>OX030948.1:173346860-173662436 GCA_943735915.1 Pherbina coryleti
TAACCACCCTTTATATACATTAGAGCGGGATAATTTTTTTTTCAAAAAATCGTAGGCGTGGGAAGAAACCGTTAGTCTAAAATCTATTTCGAGCCTCTGGTTTTTCAAAAGAAGGTTATAATTTGTGTTTTGCTGCAATATGTGAAAAAATTGTTCCACTTATTGGAAAAAACTTTGCTACGAAAAAATAGCCATCCACATTTCACTCCATATTCACTCCATATTCACTCCATATGATTGTGTGGTGCTCAGGATCATTTTTTTGTGTTAAATACCACAAGCTGACGCTGGGGTGAAGATAATTATAATAATAAAAGTTATTTCTCTGTTTATTTGACTCGAATACAAATCTAAAAGGCCAACATAAAACCAACATCAAAATAAATAAAAACTACAAAAACCGGAATTTTTCTCCATTACTGTATAAAAAGGAATTTTAAGTCTACACTTCCGATACTATCGAAACTGTGGGTTTTTAAATTAAGACTGTGCGGTGTTTGGATATATTTTATCCAAAAAATGCGGTGTTTTTGTGATTTCAAGTTAAGATTGTATGTGTGACAGGCGCAATATCGCAAAAACAATCAAAAACTGGAACAGAATTCAGTATTTTAGCAATACGTGCAGAAAAAGCTACAAACGTTTACAACATAGGGGTGTGAATATTTAAAGTAAATTACAAAAAACCAATTTTTTTTTCTTTTTGGTACTCTTAGCCCACATAATAAACATCAGTACATCACATTTAAGTACAGGTTCTTTTAGAATTTCGGGGGGGGGAAGGGGGGTTTGAACCCCCAAAACCCCCCCTGGATCCGCGCCTGAGGTAGTCCAAGAACGGCTGTTGTTGCAGAAAACATCGATTCCGTGTGTGAACTGTTGGAAGCAGGCCAACAAGTGACATCATTGGACGTATATTGAACATATATTCCATTTTACATGAACATTTAGACTTCAGAAAAATTGTTTTCCCGTTGGATACCGCATAATTTGGCTGGTGTCGATTTTTATAAGCAAATGCTGAAAAAAAATACAACGGGGGTAATTCGAAATACGTCTACGACATCAAGAGATGTGACGAATCATAAATCTATGCTTATAAGCCCGAAACAAAGCAGCAATCCTCTGTTTGGGTCTTTTAAAGTGTGAAAATTCCCAAAAAAAAATAAAATTGTCGAAGCACATTCAAGCAAATGGTTGTCAGTTTTTCAGAAAAACTAATCATATCACAACTGTATCACTTAAGCAACGGAGAACTGTTAATTAACAGTATAATAATACAATTCAAACAATAATATCATTTTTTCCGATTCATCTCGGTTTTTTCATTAAAAGGCAACTCTCGTATACCTCCAATGGTCCTTGTGTTGTGTGTTGAATTTGACTTGAATATGTATATATAGAAGCCAAATTTACAATCTTGAACTACACGTTCATATTTACCACTAACTAGACGTGAATTTGCAGAATTACGAGCTCAAGTGATTAATTCACTGTTACAAATTTACTTTCTTGCCACCTTTACGTCTCTGAACTAATATCATTGTTTTTGAGCTTATTTTTTTTTTTTTTTTTTGCTTATATACATATTAGGGCGGGTCGATTTAAAAATCGCTCAATGCTCTGTGAAAATCGTATTCTAGGGATCAAAATAAGAAACTTTGCCGAAGGAACCATACCTCTAAAACGAATTCTGATGTCCCCCAATTTGGGTCGAACTTTTGGGTAGGGGCAAATTTTGAAAAATCCCACTTTGACCCATTTAGAGTGCTCCAATCGAGTCCAAATGTATGACCGACCCGCACTAACTTTGGAGGCCCGACCCACTCATGCCAGTGGCACACCCCCAGGAACTCCCCTGTGGGGTTCCCCATACAAACATTTAAAAAAAAAAATCACCATTTTTGGCCTTTACATGAAAAAATCAGCGAAATGCCTATGTTTTTTCTTTATTTTTATTTATTTATTTATAATAATATTTATTATTTATTTATAATAATATCTATTTTTTCTCTTTTGAAATTTATTTAGTCAGAACATATGTAAATGAAAAAATTAATTTAAGTTAGTTATAGAAAAGAAACTAAAAAAATTATTGTTTGAAGTTTGAATTATTATTGATCCACCGAAACCACGCCGCTAGAAATTGCATGGGCCATGTCGTATAAGTACTTTGAATCGGTGGAAAATTCAATTTTTTTCTGGAGCGGGGGCATATTTTGCAACTCAATTTTCTGGAAGCCGTCCACCACCTGAAAATATATAATAATAAAATAATTAAAAATGGTTGACAATTATAATAAATGAGTGATAGCAATAACTTACCGGAAGAGTTTCACAAGTTTCGATTTGACGGCTCAGTTTTCCGGTTGCCGATCTTGGTCCAGTGCTGGTTGATTTATCCAAAGCTTCAAACAAATGCCAAAACGGAAGTTCGTTGAAGTGTAGAAGGCAAACGAACCAATGCAATGGTATTTTTAACAGCAATTCGAATCGTCGTATAATTCCACCGTGTGGGCCAGTGTTTGTTGGCTCACCGTCAGTGCATATTCCAATTAATGCATCCAGTGATATATTCTTATCGTTGAAAAAATCATTTAATTTGGTTGTTTTGTATTCAGCGGTTTCATGTTCCAGTCTTACGTAACCAATCAATTCAGAATTGGGTTCTCTCAAAATAACAAGATGAGGTTCTTTTACCATCCTAGTATGATACTTCTCATCAACTTTAGCTGTCGTTAAAGTATCATCTTTTCTGCCATCGAATGAAAACGCTAACAAATTGGTATGATCTAACCGTTTGCGAACCACTTCTTGTCTGCATTTCTCTTTTTCTCTGCGAACTTTCAATTTATCCATGATGAGAGGTTTGCCATGCTTATCTTTCATTTTAAAATCTTGGAAAAGAGCGTTTCCCAATGCCGATGCTACTCTATCAGGCACACCAAATCTGTCACATACCAAGGCAAAGTTAAAACAATCGTATCTCTCTGCGTATTGTGAACTTGTGCTTCTAGCCATATCTTCTTGAACCGGTGGCGGTGCGTATGTTGAATCATCGGGATCTTGGTATGTTGGCATTGATGACATAGACGTTGCTGCTTGCTCTTCAGTTTCCATCACAACTGCATCCATTCTTAGTCTTCTCTGATTATGTTGATCGTGCATGAACTCTTTGAGGCGTTCGGGAACCCAGCCGCATGCACATGGAGCTGCCTTCAAATCGCATTTACATGTTCCAATGTAAAAAATTGTTTCCAGAGATTTAACTTACTCTGTAAATTGTTGGGTTTTGTTTCTTCTCTTGATTTGCTCTTGATACTTGTCAAGCAATTTATTCAATTTATTAAATACACTTTTTTTCAGCATTATTTCTATACCAAGTTTTTAACAAATTCCATTCAACTTATCTTGTACTTGAATAGTGAATGATTTATGGGAAAACTTTTTTTGTTCTGTTTTCGCACGTTCGCTTAAGTAAAAATAATATCTCAAGATATCCAGATGGGTTGATAAGTTAAGATCAGTCAAATCAGTAGACACACCAAAAACAGTAACATCGTGCTTGGGTATATGACTCATTGGGTTTTCGATAGTTGTTGATGTTGTTGTTGCTTCATCTTGCGGTGTAGAGGATGGTGGATTCATTGTAAACTTTTTGATTTGGACTGGTCAACTTCACTTATTATTTTTTTTTTAAATATTTTTTTATCTAAAATTAGCACTTCACACTTTGAGTTCTTCACAACGACTTAATGCATTCACAAAAACTGTTGCGTTATATATGGTCTACGAGACGAGGTAATAAGAATGAAATGGTAATTTCAATTCTACCTGATACCTGGTCTTGTGGTGGATAAAAAACGCACTCAAGCAATTTTAGGATCTGCAATTGTGTCAGAGTGATACCTTAATTTTTTAAAAGGGTTGCATAAAACGGGCATTTCTCAAGAAGGTGCCATAAAATACCCACAAAAAGGGTTGTAAAAACAACCTTCATTTCTTAAGTAGTTGCTATAAAAAAACTACACAAGTAAGTTTACGACATGCAGCTGTGTCTTGTGGTGCCTTAAAAAACGCACACAAGCAATTTTCCGATTTGCAATTGTGTCACAGTCATACCTTCATTTTTTAAAAGAGTTGAATAAATTTCTAAAGATAAAAAAACTCCAAAAAGAAAAAAACATAGGCATTTCGCTGATTTTTTCATGTAAAGTGCCAAAACTGGCGATTTTTTTAAATGTTTGCATGGGGAACCCCACAGGGGGGTTCCAGGGGGTGTGCCACTGGCATGGGTGGGTCGGGCCTCCAAAGTTAGTGGGGGTCGGTCATACATTTGGACTCGATTGGAGCACTCTAAATGGGTCAAAGTGGGATTTTTCAAAATTTGCCCCTACCCAAAAGTTCGACCCAAATTGGGGGACATCAGAATTCATTTTAGAGGTATGGTTCCTTCGGCAAAGTTTCTTATTTTGATCCCTAGAATACGATTTTCACAGAGCAATTGGCGATTTTTTTGCCTCCCCACAAATCGACCCGGTCTTATACATATATATATATCATATCAGTTAAGTGAGCTCTTGAACTTTAGAACTCTAACTTAAATATGAATTTAAAGATGAACTAAGACAGCACAAAAACGCCTGTTAAAGGACTTCAATAATATTTTTAAGTTCATAAACTTTTTTTGGGACAGAAAAAATAGAAGGAAAAAAATTCGAAAAGCAACTCTCAATAATCACATTCTTTAATAAATACACAAAAATGTGGACACCATACCAAAATCCACCTTTTAATGATACAAATTGGAACAAGTGATTTTTTTGCAATTTTGTGACCTATTTGATCCGCCATTTTGAATTTTTTAGATAAATCTTATAATCAGCACTTAAATTATAGAAACTCTAAGAAAGTTCAGTTAGTTCGAAAGGGTATTCGGACGATACCACAGTAATTAGATCATAAATACGCGGTTTGTTGCGAGCTTTCAAGCTTTTTTTAAACTTCTATTTTGGGTAGTTCTCACCTTGAATTTTGTATTCAGAACTATAACTAGTTCTAATGACTAAGAAAGGTCAATAAGTCAAATAATTATGGAATAGTTGTTGTCACAAAAAATTCTGCCGGAACTAGCCTTTACTCCATTATTCTTTCGATTCTTTACGATTTTCGAAGTTCGAAAATTTACCATAAACGTTTGAAACTATTTGTAATCAATATCATTGCAATTGTTTTGTAGTTAAATAATTTTTCTTAAAAATACCCGAAGCTACCCAGAAAGCTCAAATTACCCGAAAGTCCATGGGCACCTCTATATTGTTCGGGTAGCTCAAAATACCCGACAATACCTGGGTGCCAGGTCTTTACCTGAGTAACTCGAGCTTCCTTAGTAGCCCGAATGCTCGAAAATCGAGAATTCTAACATACATAATTTTGGGATCCGCTAGGAAAATATTCAAAAATAGCTACTCCGAAATCCCACGGAAACCAAATTTTGGTAAAATTTCCTATTTTAAGTCTAATTTTTCAAAAACTATGAAAACGTCCATAACAAATTTTCTTCTGAAGGTTATATCAACAATAACCTTCAGAAGAAGAGCTACAGCATTTGTTTTCTGAATAAAACTAACAAGGCTTTGAATGTCTCTTAAGTTTTTATTGGATTATAAAGCTAACATATGGAGAAAATTAGAACATTTCTAAAAAGGTCACCTTGATTTAAGTTTTTTCGAATTTTTTTTTTTTTTATTCTGGTTATTGGAATTTATTTCGGCGGTGGCGACTTCAATATTCATTTCGAGGATTGAAATTGTATTTTTTTGGGGTAAAAATTTCAAAACTAAAATTGCTAGTCCTAATAAAAATCCGATTATTCTAGGGATACTATTTTTTAATCTTTGCAAAAATCTTAAATTATCAAATTCAAATGGATTCACCATATTTAAGCCACCATATTTAAGCCACGCATAAGTAGAGTGCCTTGGTATACTCGTGGATTGAAAATATTAAAAAATTTGCGTAATAAATTTTATAAAAAGTTTGTTTTAACGAACCAAAATACATTTTTCATTAAATACAGGCATTATATGAGGGAGTTTAACTTCTTAGACAAGTTTTTGTATAGACAGTATATTGCTAATTTCGAATCAAATATTAAATCGAACCCTAAAGCTTTTTGGAATTTTATCAAGTCGAAAAAGGGGTCGTCTAATATTCCATCTTCTATGTTTTTAAATGATAGAACCTCTAGCAATGCGTTTGGTATTGCCAATCTGTTTGCAGATTTTTTTCAGTCTAATTTTGATATGACTAATAATAATAATAATACTACTACTAATAATAATACTAATAATAATAATAATAATGCTTGATTTTGGAGCCCTGTCTCTTACAACTTTTGACGTTTTAAATGGAATTGTCAGGTTGAAACCCTGACCTCGCATGGATTCAGATGGTTTCTGCTCCATTCTTTTAAAAAATTGTGCCTTTAGTTTAGTGTATCCGTTAACTTTTATTTTCAATAGTTCTCTCAGCTCAGGTACTTTCATTGATAGTTGGAAGATATCTGTCATAACACCAAATCATAAATCTGGGTGTAAGAACAATATAGCTAATTATAGACCAATTTCAAAGCTTACAACTATTTCAAAGCTTTTTGAGTCTATAATCAAGGAAAAAGTGCTCTTTGCAATTAAGAGTTTTATTTCTCCGAACCAACATGGTTTTGTTCCTGGCCGGTCAACAATGTCTAATTTTTGTTTAAGTTTTGTTTTCGGAATACTGTATCTCAGCTTTTAGTAAAAGATCACAGGTAGATGTAATTTACACCGATTTCTCGAAAGCTTTTGACAAAGTTAGTCACTTTCTTTTAATTAAAAAGCTAGCAAAATTAGGTTTTCACTCCAGTTTTTTAAGTTGGATTGAATCGTATCTGTCAAAAAGACAATGTCAAAGGCAATTGATAATGTTGAATCCTATACGTATTTAGCAACGTCAGATGTTCCGCAAGGAAGTATTTTGGAACCCTTACTTTTTGTTTTATTCATTAATGACATTTCATCGGTTTTTGCTCATTGCTCACAACACTTACTCTACGCTGATGATCTTAAGATTTTTCTAAAAATTTCCGATGTGAAGGACACTGCTCTTTTACAGAATGATCTTAATAACCTATATATTTGGTGCTGCAATAACGGTCTTTTACTAAATTTTTAACCGACTTCAAAAAGGAGGAGGTTCTCAATTTCGTTGGTTTGTCCGCTTTTTTTTTTTTTTTTTTTTTTTTTTTTTAAATGTATGTACATCGATAACTCCTAAAGCACTTGCCCGATTTCCGTAATTTTTTTTCAACAGATAGATACCATGAACGCGGAGGTCCTTTTTTACAAAAGTGGGCGATATTCGACAAAGGGGCGTGTCAATATAATAAAAACACTGTATTTCAGTTAATATTGACACTAGGGTACTGAAATTTACAGTAAAAACACTGGGGTAGGCACAATTATTACAAATTACGATCAATAAAGTGGGCGTTATTTGACAAAGGGGTGGGGTCATATTAAAAAAACACTGTATCTCAAATAGTATTGACACTAGGGTACTGAAATTTAGTACAGGAGTAGACACAATTTTAAAAAACTACTGTAAAGAAAGTGGGCGTTATGCGACAAAGGGGTGTGGCAATATTGGAAAAACACTGTATCTCGAATAGTATTGCCACAAGGGTACTGAAATTAAGTACAGGAGAAGACACAATTTTTAAAAATCACTGTAAATAAAGTGGGCGTTATTCAACAAATGGGTGTGGCAATATTAGAAACACACTATATATCTAATAATATTGACACTAGGGTGCTGAAATTTAGTACATGGGTAGGTACAGTTACTGCAAATTACGGCCAAAAAAGTGGGCGTTATTCAACAAAGCGGCGTGTCAATATTATTAAAATACTATATCTTAGTTAATATTGACACTAGCGTATTAATATTTGGTATGCAGGTAGATAGGTAGGTAGAATCATTAAAAAAGTGAGCGGGATTGTGTGTCACTTTAAGGAAAGTACTATATTACAGCTAATATTGATACTTGGAAACTGAAATTTGGCACAGGGCTAGGTAGAATCATTATAAGGTACGGTAAATAAAGTGGGCGGGATTATAGAAAGGACGTGGCACTAAAAATTGTAAAGAAACAGAAATGGGAAATACCCAACAAACTTTCAGGAATTAATAAAATAAATTTTTTAAGAGCAAACTTTCATGTTTGAAATTTTCCTCAAAAATACTTTTGCATAAAATATTTCATGTTCTCTAAAAAGGAAGAAATAAAAACTTTTTAACAAAAAAAAAAAAACCGACCTCAAAATCACTACAAAGTAAAAAATAATTTTAAATAACTTTTCCCATTCATTTCTTGGTCATTTTTTAAAAGCAATTTATATGTATTATAACATTGGAAATCTTATCATTTTCATTTTTTTCTATTTTGTTTTATTATCATCAATATATTAATTACTTTATGAACATAAAATCTTTGAAGTCGGCGCTCATCTTTGACACACAATCATGATCTTTTACCATCTGTGCACTATTTGGTGCCTTGGTGACACTGTAGTAATTTTAGAAGCTTTATACACATTAAAATTCTCAATAAACTGAGCTTGTAGGGTGAGCTTGTAAAGCTCATATTGAATATGACATAGTGTGTAATAGCTGCACAAATAATGCATGGAACACATTGGCTACATTCAGCGTACTCAAAAATTGCCAACTGAAAGAAAAAAAATCGCAAAGAAGCTTTTATATTCATAAAGTTAATAATATTTTTATGATAAAACAAATTAGAAAAAATTAAAATAAAAAGATTTCGACATAGTAAGATAAGCGCCGACTTCAAAGCTTTTATGTACATAAAGTAATTAATATATTGATGATAATAAAACAAAATAGAAAAAAATGAAAATGATAAGATTTCCAATATTATAATACATATAAATAGCTTTTAAAAAATGACCAAGAAATGAATGGGAAAAGTTATTTAAAATTATTTTTTACTTTGTAGTGATTTTGAGGTCGGTTTTTTTTTTTTGTTAAAAAGTTTTTAACAAATGTGTTTCTATGTCTTTCTCTAAATCGGACACATTCTTAATGTCTGCTTACCATATTGCCAATTTTACATTGGCATATGTTGATCAATTCAAGGATTTAGGTGTAGTATTTGACCGTAAATTTACCTTCAATCTACACCTAGATTATATAATTCCTAAAGCGTATGCCATGTTGGCGTTTATTCGAAGAAATAGTGCATGTTTTTCGGACCCGTATACTTAAAAAACCTTGTTTAATTCTTTTGTGCGCTCTAGATTAGAGTATGCAGCAATTATTTGGAACCCATTCTATGAGTCTCATAAGTTGAGGCTTGAACGTGTTCAGAAAACATTTACTAGGTTTGCGTTGCGATCTTTTAATGTAGATGGCGTACCTCCCTCATATAATACCAGATGTCTTTTGATAGGTTTAAAAACTTTAAAGAGTAGACGAAGTATTTTATCGCTGCTTTTCGTTTTTGATATAATAAATGGTTGTATTGATTGCCCTGCATTATTGGAAATGGTGAATTTTAATGCTCCTGCTAGGATGCTTAGAATCTATGATCCTTTTTACTTAGAAATTTTTCGCTCTAATTATGCAGTGAATGCACCTATTTATAGAGCTTTACAAATGTTTAATTTTTTAAATACTTATAAAAATTTAGATTTTTCTGTTTCCAAAAATTAAATGAGATCTGTTTTAAATTGTATTTTATAATTTACTTTTGGTTAATTTATTTATTACTTCATATTATAATTTAACTAGTCAGTAAGTTACTTTTGGCATAGACTAAATAAATGAATATGAATATGAATATTTACCTTCAACATAGAGGTTACAAGTGAAACCGATATTTCTACTGACATTATGACTTCAACTGAATTGATCCGATTTTATTTCTGTGATGGTTCCATAGGTGTCCGCAGGAATTTTTCAAGGGGGAGAAGGTATGCATTGGTGTGCACGTATATAAAAAGGATGATATGAGAATGTATCATATACACATAGGGAATAAAACTATATAGAATTTTTCGAGTCCAGGGGGGGCCCTCCCTGCTTCCCCCTGGGGACGCCCTTGGATGGTTCTTTAACTTTCTGGTTTAATAGTTTTGAAAAAATTTTGGGAAATTCAAAACTGCTTATCTGGGTATTATCTAGGTAACTGGGTATCTGGGTAACTCATCAGAATGAGCTAAGTTGTGATAAAAGGAGGTCAAAGAGAAATTTCTGGTTTTTTTTTTTTTCAATATTTTAATTCGTGTTTTAAAGCGTATGTTCAATTCTTTGACAAATTCTTTGTTTTTATTTTAATTTAAATAAATTTTTTTCAAACGAAGAAAATGTTTAACACACTCGGAACAAAACAATTGAATCAAAATTCTTGCATAGTAATCCACAATATTTTTAAAGAACTCAGGCAATGTATTTCAGCGCACAAAGGCTAACCCAGCATAATAAGATGTAAAATTTGCACATTTTAAGGATATAAAAAAAAAATTTTATTTCAAGCATTTTAAGAAGAATTTTAAGTCTGCATTTATGCACAACAACAACAATATAAATGGCTTTGCTCATAAAATTCTGTTTTAACCATGCCAACAAATCCTGCTTGAAGGGACATTCTTGTGACATGCCTCAGCATGGCTGAGGCTTAAATCCAGCTGAAACTTCAAGCCAACCGCCATCTAATTTGACGGATTTTCCATGAGAATGAATTGAAGTCACGTTTAATGCCGGAAATGATGAAATGATGTTGACGACTTAAAACAATGCCAAAACGTTGATGAGGGCGAGGATGGCGATAACGATGGTGATGGTAATGGTGATGGTGAGCATGATGATGATGATGATGATGATAATGTGCTGAGTTGAGGTCAAAATACCACGGCGATTGTTGTTGTTGTTGTTCTTATTGTTGTTGGTTATGCTGATTATAATTATCAACATCATAAATGTTGTTGTTGTTTGTGCATGGTGATGTGTTTTTGTTGTTGTTAATATTTCTTATTAAAACTGCATTCGACCCAAGCTAAAGCAATCGCAGTCGCAAGCCAAGTCAAGCTAGGCCAAGCCACGAGCTTATCTGAGCGGTACCATGTTTGCCTGGCTGGGTGTTTCTGTTGATCTGTGTCATTCAACGCGTGGCACTTTTGCTTGCTGGGTCAGTCAGCGGTGCGGTCAACCGATTTGCGCGTGGTGGCATATCCTAGCTTATCATCCACGCATTAATCCTGGACGCTGATGTTGATGCTGACTGTTTTCAACAACAAAATCAACAACAATAATCTTGTTGTTGGCAGGCAGAAGCCTTGTGTTGCTATTGTTGCTATTGTTGGTGTTGTTGTTGTTGTTATTTTGGCTGCCAGGATATTTGTGCGAAAATTTATTGACATAACTCTGTTGCTAACATTAATTAATTGTAGGTGATTAAGAGAAAATCCTTGCGTACACAATCCTTGTTAAGGCAATCAAAAGGACTCGCATTACAAAAGGATTCATTGAGCTATAATTTATAGTACAAAATAATGTGGAAGGATATAATTTTATGTGCGGCAGTCTGACAGACAGACAGATAAACCAAAATGCAGACAAATGGGCAGAATTTTGCCTAAGAGACAAGGAACGACAAGCCGGCAGGCAGATAGGCCCAGAAAGTTGTAGATAAGATGGTAGACATGGCAGTAGAATGTCGCAAATAGCGTGGGCAGAGTAGACTTACTTTGACATTTAAACATGTTGATTGCTTAAACGACTTTGTAGTGTTTCATATATCGATTAACGGTACAATTTCGACATTTTTCTTCAGAAACTGCCCCAAGTAAAACTCAGCCGGTTACAGTTAAAACGATTTTCCAAGTAATGCTCATAGACGGCACAGAGCCATTCAATATTTTGTCCAAATTTTTTCAGTATAAACCACAAAAATACTAGGTAGATAAAAAAATAATCTTCATAGTTTTGTTAACTCAAAAATGGAGCAATTTTCGTTTATTTTTCGATTGCATCTAAAATGAATCCCGTATCAACATTTATGTGTAGTTATTTGTTATGTTTTTCAACAAAAAAATGTTGCCATTGTCGACTTTTTTTTAGTCAAACTAATGAAATTCCGCTCTACACACACTGCCTGATGTTTTAATAATTTATATAATTCGATTGTCAAACAATGACCGATAGTTCGCCTAATTGATTTAAATATTTAAAAACATTGTCATGGGTTTTTCTAAAAAACTTAACGTTAGTTTGATTATATTATTTTTTTTTTGTGTTTTTAATAGAACATTCAAAAATGTGCTGTTGTTGTTTTATTTTTTTAATAGCAAACAATTTGAAACCCAGTTAAAAATTAGAAATATACCATATTAATGATGTGTCAACAAGAGGTGTAGGGTTGCAAAGACAAATACAATAAATACACAGCTTTTCGCTTTCTTCTTGTCATATAATGGCATTTGTCATCCATAAACGCAGGAAATCTACCATGGAACATCACATATTGAAACAAGATAAGAACTGATTAAATTTTAATACGGAAATTTGCTCTCATTCGCAGTTACGATGCGCAAAATATAAGCAATTGTTCCCCATAATCATGTGCCCTATCAGACGTATGCAAATGCGTGATACATCAGTGAAAACTTCCAATACACTTGCCCAGCGCAAGTTGTTCGAAAACATCGTAAATTCATTGCCTAGACGTTTGACCAAAAATATCAACGCAGTGAAGGAGAGTGTTGAAAATGACCCAAGCACCACAAGTTGTCTTACTTACTTACTTATCTGGAACTTACAACCGTAGGTCGGTTTTGGCCTCGTATAAGAAATTGCGCCAGTCATTTCTGTTTTGCGCTTGCTGGCGCCAGTTGGAAACACCAAGCGTGGTCAGATTATCCCACACCTGATCCTTCCAACAAAGATGTGGGTGTCCTCTTCTGCGTTGACCACCACCGGGCACCGAATCAAATATTTTCTTCGCTGGAGCGTCGTTTTCCATTCGCTCAACATGACCTAGCCAGCGGAGCCACTCGATTTTAATGCGCTTAACTATGTCGATGTCAGCGTACAGCTCATACAGCTCGTGGTTCCATCGAATTCGGTACTCGCCATTGACGCAGATTGGACCGAAGATCTTACGAAGGATCTTTCTCTCGAAGGCTCCCAAAGTCTTTTAATCAAAACACCTCAACGTCCAGGATTGTGATGCATATGATAGGACGGGCATGATTAGTGACTTGTAGAGCGTGAGTTTTGTTCGTCGAGAGAGGGTTCTGCTTCTCAATTGTCTATTCAGCCCAAAGTAACACCTGTTGGCAAAAGTTATCCTTCGTGCTATATCAATACTGACATCGTTGAAAGAGTTTACGCTGGATCCCAAGTAGACGAAGTCCTTAACAACCTCGAAGGAGATGTTGTCAACAGTGACGTGGTTTCCAAGACGCAGGGACTGTTAATTTGTTGACACTAGGTATTTTGTATTATCTGCATTCCCTGCAAAACCCATTCGACTCGACTCTTTCGCTAATCTGTAGAATGCTGCACTGACTTCGCGCGTATTATGGCCAATGATGTCGATATCATCAGCATACGCCAGCAGCATAATACTTTTGTAGAATATAGTGCCACTGCATCTCAAATCAGCAGCTCGGATGATTTTCTCCATCATTAGGTTGAAAAAGTCGCACGATAAGGAATCACCTTGTCTGAAACCTCGTTTGATATCGAATGGAGGAGTGAGATCCTTCCCGATCTTAACTGTGCTGCTGGTGTCGCTGAATATCATTCTGCAAAGACGGATGAGCTTTGCAGGAATACCAAATTCAGATATGGTGGAGTATAGATGATTCCTTATTGAAGTGTCGAAGGCGGCTTTATAATCGACAAAAAGATGGTGTGTATCGATTTGTTTTTCTAGGGTCTTCTCCAAGATTTGTCGTAGCGTAAATATCTGGTCTATGGTGGATTTGCCAGGTATGAAGCCACACTGATAAGGTCCAATCAGCTGATCTCACATAATACGCTCGACGGGACCTTATATGCGATATTAAGAAGGCTTATCGCACGGTAATTGGCCCAAATGTTGGGATTGCCTTTCTTGTGGATTGGGCAGAGCACACTGATGTTCCAATCATTTGGAATGCATTCTTTCGACCATATTCTGCATAGAAGCTCATGAATGCATTCAAATAGAGCTTCGCATCCATTCTTGAAGAGCTCAGCAGGTAAGCCATCGGCTTCTGCGGCTTTGTTGTTTTTAAGCCGAGCTATAGCTCTCAAAACTTCACTATGGTCGGGCAGCGGAACTTCTACGCTGTCATCCACAATTGGGGTGTCCGGGATATCATCTCTATTGGCGGCGTTGCTGTCGTCGTCACCATTCAGAAGCCGAGAGAAGTGTTCCCTCCACATCAGCAGTGTACTCTGGATATCTGTCACTAGATTCCCATTTTCATCCCTGCAGGTAGAGGCCCCGGTCTTGAAACCATTGGCCAGGCATATGTTTTTTTCGAAAAATGTTCGGACCTTTTTCTCGCACTCACGGATTTCCGCTTCCTCTTTCTTTTGCCTGAAAATGCGTCTCTCTTCCCTCCTCTTTTCTTTGTATCGCTCTTTAGCAGCACGCGTTACAACCGACTGCAGGGTGGCTTTGTAGGCGGCGTCGTTTTCTGCAGTGGCGTCGCGACACTCCTGGTCGTGCCACTGGTTTCGGCGAGGGCGGTGATAGCCTATCACCTCTTCGGCAGCCGTACGCATAGAGTCGGAAATGTGATTCCACTGCGTGCATATATCGTCGATCGGAGGAGTGCTTTCTTGAAGCAGGAGTGAGAGACGAGTAGCGAAGTCTTCAGCTGTTTGTTTTGATTGCAGCTTTTCGACGTCTAGCTCTCTCTGTGCTAGATTGCTCACATTCCTGGTTCCGCACAGATGTGCACGAATTTTGGCTGTGACTAGATAAATATCCGAGTCTATATTGGCACCACGGATCGTGCGTACATCTAAAACTCTGGAAGAGTGCCTTCCGTCAATCAAAACGTGATCAATTTGGTTGCGAGTCTTTTAATCAGGAGACAGCCAAGTGGGTTTATGAATGTTGAGATGCTTGAATCTAGTGCTACTACAACTTGTCACCGTGCTCAAAAACTCGAACTCTCCACGTCCACACTGCAGCAAATATTTACGAGAGGTTTGGTAAGTCAGCGTTGTACATTCTCTGATTGGGTCGTAAACATGAACGATGACGGTAATGTTTGCAAAGCTAAATCGTGTTTTCTGACGAAGCTCACTGACCTTTGAATAAACTCCGGATAAAGCCAGAATAAAGGAGAATGTTCGCAAGCAACGAGTTCGACCTATCCTGTGTAATCTGGGGAGTTGGTGGACCGTTTGAATCGATCAATGGTAGCATATGCCTACGAAGGAATAGCAATGATCCTTAAAATTTGTTAGCACGTGGAAAGCCGTTACGCGGGACAGACGTACGATCACAATTTCATCATCACATTGGCATTGGTCTTATGGATAGTCTTATAAATACTGGTTAAACGTTGAAAAAATTGGTGTTTATCTTGGAGTACATGAGGTGTCAGAGTTGGATACTCCGAGGTGAAAAGTGTATCGTAGTAGGCTCGGAGTGCCATTTTGCAAAGGTGCAAAATAGTGGTGACCATGTGTCACACTTTAGCAGTCGTCTTCACTGTAGTAGTGGTAGTGGTCTTCACTGTAGCACATCCAATAGTGGTGGCTTTTGCCACCAAAGTCATGAACGATGGGTGCAAATGTGTCAGTGTCTCTTGGTGCGTGTCGAGATAAATCCTTTTACCCGGGGAGACTATCGCAGGTCTGGCCCTACGGGGAGTATCGCGCTGGCTGTGGTAGTTCAATGTCGCGAACAGGTCTGTGAGATCGGCGTGGAGTTGCGCTAAATCATAATGCCCACAAATTGTCAGAGATATTAGATGGGTCCCGATTTACACCCATAAATGTGGATGTTGACCCAACTAATCATCCATAATTGGTACTTTTACGTTGCAGCATTGGTTGCTATCCATTTATCCAGTATATTTATCAATTTAAATATACACTTAAGTATGGGGTAACCAGTGTTGAAACTACTATGACGGGACGTTGGTCGCGTCTGGAGTTATAAAAGTGACGCCCAGGAGAGGTCGGATGGACGTTGTATTTCTATTAGCGTGGTACTAACATCCTGAAGATTTATCTGCCTGGTATCAATTCCATGAACCTCGACCCTATTGCCTTAGGGCAAGGTGAAATTAAGCCTTTACGGCAGGTGTTCACGTTTCAATAAATTGGAATTTCAATCTGACCTTTGAATACTCTAAGGGGCACAGGCTTTAAGCCGTTAAAGCAGATGTCTACTTTAAACACTTTAGGAAGTTTTTTCACATTAGCGGCAAGATTAATAACACCGTACAACAGCAAAAAAAAACCTGTAGGGTTTGACGACTTTTTTTATGTTTTCAAGGTCGCTGCAATCGAATATATTGCCAGTTTTTTCGGGTCACACTAGCGATTGTCCAAAAAAAAAACCCGTGCTGTTTCATGACTTTATGTAATGTTTTCAAGTCGCTGAAACCGAATATGAAGTTACTTTTTACAGGTCACGCTAGGTTTACGTACTACAGTGTGGGCGGCTTTTAGGGAGGGCCGCAGAGGTTTAATTGGTATGACCAAAACTACTACAAAATATTTTTATGAATACGGCTGCAAAACTATGCTTAATGGGGGTCGGTGAAACATATTTACCCTCTCCGGCCCTACCTGTAAAAAAGCCGACTCCACTGTAGTACGAAAACCTACGGTGACCCGAAACATATTTACCCTCTCCGGCCCTCCCTGTAAAAAAGCCGCCTCCACTGTAGTACGAAAACCTACGGTGACCCGAAACAGCTGTATATTCAAAGGCCAAGGTAACTTGTCCAAATCTTCAGCTCAATGTTTTTGCCTTTTGCAAATTAAAGCTGAAAAAATATTGAAACAAATTTGAGCTTTAGGCAAAATATGTTGACAACAAGACAACATGAAGACAATGAAGGCAACAACCAACAACAATAATGGCTCTGTATAGAGCAAATCACACAGCAGACTAGACAGACAGTTTCATTGGCCGCTACACTAAATCATCAGTACCCTGCAGCGAAAAATCATACACTGAAAAAAAAAGTTAGCTTAAAATTAAACACAATGTGTTCACAAAATGTGTTGTTAATTTGACTTTTTTTTCATATATTTTTCAAAATTTTTAAATACATTTGCTCTTACTTTGACGAAATTTGTTGCAAGCTATTTTTTAAACACAAATATCGTCAAATTAATAACAATTGTCGTCACTTTTAAAACATTTTTTTTTCAGTGTACTAGTCAGTTAACTCACTAGTAGTTAACTAGTAGTTAACTCACTAGTTAAAATAAAACTAGTCAAAAAAATACTAGATGCTTAACTAGTCATAACTTACTAGACGAAGAGTTACTAGATAAGTTACTATCTGTAATGCAGTTAGTTAAAAAATACCATATGTTTTACTACTATAAAAAGAACTAGTTGCTTAATTTTATAGTTAATTGCCAGTCGCTTTTGAACTACTTGAAAAAATACTAGCTGTTTTCTAGCTCATAACTAAGTAGTCATTATTGTACTAGTGTCTTTGCTGGTTGCAAACCCGCTGTCTCTTTTTCGAACTTGATCTTTTTTTTTAGATTCAAGCTTAAATATTGAATTTCTTGATGATAGCTTGAAAATTACGGCTGTAATCTTGGTCACAGACAGACGGACAGACAGACGGACGTACACACGGAAATCGACTCCAGAGGTGATGCTGATCAAATGTATATATACTTTTCTATATCTGCCACGCCACCTTATTTGCATTACAAAAGGAATGACAAATTTAATAAACCTCTTACGCAGAACGTGTTGGGGTATAAACATATACTACTTTATGTTTTACATACCACTACTATATTGAATTAAGGAAAAACTATATAAATATAAATATTTCTATTTATAATAAAGACAGTATTGCTTATTTTATTTTCTTACAGATATTTTGATGCATTACTCCACTAAATAATGTAAAGGTTTTCTTTTTTATGAAGTTATTGTGTATCAGGACATATGAATTTAAACGTAATGTGAGTTAAAGTTTAGGATCGAGATTAATTATGAACCTTTTTTGATCTTTGTTTGCTTTAAAATGCGATTGTTGGTTTTTGTTGTCAAAACTATTAACATAGAAGTACTTTATATCAGTTGGAAACTTTTTTATAAATGTTATGATGGCTTTTTGCCTTAAAAATTGTTTACATAGTATAAACAATTGCATAAATTTTTATAAATTATTATACAAAAAGTGTCAAAAAAAGCATGTCTTCATAAGGCCGCGGAAAGAGTGCTCGAAGACTAGCAACTGCGTTGCATAAAATTGTTATCGATGAGTATATGCGCTGTCAAGAAATAAGGCTTTATATTTGACTTAACGACAAAAATTAATAAATTTATGACGTCATCAGACCCCAGAGGTACCAGCACAAATTCAATATTGTTGCATGGAATTATGACTCGCTAAGTAGAAGTGTTTCGAAAAAGTTTTTTTAAAGCACCAAAAAAGGTTTCTTTGATAAATATCGAAACTTGGACCACAAAGTTTACCACGTAATCTAGTAAATGAAACAGCAATGAAAAAAATAATATGTGTGTGGCCGCCATGCACGGTAGAAGTGAAAATTTAACCCAAACAATCACACCAAACCCATCATACCATACCATACCAAACCATATGTACCATAAAATACCATAGCATACTATATGTGTCATAAAACTATGTGATATTTAGAATTTTATATCAAAAACATAAAGATATAAGGAAAATAAATGCTATACAGAAATATACTCTGTATAGTCTTCATTTCTTGGTAAACACACTGTATTTAAAACTAGCATACCCGTTCCCAGCGTTGCTTGGGAGTAAAAATATGATATGAAAACATATTTTCATATCTCTACGATATATTTGTCTTATGGCAACACTGCAGCAGAAATTAATTGAGTGCAACTATCCACTCAAGATGGCTCACCTTTCTCGCTCAACAAAGAGCTTAAGCTATTGTTTGCTGTTATCTTGTGCTGCTTATACAATGGCAGCATGGATTAAAATGCATAAATTCTTAAATAATTAAATAACAATTTATACCAAAAACGTATTACCCAGTAGCAGGGTCGCTTATAATAGCAATAGTGAAGGAATTATTAAAATCGGTTCTTCGGTTACCCCGTGATTGAACGATAAAATTCCGAGAAAACCCTTTTATATAATAGTATAGATTCAACTCAGTAGATATTGAAGTAAAAAAAGTGGCACGCAAATAAATACGATATAATGGGCTTATGGCTACACTGTAGCAGGAATGAATTGAGTGCAACTATCCACTCAAGAGACCAGCGCGGTGAGTTGTAGAATCTCACCTCTCTCTCTCAACAAAGAGCTTAAGCTATTGTTTGCTGTTATTTCGTTCTGCTTATACAATGGCAGCATGGATTAAAATGCATGAATACTGAAATAATTAAATAAAAAGTTTTACCAAAAACGTAGTACCCAGTAGCAGGGTCGCTTCTTATAGCAATTAATAGTGAAAGAATTATTAAAATCGATTCAGCGGTTACCCTGTGATTGAATGATAATAATACGAGAGAACCATTTTATATAATTGTATAGATATAGATAGGCATCACTGCAATATGTCCTTCTGTGGTTATACAAAAGGTGAGTATTCATATCAAAAACATCAACTTTAAACGAAAAGACAAACAAATAAAATTAAACGACGAAATTATGCTATTGTTATCTTGCAAACTACGAAAACAATTGACAGGAGTTGGGAGACTACGAAGCAACGCACAAAAAGGAGACGCGCTAAATGCGTTTGTACCAGAGAACTGCAATGAGTATCCGATCCCAGCAGGAAACCGAGCGCTTCATTAGCGCATTTGAAGCGCTCCTAAAAAGCAGTAGAGCGCTTTGTTCTCCTTATGGATAGAGCATTTTTTAACATTGGCATGTCATCAGATGTAGGCGCTTCGCTCTCATTGTCGTAAATGACAAAACGTAGCGAAAACCGAGCACTTGGATTAAAAACAAAGCGACAAAATTTCATTTTTTGTCACATGCGGGGATTGAACTCGGACTGCTGGCATTATAGTCAAATGTCTTAACGCTCTGATATTTCCTTGCTTGATTACTTGTGAACAAAATGTTTATAAAAATATGAGCTCCACAACTCTGAACTCTGGAATGCGCATCCTCAAGCGCATCAAAAATGCGCATAAGATGCGCTATTTCTAGGAGCGCTTTTTATTTTCCCGATGGGATAGAAATCGCATACTCGAGTTACATGTTGTTCTCTACCCTATCCGTACTCAATAAAATATGTACAATACTTATACTCATTCCACTCATTAGTATATTTTCGGATATAAGTACATACTTATACCCGAGCGCGGCGTGACCCGAAGCAGTCAGACTCGTATTCTTAATACTCGTAATATACATTGATCAACTCCAAAGTTTTGCGGTAAGTAGATTACATGTTATACTTGTGTTTTATAATATGTTTATATTATTATATTTTTATATTTGAAGTGAAAAAAAAAGAAGTTGTACCGTGAAAACGAAATACTGAAGACGGTCTTGAGACGGTCTTGCCGGTTTGCGTTCCCCCTTGTTTTTAGTGTTGTTTTCATCAATTGTTGTATTATTTTCAATTTTTTTTTTTTATTTTTGTGTGAAAGATAGATAGTTTACGAAGAAAGATAAATTTGGATGCAATGTCTGATGAGCAATCAAAAATGAGCTCGAGTTCATCGATTCTGTGGGAAGCGCAGATGAAAGTTGTGATAGTAATGACAGTGATGCTGATCAAAATTGTGTTTTTGATAACATCCCACCGGACACATTGTCAGAAAATATGAATGAGGCTGAGACCATGGATGTATTTGTACGTGAAGTAAATCAATGGAGTTGATGTGAATACAGTGTTGTGGAAGGATAACAAATGTGTCCGCCTGGCATCGACATATGTCGGCATTGAACGTTTCGCAAGAACCAATTCTGATGAATAAATAGCAAAGGCTTCCCGGTATCATAGAAAACAGAAGAAATTAATTTAAATCGACTGCCCGCAAATAATCCGGGAATACAATGCTCATATGGGTGGAGTAGATGTAATGAATGGCCTCATGGGTAGATACAACATTAAAGCTAAAAAGAAATATTATGACAAGACTGTTTTACCATTTTGTGGACATGCCCTCTACAAATGCATTTATTTTGTACAAACGTGTGCATGCCGAAAAAGCAAATGTTTCCAGAAATGTCGGTGAGCAACAGTTTTTACATCTTCCAGATTACCGTCAAGAAATAGCTGCTGGACTTGTTTCTGCAAAATGTAAACGAAATGTAGGACGAAGATCATGTGCTCTAAATGCCCTTAGGCCAATATCACCACAACTTGGCATATCAGGTGTTGGAAAAGAGCTGTTCGTCAATTTGCTGACATCCGGTTTGATGATGTCGATCATTTTCCAGTTTGGGTAGATAGAAAAGGCAAAAATTCCGTTACACAAGTCGTTTGTTCCAAATGCAACCTACATTTATACGGTCAAATTGAAAAAACAATTGTTATCACCATACAAACTAATATGTTTTATATCTTATTTTAATTTTTTTCTCTTGATAAAATTTGTTTGGTAGAAAAAATTTACTTTTGATGTTTTTACATGCAAACCGGCAAAACCGTCTAGAGACGGTTTTCACTATTTTTCACCTGGCGTCTATACACAAAGCTTTTTTTACCTGAAAATTTAAACTTAAGGTTCTTTTGACTTCATCTTATTGGAAAAAAAATATTGGCTTGATCCGATCATTTTTACAGTTTTGCCTGTTAGAGGATTAAGACAATATTTAAGACATAGATTTGGAAAAGAAGTGGGACAGGGATTAGGAAAAGGAATTAGGACATGGATTTGAACAAGAGTTTGGAGATAAAGTAAGACAATTATTGAGCATAAATTAGATATACATAGTAGGTATTTATTTCTATTATTTATTCTTAGTATATTTAATAACATTATCTATTCTTTTAAAAAAGGATATTTTGATTCTGGAATTCATATAAATATTTCTCAGAAATATTAAACCAATAATCAAAGTGCATTTTAATATTTTGCTGTCTCAAAATAGCTTCTGCAGCGCTCTTTATTTACAACTGGGTTATAACTCTTTCTATAAGCACCATATCAATGCCATTAACATATTTGTAGATGTTCTTTTTTAATTGTGTTTTTGTGATTTTAATAAATAATTTAAGTATTTTTGCTAATTTTAATTTCTATGCAGAATACTATAAATATTCCCGATAGATTGTGCAGTTTTATGCTGGACTTATAACGCATCAATGCTTGAGCCGGATATTGTTTGAAGATATATACATTTGATGTAGATATATAAATGTGTTCGTGTGTGTGACTATATCTATGCATTTGTGTTACAGTGACTAACATGCTTGACTGACTCAATGTGAATGAATGCTTGAGCGAATGGATAATAACACAATAAATTAATTAATTCATTTCATTTCGGTTCTATTCATAAAACCAAAAACAGAAAAAGTTTTTGTGATAATGAATGTGTTTTTTTTTTTAATTAGTAATTAAATTATTAATCCACAACTCGATTTTAATGTGGCAAAAAATCGTGTTTTGTTCGGTTTGTTTTTTTTTTTAATTCTTTTTGTAGGATTTTTTTTTTGTTTATTTTTCATTGTGGTTAACAACTGCGTTAATTTCATTAAATGCTCATTTCCGAACGGATGTTGTAAATTAATGTATCTGAAAAATTTTCTCGTTAAAACATAAAATGTGCTCAGTGTAGCACATGAAATCGTGACCAACACAGTGCAATGGAGAAGAAATTTTAAAAACGTGTTGGTGTTTCTCTTCAACTTTTGACGTAATTATTAAATTTAAGTGCTCAGTGAAGCACATTGTGTTGTAAGGTTTAAAATGCAGATATATGGAGATAAATATCTTTCTCCAAAGATATGGAGATTTGTTAAATTTAATTCAGTTTTGCGGGGTGCGAAGAAAGTTTGAAATAATTTAATAAAAATTATTTTTGTATTTGTGTATACACGCTGAAAAATATAAAGAAGAAACAAAATAGCATGTGGACTGGATATGGAATGTACCTGCATATGAGGAAAAATATGTTTTAATGCTTTTGAATAACTTAAATAAACTTGATTCCCCCACTCAAATTAAAAAGGAAGGTTTGTTGTGATTGGTGTTGTTATTCGATATGATAGGTACGGTATAATATATTATATGATGGATAAGGTACGATCTGATATAATGGTATGCTTTAGTGATAATGATATGATGCAGATATGATTTAGAGTTGAGTATTTCTTTTACAAAGTAAAAAGAGACATAAATAGAATGATTTTTAATTTTATTATATTATCTACATATATCTTTATATTATTTTGATAAGGTTTTTCTTGTGGGAGTCGCTGATGGAGATCGCCTATTTATTTAAAAATAGTTGAGGTGTCTTAACAAAGTAAATGTCATGTAGATGTGTCAACTATCGAGAAAATGTTCATATTTTCAAAACCGTGGTTAGAATGGCTAAATTTTTCTATAAAGAGCTATCCAAACGATTAATTGACAAAATTTTTTCATATTAAATGTCAGTAGAATATTGAGTACAAAAATCTGTTGCTTAAAAGTAATTTTTTTAATATTTTTTGCACAGTTTTTTCACCTTGGTATAGAAAACTACCTTTTTTTTTTTTGTTGAAAAATAAAGTATTTTGAAATTGAAAATTTAAAATCACACAAAAAAATAAATGATACAATTGTTTCGACTATGTCGTAACACAAGACGTAGAATTATTCAATTCGCTTTTGATGACATCTTTTTAAAAAATATTTAGCAAAATATTTATTCCATACGCCTGAGCATATGACCTTTAAGAGAGTACCGGAGAGGGTTAATATTTATGACTGACCACCATTATTTTTGCAAAAGAAATATTTTTGCCTTTGACACCTATTCCCTCCGACCACTTCTTAGGGGGGCTCCCATACAAATTTTATGGTTTTTGTATATTTATTCCATACACCTGAGCATATGACCTTTAAAAGAGTTCCGGAAAGGGTTAATATGTATGACCCACCCCCACTATTTTTGCAAAAGGAACATTTTTGTCTTTGAAACCAATTCTCTCCGACCACTCCTTAGGGGGGCTCCCATACAAATTTTATGGTTTTGTCGATAAAACCGGAAACTGTCGATAACTAGGTAGCAAACTTCAGCAAACAAAAACATCAAATGTTGGCTTCATGAGCCAACTCATGAAAACATGAATTTTTCTCCCAGTGAGGATCAAGCAGACCAACAAGTGCTAACATCAACATTGTACGATCAGTACTTTAGGCACGCCAAAGGCTCAAATTGTGACCTAAATACCGACACCTGATCACTATCAACCACCCTACTAACCTCCGAGAATGACGTATTCTACGTCGAAAAAATGTCTAATGAGAAAAAAATAAAAAATATGAATATGCTGAACGATTTTGATCCACCAACTGAAATTTTTTGACCAAGGTTGAAAAATGGACAGCTCTCACAAAATTTGGAGTTTCGGTGAAACAAGTTGTAGCAAGCTTACCTGTGCCCTGTGCGTAAGAGGGTCTATATTAATCCAGTCTATATTACAAATAAACAGCATTTCACACAAGACACAAAGGTGGTTGGCAAGATTTTCGATAGTTGGTTGAATTGGCTGAGGTAAAGTCACAACCCTGGCATCAAATTAAAAATGTTTTTTACTGATTTACTCAAACTATCCAACAAATGTCTTACTTGGCCCGGTCAAAATTAGGAAAATTTCAAACAACCCTGTTGGACGTAGATAAGTCCTGCATAGTTCATGGATTTTGAAACTATCCCGTTTGTGTTTGAATAATTATAACTGTTGAAAGGATTTTCTTTATGACGCTGAGAAAAACACTTAGAAAATAAGTGTTCATATATGTCAGCAAAAGCTATCAGCTCAAAAGATATTCCTTTATAATCAATTTATGAATGGAAAGTTTAAGGCAAATTATTCGAAGACTATTGTAACACATGGTCCAATAAGTCCCGAGAGTAACAACTAGGTAGCACCTCTAACGAAATATCAATATAATATTTCGATAGTTCCAACCTTCAAACAATACGTGTAAATATTTCATGATAATCTAACGTTTAGTTCAAAGGTTGCAGTGATTTTGACGTGCAGTGACGCTACTGATGATATTTTCAAAATAAACTATTCAAAGCAATTCTGTGTGTTGATTTATCACTGTTTTTTTATGGGAAAAAATACCGTCAAAGCTGAGCAATGGCTTCGAAAGTGTTATTCGGACTCTGCTCCGTCAAAAGCAACCATTTGTCGCTGGTACGCTGAGTTTAAACTTGGTCGTACAGATACAAATGATGCTGAACGTTCAGGATGCCCAAATGAGGCAGTTGTTCCACAAAACATAAAAAAAGTACACAAAATGGTATTGGCCGACCGTAAAGTGAAGGTGCGTGAGCTACCTGAGGCTCTGAAGATATCGAAAGGCAATGTGAGAACAATATTACAGGAACATTTGTCAATGAGAAAGCTACTTTCCAAATGGGTGTCGCGGACCAAAAACAACAACGTATCGATGATTCGGAGAGCTGTGTGGCACTGTTTACAAAGAAAAAACATGAATTTTTGCGTCGGTATGTGACAATGGATGAAACATGGATCCACCATTACACACCGGAATCAAAACGGTCGTCAGATGAGTGGAGAGCAACCCATGAAAGCAGGCCAAAGCGACAAAAAAACAACCGTTGACTGGAAAGGTTATGACATCCGTATTTTGGGATACGCATGGAATTTTGTTCATCACCTATCTCGAAAAATCGCGAAAAATTGGCCTCATTTGAAGAAGAAAAAAATTTTGCACCAAGACAATGCACCGTGTCACAAATCAATGAAAACGATGGCGAAAATCCACGAATTAGGCTTTGAATTGCTTCCTCATCCACCGTATTCGCCAGATTTGGCCCCCAGCGACTACTAGCTCCTTGCTGACCTCAAAAAAATGCTTGCAGGCAAGAGATTTGGCTCCAATGAAGAGGTGATGGCTGAAACTGAAGCGTATTTTGAGGCGAAGCACAAAACGTTCTACAAAACCGATATTGAAAAGTTAGAAAAGCGGTGGAATGAATGTATTGCTCTTGAAGGAACCTATGTTGAAAAAAGAAGAATATTTGCAAAAAAAAGTTTTTTATTACTTAGTCTCGGGACTTATTGGACCATGCGTTATTGTTTCAACACTAGCCTTCATTGGCTATTGAATGCAGTAGTACTCTAAATTATTAGTTGTATTGGGTATTGTAATTAGTTTTAAAGGTTTTCTAAGAGATGGCGTAACTATCAATAGATCGCATCGGGCACACCTGTGACTATATTCATTTCAAAGCACATTGTCTAAGCTTCATTTTTCAGTATGTGTCATTCCACTGAAGTGTAAACAACATATATTTTTTTATCTGTGAACATGTCGACTTTCGTTCCAACAAAACGCAATTTGCGGGAAGGTTTACTTTTGTGCTTCCATTTGAAGAAAAAAGCGGTTGAAGCACAACGCACGCTTACTGAGGCTTACGGGGATTATGCTCCATCGATTTCTACTTGTAAGTACTGGTTCCGTCGGTTTAAAAGTGGTGATTTTGATACGGAAGACAAAGAGCGTCCGGGCTGAGTATTTGGTGGGATCAGAAGGGTGTCGTGTACTATGAGCTGCTAAAACCTAACGAAACCATCACTGGGGAACGCTACCAACAACAATTGATGAAATTGAGCCGAGCATTAAAGGTTAAACGGCCGGAATATGGCAAAAGACACGACAAAGTGGTTTTTCAACATGACAACGCACGGCCACATGTTGCAAGAACCGTCAAGGAAACGTTGGAGGCGCTGAATTGGGATGTGCTACCCCACCCGCCTTATAGCCCAGACATAGCCCCTTCCGACTACGACTAGATGGGAAAATGTTGTAGCTAACGATGGACAATACTTTGAATAATATACATTGTACCCTTGTTTCTAAATAAATGCTCAAAAACCGAAAAAAACCTTTAAAATTAATTCCAACCCCCAATAGTTATAACAACACTCATGAAAGTAAAATCATAAACAAAGATAAAATACTACTTGCCAAGAACAATTTAACTTTTTTTCATGCCGATGAAAATATAAAATGTACACGTTTTATAATCTTTTATAAAATATAATACTGAATGGTTTCATAATATTAAAAACATGAACTTTATAAGTAATTTGACTATTGCACACAAATTTATTTCTTAAACTGAATTAGAATTATAATAAAATAAAAATTATACCATTTTAATTAATTTACTGAATATATTTTGATTTTGAAAAAAAGATTGGTAGGTCCGAAGAGTTATAACTCACCTATACCTACTACCGAGGTCATCGTTGTTGGTCCTGACTGTTGTTTCCGTATGTTCTTACGTTGTATTTGCCTTATAATTTTCTTTTTATTTGAACAGTAAAATATAAGTTGTTTGCTTTAATTCTTCTTGTATCTAGCCATCAATAACTCTATCCTCTCAAATGTAAATATAGTGCAGTCCTAAAACTGTTGAAGGCATTTTCGTGCACTATGTGGTATAAAAAGAATTGGAAATTTCAACAATCTTATAATGCTATTAACCCTGGATAACCAATGTTAGTCGTTTCGACTAACAGTGTTATCTTTTTTCTATCTCAAGAATTAAGTAGCTTATCGAAATATGTCAACAATTAAATAAAAATCAAAGACCAATATTTACGTGTTTTTAATTCTACTGAAATTTTCTATTGTTTTATTGGGGTTAAAACAGCTTTAAACGTATTTTATATACCACCTTAGAAATATGCTTGGTTATCCAGGGTTAAAGTAGTGCATGGTAACAAAATGAGATATCTCATCACAATCAGCCCACGATAGCAAAATAGTTTTGTAGGTACTTTACTGTAAGATCATTTGAGCATGACTCTATGCTGTTGTGAGCCTTAAATTGCTCATTCAAAAATAGATTATACAGGAATGTGCCTTAAGATGTTATTTTGATAAACTGTTCATAAACATTGGAAAGAAAGGGTAACTTTCCAAAGAAAGGGTAGACCAAGGGTAACATTGGTCTTTGGGTAACTGCCGACTTGAAGCTGATACCTTCTGCTGAAATATATGAAAAACTTTTCGTTTTTCTCAAACTCATAAATATAAGGAGAATCCTTAGAACACTTATAATTATTCAAACAAAAACGGGAAAGCTCACCGCAAATACCATGCACCATGTAGAACTATTCCAAGTTAAAGATTAAAGTTTGGACTTTTCTTAATTTTGACCGAGCCCTATTTTAATGCTTTAAAGCAGTGATCATCAAAGCCTATGCTCGCGGGCATTTGAGCTTTTGTGCTTAAAAGCTTTCTGTATCTATATATTAATAGGCAAACAAAAAGTTTGTGTTCCCTTTTTTTCTGTGTTACCTTCAACATATTCACATAATACTTACATCGATGGATAGGTATTTTCGAGTAGATTTGCACAACATAATTTTTATTCGAATATGTTCTCATTAAGGTAGGTAAAACTGAGCAAATGTAAAACGCTTTTTTTACCAATGGGACAATGAGAAACTACAAAGCGACAAAGCTCTGTTGAACATTGCTGTAGCTTTCAAAAGCAAGAGTAGAATGCGGGAGTGACGCAAACACTTCAAAAAAGCTGAGTAGCATTATTGTTGTGGTTGTTGTTGCTTTCTCTTCATTTCTAACACTTGACGCCAAGCCATTGATAATTGTTTGTTTTGTTCAATACTTGGTGGTTTATTTTGAGATGACGCTGCGACAGAGAGCGCCATTAGGAGTGTTCACATTGTCAAATTTTTCATCAAATTGTTGGTCAAACAGTTTGACTACACAAGAGTTCACATTCTCAAATTTTTCGTCAAATTTCATTATTTGCTTGCGCATCGAAGTGAAAACGTTGCCATGACGGAGCAATTTTTATTAATATTTTATTGAAACATAAACCAAACGAAGCAAACAAACTCTGAATGTGTCCGGAAATATTTTAAAAATTTTTTTCAGATACATTCTTCTGTTATTATCATGTTTATGCGATGTGTTCACGTTGAAATCTTTTTTCAACTGGCAAAATTTGTACTATAAAATTTGACGAATCGTTTGACGAAAATATTTTGATTTTCGTCAAACGATTTGACAAACAGTTTGATGAGTGTTTACACATCAAATTATCATCAAATCGTCGTCAAATCCCATATATATTTTTGTTTGTCAAACTGTTTGACCAATAATTTGATGAATGTGAACACTCCTATTGATGCCGTTCATTCTGTTCCGGCTATGGGTTGGTGCGTTCAGCACGCACAGATTTATCTGGAACGCCAAACTTTTGTTATGACGACCTGTTTTTTCGCATGGTCAACTGTATGTTGCCCCAAGTCGAGTTAGATCCGTTGAGTTACAGAAACGGATGGCCGAATTTCGGCCACAGGCGATACTAGTACATATTAATTCACGGACGAGCACGGACGAGTCAATCAAAAAACTATTTAATCAGGGAAATCTTTTCTTTGCAATCGGATTCATCTCGGTTCAATGGTACTTATCACTTACCGTTGGGGTTTTCTCTGAGGTTCTGGAGGAGATTCCCTGTGAGTCACCCATTCCATGTTACACTAAGGCAATACCTGGCCATAGTAGAGGCTAACTCTCAATGCCAGCAATAGATTTTTTTTACCTTTTAATTATTATACTTGATGACAGATTGTGCAGAGCAAAACCTATCTAAGTATATCTATATATATAAAAAAGGAACTTATGTTTGTAAGGCCGCAATAGACTCCTAAACTACTCATCCGATTAGCATGAAAATTTGTGTATAGAAGTTTTTTGGTACGGTGCGTGTTCGTGGGCTATCAATTTTGATCCACCTTGAACACCAGAGGGCGCTGTAGTACAAATGTTTTACGAAACTGCCTAAAACTCATAAACTGCTAATGCGATTAGAATGAAAAGTGGTATACAGTGAGTTTAATGTACGTTGAGTGTTCTGCTGCTTTCGTTTCTGACCTATCTTGACCACCAGAGGGCGCTATAGTACAATTTTTTTGCAAAACCGCTTAAAACTCCCAAACCGCTCATGCGATTAGAATAAAAATTGGTATATAGTAGTTTTCAGGTACGATGAGTTTTTTAGCACTATCTTCTTTGACCCACCTTGGACACCAGATGGTGCTGTAGTACAAATTTTTTACAAAATCGCATATTTTTAGTTGTTTTCTTAGATTACATGTGCAAATATTTACAAAATATAAAATATTTCTTAAATTTAGTAAAACTAAAAAAATGTCCGTTATTTTTATATCAGAAACATGAACATATCTTGAAAACTGTGAAAAATTTTACTACAACGATATATTTAATGCAACATCGTTGCTCAATAATGAGAAAAAAACAATCAGAAATTTAATTTTGTGACTTTCGATTCAAATATCTCCGCTGCTTTTTTATAAATTGCATTAAATTTTTTTATGTCTTAAAGCTTCATCAAAATACTATGAAAACCTTATTGCAAAAATACCGTTAGTTGAGTAAATATATTTTAAATATTTTTTTCAAAAAAGGTCTGAAATATTGGAGTTTTCCTCAAAAACAGACTCAACAATTATTTTTGTTGTAAAAATAATTTAAACTCAAATTCTCAAATTTTTAACTCTATTTAAAAGTTATAACATTTGTAAGTAAAAGTTGTTTCAATTTTACGCAAAAATTAAAAACCATTTTTATGATTCAAAAAACAAAGCCTACCCTTGATTTTTTTGAAGAAATTTTTTTTTTCCAATATTGTGGTTTCATATTTTTGAATAAATTTACAAGCTAAAATAATAATTTATTAAAAAAAATTATCTCAGTATCTCTTACCAATCAAAAGTTATAGCCAATAATCTATATCCATATCATTTCCGGTCTGCTTGCTTATCTAAATCTATCTAATATATAAAATTCTTCTGTCACGGTGTACGTAATCGAACTCCTCCGAAACGGCTCGACCGATTTTCGTGATCCTTAGCGAGGATATTAGTCAGGGGGGAGAGTCGGACAACATCTATTTTTCATCCCCCTAAAATAAGGGGGCGTGGCACCTCCCATACAACCCAAATCTACGGTAGCGAATAGCTCTGAAGTTATAGGTCGCATAGCATCGGAACTCGGTGTTCTACCTCAATTTACAAGAGCCGTTCCACACGTAAAATTTTATGGGCGTTGGACGTGGGGCGTGGCACTTTTTCAGCAGACCAAATTTTCGGTATAACTTTCGAGCTATAAGTCACACATTAATGCAACTCGGTTAGAACGTTCTATTTAGTTGTGTCTTTCGACTGGCAAAATTGAGCAAGTATAGGCCAAAGGGGTGTGGCACCGCCCATACAATTCAAATTTATGATATCGAATAGCTTTGGAACTAAATGCCGTATAATAATGAAATTCAGTACGGAGTTGCCACTTGGTGAAATATTTCTACTATAAAACTGGGATGGGCTTTGGAAAAGGGGGTGTGGCCCCGCCCAAACACTTTAAATTTTTGATATCAGATAGCTTTGGAACAAAAAGTCGTATAACAACGAAATTCAGTATGGAATTACTATTGGGTGATATCCATCAACTAGAAAACTGAGACGTCATTGAACAAGGGGGTGTGGCTCCGCCCATACAAGCCAAATTTGCGATATCGAATAACTTTGGAATTATGGGTAGCATGGCCTCGAAATTTGGTTATCAATTTACACGAGTCGTTCCACTTAGAAATAGAGATAGCGATAGAGATAGAGATAGAGATAGAGATAGAGATAGAGATAGAGATAGAGATAGAGATAGAGATAGAGATAGAGATAGAGATAGGGATAGAGATAGAGATAGAGATAGAGATAGAGATAGAGATAGAGATAGAGATAGAGATAGAGATAGAGATAGAGAGATAGAGATAGAGATAGAGATAGAGATAGAGATAGAGATAGAGATAGAGATAGAGATAGAGATAGAGATAGATATAGAGATAGAAATAGAGATAGAGATAGAGATAGAGATAGAGATAGAGATAGAGATAGAGATAGAGATAGAGATAGAGATAGAGATAGAGATAGAGATAGAGATAGAGATAGAGATAGAGATAGAGATAGAGATAGAGATAGAGATAGAGATAGAGATAGAGATAGAGATAGAGATAGAGATAGAGATAGAGATAGAGATAGAGATAGAGATAGAGATAGAGATAGAGATAGAGATAGAGATAGAGATAGAGATAGAGATAGAGATAGAGATAGAGATAGAGATAGAGATAGAGATAGAGATAGAGATAGAGATAGAGATAGAGATAGAGATAGAGATAGAGATAGAGATAGAGATAGAGATAGAGATAGAGATAGAGATAGAGATAGAGATAGAGATAGAGATAGAGATAGAGATAGAGATAGAGATAGAGATAGAGATAGAGATAGAGATAGAGATAGAGATAGAGATAGAGATAGAGATATAGATAGAGATAGATAGTGATTGAAATTGAGATTGAGATTGAGATAGAGATAGAGATAGAGATAGAGATAGAGATAGAGATAGAGATAGAGATAGAGATAGAGATAGAGATAGAGATAGAGATAGAGATAGAGATAGAGATAGAGATAGAGATAGAGATAGAGATAGAGATAGAGATAGAGATAGAGATAGAGATAGAGATAGAGATAGAGATAGAGATAGAGATAGAGATAGAGATAGAGATAGAGATAGAGATAGAGATAGAGATAGAGATAGAGATAGAGATAGAGATAGAGATAGAGATAGAGATAGAGATAGAGATAGAGATAGAGATAGAGATAGAGATAGAGATAGAGATAGAGATAGAGATATAGATAGAGATAGATAGTGATTGAAATTGAGATTGAGATTGAGATAGAGATAGAGATAGAGATAGAGATAGAGATAGAGATAGAGATAGGGATAGAGATAGAGATAGAGATAGAGATAGAGATAGAGATAGAGATAGAGATAGAGATAGAGATAGAGATAGAGATAGAGATAGAGATAGAGATAGAGAGATAGAGATAGAGATAGAGATAGAGATAGAGATAGAGATAGAGATAGAGATAGAGATAGAGATAGAGATAGAGATAGATATAGAGATAGAAATAGAGATAGAGATAGAGATAGAGATAGAGATAGAGATAGAGATAGAGATAGAGATAGAGATAGAGATAGAGATAGAGATAGAGATAGAGATAGAGATAGAGATAGAGATAGAGATAGAGATAGAGATAGAGATAGAGATAGAGATAGAGATAGAGATAGAGATAGAGATAGAGATAGAGATAGAGATAGAGATAGAGATAGAGATAGAGATAGAGATAGAGATAGAGATAGAGATAGAGATAGAGATAGAGATAGAGATAGAGATAGAGATAGAGATAGAGATAGAGATAGAGATAGAGATAGAGATAGAGATAGAGATAGAGATAGAGATAGAGATAGAGATAGAGATAGAGATAGAGATAGAGATAGAGATAGAGATAGAGATAGAGATAGAGATAGAGATAGAGATAGAGATAGAGATAGAGATAGAGATAGAGATAGAGATAGAGATAGAGATAGAGATAGAGATAGAGATAGAGATAGAGATAGAGATAGAGATAGAGATAGAGATAGAGATAGAGATAGAGATAGAGATAGAGATAGAGATAGAGATAGAGATAGAGATAGAGATAGAGATAGAGATAGATAGTGATTGAAATTGAGATTGAGATTGAGATTGAGACTGAGTTTGAGATTCAGATAGAGATAGAAATTATTTCCGCTACGACAGCAACGCGTCGGGTACCAGCTAGTTATATATAATTTATTTATAATTGTCATTTAACAACAACAACAAGACACACCGTCACGTCAAAACCTTCGGGTGTGTTCAAGACACAGCCAACTCTTTTTTTTTTTTTTCTCAACATTCATATGAAAATTGCAAATGTTTTGTGCAAATATATATTAAAAAAAAAAACAACTATTAAAATTAATATTTCATGAAATAACATCACTTTTCAATTTTAACTCATTGAAAAATGGGAAGTTTCCACACAAAATACACTACGGGTCAATATGACTCAGATACACGGGATCAAGTTGTAAAACATGTAAACGGGTCTAAGGTTAAAGAAAACTATGCAGCGTACTGCACCATATATTGATCTACCTCACCAGCCTGAAAATAATGGTTTTTGAGGATTGCGCACCAGAACACACAACAGGCTCTCCAAAAAGTGTTGTATAGTACTTTATTTGACAAATTACTCTGTAATGAACACGTAATGTTCGTAAGTGTCCAACTTGCATCGAAACACACACCAGTAATGATATCATCGATGACTAATTTCACTCATCATCTTTATTTATGATATAAATACCATTTTTGTTATTGTACTAAACTGTAATATGAATATGAATTACTTTGTAATGTTTATGTTCAATGAATTAATATATTGCTTTAACCCTCTACTGCACAGGAAGCCATGTATGGCTTTTCATTTTAAATTTCGAATTTCGAACGAATATTAGCAGTTACGAAAAATAACAGTTATTAAAATGCATTATTAGGCCATTGTGATTATGTGGCGAATATTGGTGTCACTTTATTTTGAACAGTTGCAAACAAAATGTCAGTTTAGTTTATCAGTTGTTAGTTTGTAGCTGGAAGGAGCCCGAACTTGGTGCGTACATGGAAGGCAACTTACCTTATTTGGGAAAGGCCAGAGGCGATATCAACAGTAAAATATAAGTATAAAATTAATAAAAGCACTATATATGGCACTTATTTTTAAAGCTGAAAAAGCTAGGAATGCATACGAATGCATTTGCATGTATGGCAAATTTGTTTTTTTTTGTAGAAAACCTACTTTTGTGAAAAACAAATTTCTTTACGTATCTAATTATTCCATTTAATATATAAATCCAACAAAAAAAACATATTTTTTTTTTTAGCTGGATTATAATGCGCTGGATCAGTAGAGGGTTAACATGAATTCGCTAAATAAAGAAACGTTTGTAACTCGAAATATTTGTCAATATTAAAACATTAAAAACAAAATTTGTAACATTTTCAATATACTTAAAAATTACACTAAATCGTAAAGTATTTTACTCACTCTGCGAGGCGCGTCTTCTCCAGGATTAAACTTATAGCATGATAACTGAAAGTACTATTGCATTATAATTTAATTGCTTAGGTAATAAAAACAATCGTACAACATTTCATTTCTGTAATGCAGCAATTTTTTGCTGCCCCTTCCCCCGCCACTCCACTAATTGTTTACACATTTTCGACTTCTGGTATAAAAACCAAAATTCTCAAAACTAATTGTCGCTGAACTCTGGTCATGTGCTAGTTGTGATGACCTTTTTGTAACTGAATTCAAACTGAATTAAATTTGAAGAATAATACGTTACGATCATATCTCGATTGTAAGAAAGTGTAATTAAGATATTGTAAGGTAAGCCCGTTTCCAAAAATATCTAGATTGACTTTAGTGTAAACAAACTTAATGAACTTTTCTTCCATTTATTTTTGCAGAAAAGCATAATACTCCCCACAGAAGGAATGTTTGCTACAAAGAATAAACATCTAAAATTGCAACACACATCATTGTTTATATGGTATACAATTTACTATATCGCACAATTTCGGGGATGTGTTAATTTTCGATTGAAATCACTAAACAAAAGAACGATTGGGACAAAATTTGATAAATTTCTTAAAGTATATTCTTTTATAATGCTACAATTTACCTACTATTACTCTGGGCTCGCAATTATAGTTATTATTAAAGACGCTGCTCAAACTTTGTCCTCTGAAAGCCATAATTCTTTTCAAGCCCAGGATCTAATTCTCCTTGAACTTTATTTTATTGTGGTATTGTTCTCAAATGTGATTTTAGCAAATACTTTGAGGAAAAATCAAGAACGCATTAAAATCATCATTATTGAATTCCGCAGGATTGAGGCATATATAAGACAATTGTGTTATTGCAGTTCTTATTTGAATAGGACACAAATTAGCCTTATATCCTTGTATTGGCTATTGATTATTTTCACCACAATGACTTCAATTCTGATGAAATTGTCTTTACAACCTGAAATATTTATACTGTTTAATTTTTATATCATAAGCTATGAACTTTGCCTTCACGCCCACTTGTTATGTATTGTTGCCATAACGCATTTTTATAGAGCTCTGAACACTTTTCTCTGTGATTATTTAAGATTGCTTGTAAAAGCACCTGGAAAGCCACCAAAATTTCCACTCAAATTGTTAGAAATTGAACACCTTATTCAAAAGCTTCATTTTAAAATATCCGAATGTGCTGCGCCAGTTATGGTCTGTATTTACAGTCGTTTGGCTTTGAGTTGCTGTGAACTATACGATGGTATGGCATGTTATATCTTCGCAACACATCTGAGTAGAGCAAATCGCCGTAAAATTGGTCTAATGGCAGTACCATTCATAATCTCAGAATTTTTGGAGATTTACATCATATCGTATGCGGCAGATATGCTTCATATGGAGCGACAACGTTTTCAAGCACAACTGGTGGACATTGAACTCTATTTGGCCAGACATGCTTACAAAAGAAGGTGTATTCAAGATGCTGGACGCATGCTTCTATTAAAACATGAGGTATGTATTGTTAAGAGATGTGCTTTTCAAGTAGTTTATTTGAATAAAATTTATTTTCTAAGCTACAATGGACATCGTTACACTCCAAAATAAGTTGTATTTCCGTCTCTGCTTATGGGGTTTTACTTGCCAGCCGCTCGACAGCACTGACCTTCCTCAGTGCTACGATAATATTAACATTACCTCTTATACAATATATTGTGGCCGGAAGAAATGGAGATTTGCAGGAATGCCGCGTTGACTATATTTGGGAAATCTTAAATTGAACTTTTAACCCTAACTGTCTACAAACAAATAATTAACTCTTAATCCTCCAAAACAGAAATACAGAAGTTAGTGACTCAGAAATTTGTGTTTTTAGTTAATTTTTGTTCGAGAATCACGAATTTCATGCTTTTATGGCAACATTTCACATACGAAAGTCACCAGGTGCAATTTAAAAAAGACGGCATCAAAGTCGGTTTACCGGATTACCGAGAAGAAATAAAGAGTGGTTGGTTTTTTTTAATATAAAATAAAGTTGGTTTTTATTCATTCATAAGGTATTTTATATATATAAATAAAAAAAAATAAAAGTAAGCTTAGAGAGAAGGTACAAAAAATACAAAAGTTACATAGTCGTATTTTTAACAAACTAAATTATTTTTTATTATGATATCCTTAAAAAGTTTTTCTTATCCTGGAGCATCATAAATGTATGTCGCATTTTGTGCATTTACATTTTGTTTCGGTTTTCAAACCAATCTTTGCACAAGTTTGTTTCCTCTTGTCTGTTATCCATAAAGAAAAATGACCGTATTTATTAGTGTCCGACCCAATGTGAAATTTTGGCCGAAGCCGAATGTTCGGCCAAGTGGAAGTATTCGGCCGAATATTAATAAAATTTTTTTCAAGTTCAAAAAAATTATAAAATTTAGTACTGGCTTTCGTTATTTCAGTAAAAAAAAAACGACAAATATTAAGTTCGAGTTAAACGCATTCGTTTTTCTGCCTGATTTCTGTCAGCATTGCATTTCTGTAGCTTTTACGACTAGATAAAAAATTGATTAATTTTCTTTCATATCATTTTGCTGAATTATAATATTTCTATAATTGATTTAATAACGTCAGGATGACAAAGAAGATACTTAAATCGATTTTTGATCTAGTCGAGAAAAGCTACAGAAATTCAATACTGACTGAAATCTCGCTGAAAATTTCTAGGGTAACTCGGTTTTTTTTTTATATCATTTATGATCATAAATATCAAAATATTATAAAAATCAAAAATGTTTGAGTTTTCTACCAGTTCGTTCAACTGGTACGATCACACGATCTTATCAACCCATGTCGGTCGGACCATGATACATGATTAAAAGGTAGAGTCACATTGGAGAGCAGGGTGAGCTAGTTGTCAAAATCAGCTGTTAATTTTTAGTTTTTCTAATTGTTGTTGTTGCTTTTTTCGTTTGACGTTTGTAGCTTCTACAGCTTTGTTGTTGCAAAATTGCTGATTTGAGCAGCCATCTTAAAATCAACTTACCTTGTTATTGTAACATGGATAGGACTCACTGATTTATCATTTGAATAAACCAACTTATGGAAGCACTGTCAAACTGCTCTTGCCGAAAGACGTGCTTTTTTTCTTGTTGCGTAAAGTTTTATTTTATGCTGAATTTCGCGCATAATTCAATTAAAATTGATTTCTTTTGGACTTGCCGTGCTTTACTTGTGACCTTCGTTGGATTTATACAACTATAAACCAAGAAAGCGCTGAAATAATCCTTTTTTAAATATCATACATTTATATATTTTCATTATTTTTATACCCCCACGTTTAAAAAACGTAAATGGGGGTATATTAATTTTGTCACTCCGTTTGTAACGCCCATAAGGAGGCGTGGTAGGTATAGAAAAGTATATATATTCTTGATCAGCATCACCACCCGAGTTGATTTAGCCATGTCCGTCTGTCTGTCCGTCTGTCCGTCTGTCCGTCTGTCCGTCTGTCCGTCTGTCTGTGATCACGATTCCAGCCGTAATTTTAAAGCTATCATCACGAAATTCTATATTTAAGCTTTTATCTAAAAAATGAAGGTCAAGTTCGTAAATGAGCCAAATCGGATGAAAACCACGCCTACCTCCCATACAAAGCGATTTTATCAAAACGGTAAAATCTCTTAGAATTCAACAAAAATGAATATATGGACTTGAAAATTTGCATATGAGTTTTGATGTTCAAATTACACTCTAAGTATGAAATTCAATTAAATCGGATGAAAACCACGCCTACCTCCCATACAAAGTGACTTTATCAAAAAGGTAAAATTTCTCTAAAATCTACAAAAATTAATGTATGGACTTGAAATTTTGCATATGAACTTTGATATATAACGTGTACTATGTGTATGGAATTCAACCAAATTGGGTGAAAACCACGCCCTCCTCCCATACAAAGCCATTTTATCAAAAAACAAAAGCGAATATTTTCTGTTAAAAATATAACGAAAACGTTTTTACAGATAAACATTTTATTGATTGCTTAAGACTTTGAATATACTTTGGTTCGGCCGTGGGGGTATTTTAACTTCGGCCCAGTCGAAGATCATTTCTTACTAGTTTTCTATTGTTTTTCTGCTCTACCAACAACATACGTTGGTTTGTTTTTTGTGAGAGCGGATTTGTTCTTGTTTTTCCTTCCATTGTTTTCTGACGTTTGTCGGCTTGAATCTAAAGCTTCTCAAACTGTTGTCATTGGTAACAAATTTCGAATCGTCTTTCAAACTGTTGCCTACTAAACTGTGTCTTTCAAACTTTCTCAAACAGGGTTGCCAAAGCTAAACTTTAACTTCTACTTTTAACTTATAAATTTATAAATTAATATAATATTTTTAAAAATGGTCTGCAATTTCCGCAACTGTACCATTAAGGTAGAATCCGACCGAATTGTAAATTGCTGGTTATGTGAATCCTTTTTTCACACTAAGTGTGTAGCACTGAATGCACGTATATCCGACGCACTAGGTGAAAATAAGGGTCTCCGTTGGGCATGCGAAGATTGCAGAGCAACCGATTTAGAAATACTTAAACTCATAAGGCAATCGAGAAAGGGCTTCTTGGAGGTTTCTAAAGACCTAGAGGCGGCTCAGATTAGATTGGCGGAGTACGAAAAATGTTTCAAATCGTTTAAGTGCATGGATGAGGCTTTTGTCTCTCCTAAGCGCAAGCGCAACAGCAAAAACCTTCGAAGCTCTGCCAAATCCACTACAAAAACAGCCACTCCGTCTTCAAGTGTTACTCCTCAAGCTAACCCTGAAACTAATGCTGAGCGTTCACCCAACTTAAACTTAAGCATATCATGTGAAGCACGTTCAGCTGAGAATGTAACTACAGCTCGAAATACTGACGTCGTAGCTCTTTCTAGAGCTCCCGCATCAGTCAGTGAGAATTTACTGTTGACAGAAGCCTCTGCTATTCACACAATAAATTTAATCACTGACTCTCCTTCTACTTCTGACGCTAAGATAACTTATGCTAAGGCTTGTGCTTTATCAAGTGCTACCACTTCTCCTGCATTACTCAAAACTAATAATACAGGCGCAATACCAAAACAAATATCGACAAGCAGTTTAAATCAGCCGGTTCACAAAAATCTTGTGATAATTCCGCCTGCAAGATCAATATTTGTATCCCGTTTTGCAGCTGATACGTCTGAGGATGACATTCTTTTCTATTTGCAATCGAATTTAAATCTTTTAAATAAAAGAATTTCGATTTATAAATTCAAGTTACCTCATGAACGCGTCACGTCTTCATTTAAAATAACTCTGCCTGATGATATCTACAATAAAGTAATCAGTCAAAGTTTTTGGCCTGAATATACTTTAGTTCATGAATACGTCCCTAGATCACAACCTAGAACTATACTAGCTTCTTTACCTGTTCGCAACATGAACCAAAAAAACTAGATTGCTGCCTTCAGTTCCTAATCCTATATCAAAACGTTCGTGGCATTAATACTAAATTGATTAATTTATTCATCATGAGTCACAACATTCATTATGATATAATTACTTTCAGTGAGACTTGGCTAAAACCCAACACTTTAAATTCTGAAATTCTTTGCAACAAATTTAACATTTATCGTAAAGATAGAAACTCCATTCCTGGCAATTCCTCTAACGGCGGAGGTGTGTTGATTGCGGTCAAATCAACACATTACTCTCAAGAAATAGACATCCAAGAAGCTGCAGACATAGAATTTTGTTGTGTTCACGTAAAGTTCGGTCCCTTGAGTATCTACATTACATGCTCATATATCCCACCATTTTCTAACTTAGAAGTTTATAACAAACATTTGCTCTCTATTAGTAAAGTTTGCCTACAGCTTCATCCAAATGATCATATATTAATAACTGGTGACTTTAACCTGCCCAACGTTTATTGGAACTGTTGTTCCGAAAACCCTACAATATTTTTACCTTCCTCTGAAAGCTCATCAGGCAATTGCTTCTTAAATGACCTCTCAAGCCAAGGTCTTTTCCAACTAAACTGTCACTTGAACAAGAATAACCGTTTGCTCGATCTGGTATTTTTTGATGACAGCAATATTGCTTCAGTGTCAAGGTCCGATCCCTTGGTCACTCCCGAAGATTCTCACTATCCGACTATAGAAATCTGTTTAAATTTTCCTAAACCATCTGTGCAGAACCATACTATTCAACCGCTCACCGAATTCAACTTTAAGAAAACTAATTATGTTACTTTGAAAAATAGTTTGTCAAATATAAATTGGTCACCTTTACTGAATCTAAAATGCTTATCATCACAGAATCTTGATGACGCGGTCTATGCGTTTAACTCAACGCTCATGGATTGCTTTCTTAGATCTATTCCTCAACGAAAAGCCTCTATAATTTCTGGCCCTGTGTGGTATACTCATGAATTACGAAAATTGAGAAACTTGAAAACTAAGTATTATAAAAAATATCAAAAAACACATAACATATGTATGTGATATTGCACGTTATACTTCGACTAAATATAATTACCAACAGCTGTGCAAGCAATCCTATAACATCTACCTCACAAAAGTAAAATTAAACATTAAGTCTGATGCAAAATCATTCTGGAGCTTTGTTAACACAAAACGCAAAATTGATTCCTATCCTTCTTTTATGAAATACAATAATGTGGAATCCGATAATGACAATAGTATCTGCAACCTTTTTGCTGATTTTTTTAAGTCGACTTATTCATCGTCTTCTTTCAAAAATGGCATATATCCCCATTATGTTCAATCTGGTGATATTTGTCTCCCAATAGTTGATACCAGTACAGTTCTAGCCTTCTTAAGAGATCTTAAATCTTCTTATAAAAGCGGTCCCGACAACATACCCTCATGCATATTGAAATACTGTTGCGAAGAATTAGTAACGCCTATCACTTTACTTTTTACTTCTTCTTTAAAATCTTGTTATTTTCCAGCTGCATGGAAATCTTCATTTATTATTCCGCTGCATAAATCTGGTAACAGGTCTTTAATTGATAATTATCGTGGAATTGCTAAATTAAGTACTTTGCCCAAACTTTTTGGGGCAATTGTTACATCACAATTATCACATAGTGTAAAGTCTTTGATGTCTCCATGTCAACATGGATTTCTTTCTGGAAAATCGACTGTCACTAATCTACTTGAATTTACATCTAAGACCATAGAGAATTTTGGAAAAGGTCTTCAGACAGATGTCATCTATACGGATTTTAGTAAAGCTTTTGATGTTGTAAATCACAAACTCTTAATTTTAAAATTATCTCTAATCGGATTTCCCATACAGCTGGTGAGGTGGATTGAATCGTATCTCAGTAATAGAACTCAATCTGTTTTATTTAAACTCGTGAAATCTTACGAGTTCCCGGTTACCTCAGGAGTGCCCCAAGGGAGTCACATCGGGCCTCTTCTCTTTCTACTTTTCATAAATGATTTGCCAACTATAATAGTGCATTCTAACGTCTTGATGTACGCTGACGACGTCAAACTATTTCTTTCTTACAAAAATGAAAATGACGCCAAATTCTTACAAATTGACATCAATAATCTTTATAACTGGTGCAAAATAAATCATATGAATCTCAATATGAAAAAATGTAAGCACATGACCTTCTCGCGTAAGCCATGGCTTAGAAGCACGTACAAAATCTGCGATTACACATTAGAATCTTTAGATAGTTTTCATGATCTTGGAGTTACCATGGATCCTAAGCTTCGCTTTCATATTCATATAACTAAAATAATAAATAGAGCAAATAGTACCCTAGGATTTATCAAACGATGGGCAAAAGAGTTTAATGATCCCCTTATTACGAAATCTTTGTTCACTTCACTAGTGCGGCCTATCTTAGAATATGCCTCAATTGTATGGTGTCCACGATATGGTTGTTACATTGGCGACATTGAATCAGTTCAGAAAAAATTTCTTCTGTTCTGCTTAAGTAATTTGTACTGTAGAACTGACTTTCATCTTCCACCTTATGAATATCGATTACAGCTATTAAATCTTCCTACTTTAAAAAATCGGAGAACTATGCTTAATGTTAGCTGGATTGTTAAACTTCTGCATGGATTTGTTGACAGTCCATATTTATTAAGTAAAATTTACTTTAATATTCCTATTCGTCCTAGAAGATCTTTTGAGTTACTTTACATGAACTTTTGTAGAACAAACTACTTGCAAAATGAACCGCTGAGAAGTGCTTGTGGTGACTTTAATTTTGTTTCAGATGTAATTTCTTTAAATGAATCCATATACTCAATTAAACTTAAAATTCTAGATTATCTCCAGTACCGAGGCTGATTTGGATTATGCTCTCACAAGAATACTTTATATTTTCCTGGCTATGTTTGGCGATAGTGTCAAGCTGATTAAATTTAAACAGGATTATCCAGAGCGAGACCACGTCCGTCTCGCCTGGCATATGCCGGAGGTAGACCCTGTCCGTCTACCCTTGCATATGTGAGCTCTGCTCTAATCCCTGTTTACATTAATCTACATACCTTAGAATAGTATTTGATTATCAGCCTCACATATGGGAGCGATGCTCTAATCAATTGATATAGTAAATATCAAGTTGTGATCCGGAATATGCAACTTAACATCATACCTGGCAATTTACACCAAGCTGATTAAATTCAAACATGATTATCCAGAGCGAGACCATGTCCGTCTCGCCTGGCATATGCCGGAGGTAGACCCCGTCCGTCTACCCTTGCATATGTGAGCTTTGCTCTAATCCCTGTTTTCAGAAATCTACACACATTATAGAACTTGATTATCAGCCTCACATATGTGAGCACTGCTCTAATCAGTGATATATTAATACCAAGATGTTAATCCGGAATATATACAACCTAACATCATACCTGGCAATTTATTTTTACTATTATATATTAAATCTGTAATCCTTTAAATTAATAATCAAATGTATAATGAATTGTAAAGTATATAAGTTAATCAAATTGTTGAATTTTTTAAAACGCTATAAAGCCTTAGGGCTTAGCACTTCAATAAATAATAACAAAAGAAAGAGAAAAACGAAACCAATAAGTGTTTCAAGTATGGAATTTCGAACGGAATTCATCGAATTATACTGAAATTTTCCTAAAGAATTATAAAAATATTTTTATTTATTACAAAGTAAAAATATTCGGCCAAAATATTCGGCCGAAGCCGAAGCCGAAAGTAAAAAAAAAAAAGCTCAAGCCTGTGTTAGATAACACGGGCGCATAGGTCAGACGTAGAATACGTTAGTCATTAACAGCCTTATTCAATAGATTTCCTTAAACAACCTCTAAACGCTTGTTTAGTTACGCACTGTTTAAGGCTTTACGCAGTTTCTATGCAACCTTGCTAACATTGTTATTCATAAACATTTTTTCATTTTCTGCTTATGACAAAAACATAAAAAGAGAAGACCTCCAAAATGTTATTTTAACAGAATTTCGTGAGCGAACCTGACGGGCCATCGAGAAGTGAAACATGTTGTGTTTTTGATAAAATCGTGAAACATGTTGCGCTACTAAGAAAAACAGGTTTTCTTCTTGTTGCGAAGATCACAAATCATTTAAATTTTGTGATTGTGTTTGTAATTGCCATTTCTATCAACAAAAATAGCGAAAATTTGCAACATTGCACTTTTTCGCAATTTGGTTTAATTTCTATGAAGCTGGCATTTTTTCGCAAAATTCAATTTCATTGGATATGATTGCGGAGGCGTGGGTTCAATTCCGGCGGCTGGCATGATTTTTTTTTTCTTAAAAATACATTTTTTTATTATTTTTTTAATCAATTTTTAGTAAATAATTTGTCATTTTTATAAATTTCAAGCGAAGAACTTATTTGTTTTCAGTCATTTTGTGTTTGTTTTTTTATTATTTAAGCTTAGGTAATATCGCAAAGGCGCGAGTTCAATTCCGGCGGCTGGCATGATTTTTTTTTCAATTTCGCATTATTTATTATTTTTTTTAAACAATTTTTTAATAAATAATTCTATAAAGAAAATTTTGAGCAAATAATTTACTTCTTTGCAATCATTTTATTTTGTTTTATTATTTAAGCTTAGGTGGTTAATATATATGTGCATATGCTTAGAGTAAATTTTATTTTTAATTTTTATGATGATTTCGCATGGATGTTTAATTGAATTATAATTTTTTTTCCTCAAATGGTTGCATTATTTAAAAAAAAATTTTTTCATTTAAAAGTAAGTATTTTTAAAAAAATTGACAAAATGTATAAAATTAATTAAATTATTTGCAAGAAATGGTAAAAAATTAAAATAAAATGTACTCTAAACATATGCACAGACAATACATATTAACTTCCTAAGCTTAAATAATAAAACAAAATAAAATGACTGCAAAGAAGTAAATTTTTTGCTCAAAATTTTATTTATAGAATTATTTATTAAAAAATTGTTTAAAAAAAATAATAAATAATGCGGAATTGAAAAAAAAAATCATGCCAGCCGCCGGAATTGAACCCGCGCCTTCGCGATATTACCTAAGCTTAAATAATAAAAAAAAAACAAAAACAAAATGACTGAAAACAAATAAGTTCTTCGCTTGAAATTTATAAAGATTACAAATTATTTACTAAAAATTGATTAAAAAAAAAATAAAAAAAGGATATTTTAAGAAAAAACAAAAAAAAAATAAAAAATGTATATTTTAAGAAAAAAAAAAAAAAAAAAATAAACAAACTTATAAGGCCAAATATGCAGGCGAATGACAATCGGTACGACATTTTGGTGGAAAATGTCGAGTTGTCACTCTACCCCACAAAATTGCATTATTTCAGCAGGCTAATACGTACGGCCAAATATCCCTCTTATACAACTCTTGCAACAAAAACGAAATGAGAATTATAAGAACTAAGGTTGCAGCTGCAAGAGAACAGAGTGCGATGCTGTTGCTGCTTGTCGGAATATGTGTGTACGTGTGCGATGCTGTTGCTGGTTGCTTGTATGGAATATGTGTGTACGTTTCTCACACTGGTTCTGTGATGAACACACTGATAATCGTACTGCTCTTACACATGATGTTATAATACATAAAATACAAAGCATATGAAAATTAATACAAAATTTGAAGGAGTTAAATTTTGATTTACTTATAGAATCAAAAAAATTATATGTAGCAATATGATTATTTAAATACAAATCAAAAGAAGAAATATTAAATATGTTACGAGCATACTTGAATTTTCTTCAATGCATGCATAAAGTATTAAAAACTTATAATGAAAGTGACAAACATTTTCTCAAAATTTTGTGCTCCAGATTAACACTCCCGTATAACGTATTCTACGTTAAAAATCGGCCGAATATGCCGAATATGCCGAATACCGAAGCCGAAGCCGAATATTCGGTCGGACACTAGTATTTATCAAATCGGACATCATCCATTGGATATTTGGTTTTCTTCCCAACCACAGAATTGGTACGTTCAGCATTTCCAACTAGTCGTTTTTCTTTGATGCTGCAAAAAGAAGTAGCTATTTCTTCACGAAATTCAGGCAAAGTTAGCAATTCTTTATGAGACAGTTCACTGTCCTTTGGTTGTAGTTTGATTCAGCCATATCAATAATTTGAATAAAAAAAAAACGAGTCATTACATTTTCCGTCCTCAATCCAATATGATCAGCTATGGGCAAAGAGCTTTTTGGGAACGTTGAGAGCAAGAATTGAGAGCAAAGGCTTATGTAGCAACACAAAACGCAACAACAAATCAAATACAAAAGACAATCACAGAAACAACACAGAAGCTTTACATGTAGTGGTGCCCATAGCCGAATATGATAGCGACCAATCAAACCATCTAACAAATCTACTCCACCCATGTGTGTATTGTATTCACAAATTATGTGTGGGCAATCCACTTCGAAATAATGCTGGTTTTTTTATATCAGACTAATACTTGTTATAGTCCTTGTTCTAATACTTTTCCTTATTTCAATTTTTATTTTTTGTTTTTTATATTTTTACTTTTTTTTTTGTTGCTTTTGCATTTGGTGCATTCTGGTTACTTTAAAGAGTTCCCTGAGAGACAATGTGATGCAGTTAATTTAAAAAAAAATGTTTCCTAATAAGGACGTAGAACCACTTTTTATTGTTGTTAATTATCGTAGCTATATAATTTTTGTTTTTTCACATTTATCGTGCCTCATATACAGTAGACTCTCACAAATTAGAACCACCTTGTTCCACGGGTGGCTCTAATTTCTGAAATGTTCTAATTTCTGGACGTTTATTTTTTCACAGAAATTTAAAGGAAAAGAATGAAACTGGTTAAATAAAAATTTCTATTATCACAAAAGAATTTTTATTTATTAATATTAAATGTTTTTTGACATAAAATTCATATAATTCATAGACAAAAAATGATAAAGACCTGACCAAAACAAACGAGACGATTGCAACTTGCCGAACGTTTGCAATCGTTACGGCTGTTTTGACATATAACCCAAAATGAAACGAGTTCCTCCAATCGTCTGAAACAAGAAGACTACTCTGCACAGTGGTTGTTCGGTTCGAGACGCTAAAAGTTCGGTTGTTAAGGAACAGAACGTCTCGTCAAACTGTTTCGATTAGTTTCGATAAGTTTATGTTTGTTCATGTTGGGTTACAACATTGAAATACATTGAAGCGAACATTTTCGTCTGCACTCGTTACGGAGCAAATCGTCTATTTTGGTTAGGCCTTAACTCTAACTCAAAAATCTTTTCTACCTTTTTTCTGTTCTGTACCAAAAATCTTTTCTGTTTGTTTTTTTTATTTATTCAATTTAGAAACGACAATGTCATTACGAATCAATGAGCAACGATTATGAATTATGACTTATGAATTTAATAAATAAAGAAACGTCCAGAAATTAGAACCACAAGTTCTAATTTCAGAGCGTTCAGTATACTGAAATGGCAAGTTCTAATTTCTGGACAATTCGAATTTGTTAGGGTTCTAATTTGTGAGAGTGTACTGTACATCCCAAATAATAATTCTATGCCACTCCGTTAAATGATTAATAAATTTTGAATCTCTCCGCGGTATCACGGATTTCAATTTAAGGCTATCGAAGAGAGAGAAATTAAGAAAAAGGTACACCAACAATGCTACACAGCTCTGTTAAAGTGTCAGTTGGACTATTGAGTTAATCCCGCGTTCTACCCCAGCCCACCAGCGGAGTCCCCAAGGTGCACCATTAGGACTCCCTTTGAGGTGCGTTTACCCTCCTAAAGATGCTCCAGAAAGAGTCCCAAAGCAGCATATCCGCCGGAGAAAATAGCCTTCTCAATATATATGAAAAAAGTGTGCCCAAAGGACTCCTTAAATGAGTTATTTTGGCGTCTCAGAATACTCATTCAGATAACCCGCAAAGACTCCGTGCGGACTCCTCTATTCGTCTATAATTTTTGTAAAAGGACTCCTTAAATCATCCAAAGACAACCAGGAATGAGTGTTTTTGGATTACTTTTGCGCTCCGATAATGATTCGAAGAGGAGTCCGTGCGGATTCACAAAATACTCCTAATTTCATTCATAATTAATAAGTATGAATAATAATTCATGCATTCATTTTTTTATTTTTGGTTATTATTACATAAAAGATTTATTAAAAAATGGTTTCACATAAAAATTAAAAACAATTTAGCCAAAATGGAGAAAGAAAGATATCAAAACAAACTATTTCTTGCAAAGACGTTCCTTTGCCGTTTGGAACCACTTTGCGCTCGCTCGACTAAATTCTTTGCCAAAGCCAGGAAATTTTCTGTTAAATGCGCCTGAAAAATCGTAATGTGAGTCAAAAATAATTTGTTATGCGCTATTGTAACCTCTAAATGCATTTGTAACTGCATTTGTAAAAAAGTAGACCGATTAAACTTATTATACGGAAAAGGAAACCAAACTAATTTGCACCCTAATCCAATAACATATTGTACTTACTAAAGGGTCCGCCATCTAACGTTTTTTTTTTCAACTAGTGCTTATTTCGTGAATGGTAACACTTAGCACATGTCTGATTTGACAGATAATTAGTTTAATCCTTCCGCTAAACGAATATGGTTGTGTATACTCTTGAACAACGCTGGAAAATATTGCGACATTACTTTGAAAATCATGGTGCCGATTTTGCCAAAAGAATCATCTTCTCAGTTGAAGCTCATTTTGATCTTTGACGAGTCACTGTTTGGTGCGGATTTTGGTCCAGAGGCTTAATTGGGCCATTTTTCTTCGAAAACGAGCAAGGATTGGCCGTTACAGTCAATGGCCATCGTTATCGGGCCATGTTAAACGAATTTTTGTTCACAAAAATTGAAGAGGAGGATATTGGCAACATTTGGTTTCAACAGGACGGCGCTACGTGCCACACAGCCGAAGCTACACTCGATGTTTTGCGGCCTGTTTTTGAAGATCGCATCATCAGCCGCAGAGCTGATGTCGTTTGGCCACCTCGGAGCTTCGATTTGACAACGTTGGACTATTATTTGTGGGGTGCCCTCAAAGATAAGTGTTACGCCGAGAAGCCAGAGACAATTGACGCTTTAAAGGACAATGTTCGTGAAGCCATTGGTAAGCTGCACACAATCGATAATGTGCTTAAAAATTGGACCGATCGTGTAGGCTACTGCATGGCCAGCCGAGGCAGCTATTTGAATGAAATTATTTTCCATTATTAACCGGAAAGATTGTACATTCAAATAAAAAAAGAAATTTTAGAAAATATTCAGTATTTTTTTTATAGCATTTTCAAAAAAAAAAAAGTTATTTGGTGGACCCTTTATTTTCTCGCTAAGTTCGTGTGATTTTTTCACGTTATCCTCGAGCTTCAACACCGTAATGAAAATAACTCCCACTCCCCATTCAACTTTCCTTGGCGTTCTTTTAATATAGCGCGAGTCCGCATTGAAAACATTGCCATGACGACGTAAGACTTTCAAGAGCTGATTAAGGGCTGACGCGGAAATTGAAAATATAACTGCCCACTCTGCTTAATCTTCACTTAAATTGGACGAGGATATTTGTGCCTCAAAATCGTCTCTTCCCTCATACGAATAATCAACAACTTCTGTGCCTGAGCTATTACTGGAAAAACAACTTCACAACTTTCCGCATTGTAATCTACGTCTGAGTCACAAATAATACCACTTTTAAAATTGTTATTTTCGATCAGCGGAGCTATAATTCTTTCCGATTGTTTTTTTTATGAGCTTTCGTTTGGACATAATAAATCTGTTTTAATAATTTTTATTATTACCGCAAACCGAATCGCTTTTATAAATTAGAATTACACGTGTTTGCACTTATGAACTCAAGCGTACGAGTTCAACGAGAATGAAACAGAGATAACAAGAGATAACAAAAAGACACAATATGGCTCGACACTTCCTAAACGCTCCCATGCGGTGCTCTTTTGGACTCTTTTTGCAGGAGCACTCCGGAAACACTCCTTCGATGTGTTGCTGTGGGAGTCCCTTTTCACTCCTCTTCGGAGCGTTCCGCATTTGGCTGGCTGGGACTCTTCCTCGTGTACGATACTGCAACGATGTTTAGCAGAGCTGGGTCGCTATGTATTTTGTTGTTGTTTTTCTCTCGAGTAAGAAAGAGCAAAAGATACAGCTGTATTGAAGCCTTATCTTTCTCGCCTTCTGCTCAAAATTGTGTGGCATTATTTGTTGTTTGTTTTTTTTTTCTTATGCTGGGAAAAAGTGTTTTTAATTTCTAATTTTTACCTATCTTAATGACAAAACATTTGAATAAAAACTGTGTTCTGCAGTTGGTATAAACCAGACCTTTCAAATGATATAAGTTTCATTCAAATATGTTGTGCATAAAATGAGAAAAAGGGGGTTCAAGTTTTGTGTTAGCGTATTAACATATAAGATACCTACTAGGGTGTCAGTGAAAGTGTTAACTATGCTATAATTAAAAGTTTGTACACTAAGGGAAATAATGCATATTAACATTATCCACGCCTGAGTATCAATTTTATTTAAATATTTACGTGGATAAATCAAATATTTTCCTTACAACTCGTTTTTTTCCCGTATTTGAATTTTATTTATACCACACACGTACACACATATTCCATGCAAGCAAGCAGCAACAGCATCGCACACGTACACACATATTCCGACAAGCAGCAACAGCATCGCACTCTGTTCCTGCATTTTATTTCTTGCAGTTGCAACCTTAGTTCTTATAATTCTCATTTAGTTATTGTTGCAAGGAAAATATAGCTGCATGTTTGGCCAATTTTCTTTGTAAGTGCGATTGATGATCGCAAAGTAAATAGGGTTTGAATGATAACCGGACATTTTCTCAAAAATGTCTTGCACCGGTTGTCATTTGCCTGCATATTTTTGGTATTTAATTTTTCAATTTTTGTTTCTCTAGTTTACTGTCAAAATAGTATAAATTAGAGAACAAAAAAAGTAAAAAAGAAAATAAAATATACTAACAAATGCCATTTGATGGACGCATCTCGTGGGAAACATTCTAATATATTTGTTTTTAATATCAATATTTTTATATAAATTTTCCTTAAATGCGATAATTTTATTTTCAAATAGTAAATATTGGAAAGATATTTAAATATATTCGTGCATAATTTTAATATATTTTTTATTAATTTTATTTTAAATATTTTAATATTTGATTTTATTAAAAAAGTATTTAAATAAATTTTAAATATTTACGTGGTCGATTTAAATAAATGCGTTATTGGTGCAAAAATGACTCGCTTTTTGGATAAATTAAAAAAGTTTTTGGATAAATTTAATATTTTTTTCACTTAGTGTAGAATGTTGAAAATTTTGTTTGACATTTCGTTATGTAAGTACGCAGTGCTTTGTAACCTCAGCTGGTAATAGATATTTCACCAAACAACTTTTAACATTTTCTTAATTTTGTCAGTCCACTTTCTTATCGCGTTGCACACTATTGTGAACTTGCAGTTGAAAAATTAATCCAACAGTTACGTTCCAAAATTCAACGAAAATGAAATAAGATATGTTCAGAAAATGGTAGGCAATCCTTTCATAGTGAGTATTACTGAAACTATTGGTGATTTGTGAGAAGAGGTTATTGAATTGCAAAACGACAGTTACTGGCGAGAGACATATCAGTCAGGTAGTAAGTGGTCCGCAATCGATAAAAGGTTATGAACTGCTGCTGTAGAGATAGTCAAGCTATAATCCCAAAAATATTTTTGTTTCAACATGAGCACAAATTTATTTTAACGCTTTTGATTTATGAATATTGTATATATAAAAAACCGCATTTTTGTAAAAGGTGAATGTTGCCTAACAAAACGAGCAAAATTATTGACAACTACTACAGTCTAACCACAAACTAAAATCAAAATGCTATTATTTCTATAATTTATATATTGCTATCTTTTTTTTTCCTTTTTTTTATTGGCTTTCATGCTAATAAACAACATTTTGAACAAGCAATTTAAATATCAATCCCAACAATAGCAGTAATTGTAGATTTGTAACAGTGCTTCATTGCTCTTGGCGGTGCCTGGTTTAATTTGCGACCATTAACAAATTGAAAATGGTTTCTGGTACAATGGGTAAAATTCGCTAATACTTAGATCGTAATATCTGAGTAACAAATGAAATTTTAAATTGTAAAATGCTGCTATTCTGAGCTTTGTTCTATATTTTCTTTGAGAGTTTGTTAGAAAATTAAAATGTACCCACTCTCTTTCTCTTTTTCAATATCTTTGCAAAATTTTCGAATTGACTACTTTTTCGGAAACGGAAATTTTAAATCTGGAATAATAGGAGAAATGAAGGAAAATTTACTTGGTACACTAAGGGAAAACAATATTACATTTATCCAAAAACTTTTTTAATTTATCCAAAAAGCGAGTCATTTTTGCACCAATAACGCATTTGCATAAATCGACTACGTAAATATTTAAAATTCATTTAAAAACTTTTTTAATTAAATAAAATATTAAAATATTTAAACAGAAATAATAAAAAAATATATTAAAATTATGCACGAATTTTTTAAATATCTTTTAAAAATTTACTATTTGAAAATAAAACTATCACATCTAAAGGAAATTTATATGAAAAATATTGAAATTAAAAAACAATATATTCAAATATTTCTCACAAGCTGCGTCCATTAATGCCATTAGCATGGTTACTTTATTTTCTTTTTTCGTTCCTTAATATTATATTATTTTTGACAGTCGGTGCAATATTATGACACCAGATGTCAAAAATAGTATAAAACTAAAGAACGAAAAAAGAAAATAAAGTAACCATGCTAATGGCAATAACAAAGCAAACTAATGACAATCGGTGCGACACATTCGTGGGAAAATATCGAGTTGTCACTCCACCCCACATAATTGCATTATTTCAGCACGCAATCGCTCATACGTACGGCCAAATATCCCTGTTATACTACCCTTGCAACAAAAACGAAATGAGAATTATAAGAACTAAGGTTGTACCTGCAAGAGAACAGAGTGCGATGCTGTTGCTGCTTGTCGGAATATGTGTGTACGTGTGCGATGCTGTTGCTGCTTGCTTGTATGGAATATGTGTGTACGTGTGTGGTATAAATAAAATTCAAATACGGGAAAAAAACGAGTTGTAAGGAAAATATTTGATTTATCCACGTAAATATTTAAATAAAATTTATACTCAGACGTGGATAATGTTAATATGCATTATTTCCCTTAGTGTAAAGGGTGTCAAAAGTCACCAAAAGTCACTGACAATTTGATTCTGGCACTACTTTTCTTTTGATAAGGGTAGAGTACATAATCTATGACAGCTGTCAACAGCAAGCTGTCATGTAGAAATTCACGATCGAGCAATGCGTCCAAATTACGAAAATTCACTACAGCACACACGTCTCAGTCACCATAACTCACCGTGTCGCAAAACTGTGGTCAGTTAAATCAATAAATTTAAATAAACTGGCTCTGTCGTAGAGACAAAAAGGAGTGGCCGTCCCCGTTTCGCTCGTTCGGACGAAAACATAGCCATGGCAGCGGTTAGCGCTGATGATAACCCAACAACGTCGATTCGTCTTCGTGTTTAAAAATTGGGCGTTGGCAGGAGCTTGCTGCAGACCATTTTGGCAAAAGAACTGCATTTATACGCTTACAAGGTTCAATTGACCCAAAAACTAAAGCTGACAGACCATGCGTAGCATTAAACGTTCTCAGATTGGGTTTTGGGTTTTAATCAAGTTGATCACTATTTTGCGAAGAAAATCATTTTCAGTGAAGAAGCCCATTTTCAACTCAATGGCTACGTCAACAAGCGGACCTTTTTTTTTTTTTTTTTTTAATGTCATCGGACCATTTTTCTTCAAAAATACAGCTGGAACCGTAGTTACTGTGATTGGTTCCCGATATCTCAACATGTTGACCAACTTATGGCTTGAAAATGGTTATATCCATATCGACATATGGTTTCAACGGGACGGTGCCATTTGCCAACTACACAATGCACTTACTGCAAACTAAATTCAAAGGCAATAAAATATTATCTCGGACATACTGGACATTGCAGCAATTTATTAAGAAAAATCCCAGAATATCATAAAAAGAGCTGTTACACCCCTGGTACACCATTTAAATGTATATTCTGACTGAACTGACTGTTTTTATTTTTTTATGGAATGCTACGTTCTTATCAGAAATGTGGTGTTTAGTCGAGTTTTTTAATAAAACTAAAAATTTATTTGTTTTTTGGGTGCCTCTTAAACTTTTATTAGAACTAGTATAGCCTTTGGTCAAAATTCGACTATTTCATAACTCCATTCTGAGTTTCCCCTTGTCTAACGCTCGTTAAATTTATCCAGTCGAAGAACACGACTAAATAGATGTCGAATAGATGTAGAATGTTCCTACAGAGTTTCATTGATTTGTGGCTTAGAGTTCGAAAGTTTACCGAAAATTTTGGCTGCGGAAAAGTGCCCCGCCCCTCTTTAAACGTCCATAAAATGGAACCAGTGGAATGGTACGTGTGATTTGAGGGCGAATACCGATTTCTGAGGCTGTGTGACCTATAACTCTAAAGCTATTCTATATCGCAAATTTGGGTTGTATGGGATGTGCCACTCCCACTGTGGTTAATCGGTGCACTCCTTCTCCCTACTCTTATTGATTAAAAAAAAAATTGCACTGATAAATAGGAAAAGCAGTTAAGAAAGCGAAACCGTCTGAAATATAGCATTTTCTTGATTTGTGGGAGGTAAAGAAGGTGTGGCAACATTATTTTCTAAACCAACTCATACTCGAAAGCAATCTAGTACCAAAATTTCAGCCCAATCGGTCCAGTAGTTTTATAGTCTATAGCCATTAGACACACGTTACTTTGATTTCTACGTGTACCTATAGATGGACGGTGACAATGGACCCATACCATCTTCATACAATGCTTCACAATCAAAACATGTACAACTCAGGAGTTATAATCATTTTTGATAAGAGGATGTGGATATAGTTGGACCACGTTTTTAGTACAATTGCCGACAGTAACCAATCGAACTTAATTACCAAATTTTAGGTCTAATGCGATCCAAACCATCTGAAATATAAAATGTTTATAGATTTGTGTGTGGGAAAGGAGAGAGTGGTAAAATTTTTTTATTTAAAAACACGACCCTATTCCAATATACTGTTGTGCCAAAATTCAAATGCAATTGGAACTTTCGGAATCGGAAAGAACTTTCGGAGATTTGGGATTTTGTACTAACATACATTTACATTTTTATTGATATAGAAAGATAAGATAGAAACATAGAGATTATGTAGTTACTAAATAAACGAGAAGTGTTCAAAAAGAAAGTTTAAAAATTTGTCAGGTTGTGTTGGTACGATTGGTACAGTTTTTTTCTTTTCATTGTTGTGTTGGCAAGCATGTCTAGAAAGTATTTTTAAATTGTCAGCCATATTGGTTGTTTACTTTATTGTCAGCTATTGAAAAGATAACACGTGTGCCAATCGTACCGACACAGTTGTTTTACTCTCGTTCTAGTTTTAATAGATATTTTCTAAACTTACCTGACCATTAGATAGAGAACATTTGATTAGCTAGTTGTGTGTTTAGCATCAATAATCAAGCATAAACGTACTCACCAGAGAATAACGTGATTGCATTCAAATGGCGTTTCGAATGTATTGTCAATATACGAGCGCCGAATGTGCCTTCTGCATTAAAATTAATGCGCGAATACATGCACCAATCGCTGCGGTTACGAATACCATAGAGTACGAGCAGTCGCGATCACGAATGCCTACCACACAAGAATACCCAACGAATCGAGACATAAGCAACATTCGCCAAAAGCAAAGAATATCCATGCTTTTATATACATTCGCACCAAAAAAAAAGATACAGTAGTTTCGACTATGTCGTAACACAAGACGTAGAATTATTCAATTCGCTTTTGATGACATCTTTTTTAAAAAATATTTATCGTAATATTTATTCCATACACCTGAGCATATGACCTTTAAAAGGGTGACGGAGAGGGTTAATATTCATCACCGACCCCCATTACTTTTGCAAAAAGAACATTTTTGCTTTTGACACCTATTTCCTCCAACCACTCCTTAGGGGGGCTCCCATACAAATTTTATGGTTTTTGTTTATTTATTCCATATACCTAAGCATATGACCTTTAAAAAAGTGCCGGAAAGGGTAATTGTGTATGACCGATCCCATTACTTTTGCAAAAGGAACATTTTTGCCTTTGACACCTATTCCTTCCGACCACTCCTTCGGGGGGCTCCCATACAAATTTTATGGTTTTTGTTTATTTATTCCATACACCTGAGCATATGACCTTTAAAAGAGTGCCGGAGAGGGTTAATATGTGTGACCGACCCCCATTACTTTTGCAAAAGGAACATTTTTGACTTTGACACCTATTCCCTCCGACCACTCCTTAGGGGGGCTCCCATACAAATTGTATTGTGCTTGTGCCGGAAAGGGTTAATATGTACCACCGACCCCGATTACTTTTGCAAAAGGAACATTTTTACCTTTAACACCTATTTCCTCCGACCACTCCTTAGGGGGGCTCCCAAACAAATTTTATGCTTTTTGTTTATTTATTCCATACACCTGAGCATATGACCTTTAACAGAGTGCCGGAGAGGGTTAATATGTGTGACCGACCCCCATTACTTTTGCAAAAAGAACATTTTTGCGTTTGACACCTATTCCCTCCGACCACTCCTTAGGGGGGATCCCATACAAATTTTATGGTTTTGTCGATAAAACCGAAAACTGTCGATAAATAGGTAGCAAACTTAAACAAACAAAAACATCAAATGTTGGCTTTATATTTCATGTAATTGTGTAAAATTTATATAAGTTAGAGAGTTCAAACATGAATTTTTCTCCCAGTGAGGATCAAGCAGACCAACAAGTGCTAACATCAACATTGTACGATCAGTACTTTAGGCACACCAAAGGCTCAAATTGTGACCTAAATACCGACACCTGATCAGTATCCACCATCCTACTTACCTCCGAGAATGACGTATTCTACGTCAAAAAAATGGTAAATATTTAAGCAAAGGGAAACAAACAACACAAAGCGCTGCTAGAGAACGGCAAAGAAGTAGCAAAACAACAAAAATTCATACAGCAGCAAGCACTCGAGTACTAAGCGAAGCATCCGAATGTCTGCATTGTCTGAATGCTGCCTTTGCGATATATATTCGCAATCGTTACAAACTGTGCTTAGCACCAATCGTTGTTTACGAACTCAAGCGGTATGCGTGCATTAATTTTTGTGTGCGATTGTGGCTGACTATTGTGGCCGATTGTTATTCGATTGGCAAAAAATGACAATTGGTTTTGTGCAAATCTCTGGTACTCACAACGTTTTGGTGTATGTTTGCTTATTGCGTTGTCTACAGTGATTTAAAGATTGTATTTCATAAAAAGAAAAGTGGAATTTACTCGTGAATATTTTTGGGTGATGAATTTTTTATGATTTTCGACGTGGTTTGATAATAAAAGAATGCATCGAGAAAGTTCTACTTTTAGTGATATCACCACACCCAGCGAGCATCATTTGCAAAAATTTTTCTGTGTTTTATTTCAATTTAACGTTCTCCGGCTCTTAAAAAAACACCCTTTATTTCTTAATAAGTCATATAATAAATAATTATGAGTGATTTAATGTTTATAAAAAATTCATATTTCATTCATAAGTTCCAGTAGTAAATCAAAAGATCGCTTTGCACTCACCTATATTCCATGTACTTGGCCCACTGTGCAGCGCCAAGCTGACGTTTGTAAATAGCTTTTGTATGACTTGTCAATACATTAGCTTACATTGTTGTTGTAACCTGTTATTATAAAAGTTGTTGTTAACATAATGATGGTTTTTGTTTTTTTTATTTCCATGTTTTATTGTTGTTGTTGTTTTTGGCATTCATGCCTCACCGAATGCTGATGAACAAAACAAAAAGAAAAAAAAAAAAAACTATTATTAAACGCATTACAAATAATTTAATTTCTTTATTTAAGCATGCATTGATAAAAAACACGAGTATCTTATAGAGTGAGATAAACGAATAAATAAAAGGTAAAATCATTTCAGTATTTAAATATTTAATGTCGCTTGAGTGATTATTATTTAAATGCTGTCTGTCTGTCAGCCCGGCTGCCTAGCTGTCATACAGTCAGCAAATAAAATGCAAATAAAAAATTTATTTAATATAAAGCACGGTTATTTGTTTAATTTGGTGAATATTATTTTTTATTGTGGTATTTGTTCTATTTTGTATTTTTTTTATTTTCTTTTTTATTGGCATATTTAAAAATAATCTATCAAAAATGCTGTGTTGCAAGAATTGAATATTAATGATTTGTTGTTGACCTAAATGAGTATTTTTAATTTGTCAAATTATCTGGCAGGGTCTTTTTTGTCGATGGCATATTTTTTAATTAAATGCATTTGATAGTGAAAATTCAGTTATTAGCTTCTATCGTTAAGTGAAGAGTGTTAATTACAGTTATGCCAAATAAATACATTATTGAAATTTTAATTATTTAAGCTTAAGATAAAAATTAATGCGAAATGAAATTTTGCATTAAGTGCTTATTAAGCTTTGGAGAAAATCTATTAATTTTACTATGGTTTTTGAAGTGAACTTCTAAAGCCACGATTGGGAGTAAAACCAATGAATTAATACGCCGATGAAACACTTCGCCGTGAAACATTTCGCCGAGTTTTTCACAAAGTTTAATTATAAAATAGTATGGACACAGTAGCTTTTCAACTGCATGGTTCATACATTGAAAAAAATAAATAACTGGCTATTTCAGCCCTTGAAAGGACTTTGACCTAGCTTCTAATGATCAATTGTGTTGTGCGTGTTATTAAGTTTGTACACAATTGACCGAGAACCGGACCTACATGTTTAACGCCAACTCCGAACGGCGCTGAACGCAATGTTCTTGTTCTCAAGAAGCTTTAAATGGCATTTTGATTACTCTCTGAGGTTTGCCATTGTCTGCAGAGAGGTGGCGGACGTACAGAAAAATTATTTTAATTCAATTAATTTTCTGTCGCTGCTGGGGTTCGAACCTGGGTCTCCAGGTTCGTTGACATAGCGGCCACGTACTTTAACCAACTACGCCACGGACGTCACTCATACATTGTTCATACATGTAGTTCATACATTGAGTAATTAAAATATTGCCAAATTTTGTAAAATAAAAATTTAATAGTATTGTATTTTTAACGCTACAAATATCTCTGCAGCAAAGTAATCACTTACAAACAACTCAAGCAAACATAAAATAAGACTATGAAACACACAAATTAATAAACAGTGTGGAATAAAGGAATACACTATAGGAAATCAGCTACTTCAAGTAACGAACTTTGCTGTTCCTGCTATGGAGGTGTTTGGAGAATTAAGTTTTTGAGGTGAAACTTAACTTCTTCAGCGCCGCACAGTGCACTTTTTATAATCTGTCCGAAAATAAGTAAAATTAAAAAAAAAACATGCTTAGAATTAAACAATTTTTTTTTTTAATTTCACTTAGAATTTTCCATAGTTTTTTAATCTGGTACTTATTTGTATCTACCTTATATCGTTTAAAAGATATAGGGTATCAAATATGTAACTTTTTTCAAAATTTTACAAAATTTTCGAGAGTGAAATTTTCTTCGATTTTCGAAACCAAGCTCGTTGGAAAGTATTTAAGTACTTTAAAAAAAGTTAGTTTTTGCTTAAATCGGGTATCGAAAATATTAAACGAAATCGCCGTAGCTTTTATGATAAATTTACAAAAATTACGAATGAAAAAGCATTTTTTTATGAATTTTCAAATTTAGGTAAGCATTTATTAATCGGAATCCATAGGAATCCAGAATGACATACACCATGAGGAACCCTGATGTATCTAGTTTCATGTGCCATATGATTTTAAGCCGGCCTTATCCGGCCTGATCCGGCCCTTGAACAAAGTTTTGAATTTTATCTAAAAACACAGTGATTTTTGAGATTTGTCTGTATTTATTTGATGTTATCCTTTAACTTTTTCACCTTATTCTTTAATAATAAACCAACAAAATCTTGTACCATTTGCCATGCCACTCAAAAGAAATTTAATAATATCGATAAATTGGGTTTTGAAGATATTGAAAGTATGTATGAAATGGGACTTTTACCTCTATATGCAAGAATAAGGTTCATGGAGCAATTTTTAAAGATTGCATATGAAATTGAATTTCAAAAATTTAAACAGAATAATTCTGAATTTGAAAATAAGAATGTCCATGATAGGGGAATCATTAGAAATGAGTTCATAGCTAAAGAAAAAAAAACTATTCAAGAGGAGTTTCGAAATATTAGTGGTCTACGGATTGATTTTCCTAAGCAAGGATTTGGAAATACTAGCGATGGCAACACTGCGAGGAGATTCTTTGAAGATGTTGAAACAACAGCAGCAATAACTAAAATGAATGCCGATCTTTTGTACGGGTTCAAAAAAATTGTATGTGCCATAAATTCTCACCAGGTAATCGATGCTGAAAAATTTGGAAAATTCGCTACAGAAATCCAAACTTAATACAAACAATTATATAGTTGGAGAGATCTTACACAAATTCTCCATAAGGTATTTTGCCATGGGAAAGAAATAATTAAATACCATTTCTTCCCAATTGGCGAGTTATCGGAAGAGGCACAAGAAGCCACAAACAAAGACTATAAAAATTATAGGCTAAGCCATACAAGGAAAAATAAAGAGAAAATCAAAATACGGATTTAATGACAATGCTTATGATATCTTCGGACCCACTTATAGCGTCATTACGACATCACTAGGTAAAAAATAAAAGAAAAACAAAAAGTGTCGATGAAAATGAAGATATTAAAGATTTGTTAGTTGAAAACTTAAAACAAAAGAGATAAGAATTTCTTTATACTATTTTTGAAATTGTGTCGAGTATCTTAATTTTTTGTTCATGTTAATAGTCAGCCTGTCAAATAATCATGGTATAATTATTGTTTTATATAATTTATTTACAAAAAAAAATTAAATCAACTTTATTTAAAATTTTAAAAATATTACAAAAATACGAAATGTTCTACAGCAAATATTTTAAAAACGTTTATTTTAAAAATAACGTTGTTTATTTTTAAATAATTTTAATTTTTGTAGTCAATAGACCAAAAAAATTAAAAAATCTTAATTAAATGTTGAAAAATAACGATTTTTATCCATTTTTCTGATCAGTGAAGTCAGCGAAAATTTTACCCTTACTTGCATGTGTTTATAGTCACTCTGTAAAATTATCGTAAGACTTATGATTCTTTTTATAATAATTATAGTTAGTTTAAGAATTAAATATTACAATAATAAAAACTGCATTAAAAAATATTGTCTAGTTCAAAAGTTATAGATTTTTGGACACATAACTGCTCTAAAAAGTGCACTGTGCGCCGTTGTGTTGCAGCGATTTTAAATTGCATAAAACGGAAACGATGAAACCCTAAGCGGAAGCGCGATACTAATTAATTAAGGCTTAAACCAAGCCTTTTGAAGTGATTTAAAATTTGTACTAAAACTGTACTAAATTTATCATACGGTTTATGTCTGCACTTAAAATGATATAAAGCTTTCAGGCTTTGCTTTCAAAAACAAAGATGTCGCGCAAAGCATTTTGCAATAGCGAAGTTCAGCTAGATCTCAATAGGGGCTTTCACATGGACGTACATGTCATCCGACTTGGGCATGTCCGACGACATGTACGATCGTTCGAAAGCAAATGAGACGGTCGGACCGACATGTCGGAAGAAAATCAAAAATTTTTGATTTTTCTGCTGGTCGGTCCGACATGTCCGACGTGTGAAAGCATGTCGGTCCGACTTGCTGCATTTATCATTTCTATAAAGTTTTCATCGAGTAAACATCGGCTTATGCAAAGCGAAAAAGGTTTTTTACTTCGGTTTTTACCGATGTGTTACGCTCGAGAGTCTGCAAAAAATGAAGTCGTCGCACATGTCCGATCGTTTGAAAGCTCAAACAAAATATTCCCGTTAGTTGGTCGTCGTACAATGTCGGCTGACATGTACGTTCGTCTGAAAGCCCCTAATAACAGCTGTTCGAATTGCAAAAGATAACAAACCATAATTATTTTCGTAGTTTCCAAGTGTAAGCAGTTCAATTGTTTTATTGTTATTTAGGTATGAAGGCTGCGTTAATATAACCTATGACTTTTGTTTGTCTTTTCGTTTAAGGTTGGTGTTTTTGATATGAATATCAAAGAAATTGCTGATGATGCACATCCTTTGTATAAACCGCAGAAGTACAGATTTCAGTTTAAAATACAGTGTTTTCACCAACCAGAGCTGTAACTGTGTGCATTCATTTTCACTTTTCATTCTCTTGTTTAAAAATTAAAAAACTGAACTCTTTTTTTGTAGCATTCAAAGTGTGAACTCTTTAGGCTTAAGTCTTTAGGCTGATTAAAATTGTTTTCAAGTCATGAATTGCAAAACGTAAAGAATGCACACTGAATTGAAATTTTAAAGAGTGCAGCCACCGATGGCTTCAGCCACGATGGCTGCAACCATCGATAGTTGTAGCCGAATTAAAATTTTAATGAATGCAGCCGGCGATGGCTTCAACCGCAAAGATTTGTTGTTGTCTGAAGTTGTTCTGTGTGTATTTGTGTATGCGTGTGTGACTGTTGGGCATGACTGTGATTGGTTGCCATTAGCTTGATATCATGTATAGAAAAAGTATTATATACAACAAATTGTAGAAGTTAATTTTTATACATTTTGTTAATAATATTTATTGTTAATAATATTTATTGTTAATAAGCACTTTATTATTCCAGAAAATATCAAAGGAAACACAGAAGCATGTCACTAAGATCGGCCGTCGAAAACAAATTACAACAAAAATGCAAAATGTTGCTTTATATTTAAGTATTTCATGGTAGTAAATAAAATGTCCAGCGTTTCAGAGTTGAAAGAAAGATAAAACTGAGTGCATTCATAATATTTCTTAAGCCTACAAGAATGGGATTGATATTTTTCATAAGTTCCATTCCTTACAGAGCATTGGGTGTACATTCTTTTATCTTCAACTAGCAAATACCCGCTGCTCGCCGGCGATATAAATATTATATATCATTAAAAACTTTAAATCTTAACATTTAACAGCCGTGTTCATATTGAAGTAGGAAGAGTGTCAATAATGGTTTGTGTATTAGATAAATTCAGTGACTTCTTTTTTATTTGTCACATTTTCGTCAACATTTTGATATTTAAACATCAAAAATTTTGCACTGAAATAATAGTCATTTTATTATTCTTTTTTTTTTTTTGTAAATATTTTGAAATCTTTGACAAATTTTTTTGTTTTTATTTTCTTTTTTTTTGGAAATTTTTTATATTTTGAATTTTTTTGACATAATTTCCAAATATTTGAATTATTTTGAATAATTTTAACTATTTTTGACAATATTTGTGCTCAAATGAGAGCAAATAATTTTAAAATTGCATTATGAGAGGTTTATAGCACGTTTCAGCTATTTTTGAAATTTCTCTAATTTATAAACAAACATTTTCAAACACTTTTTGACATTTTGTTTGTTTTTGATACATTTTGAAATACTTTGATACAATTTTGTTGCGCTCAGATGAGAACAAAACATGTTTAAAATGCTTTTTCGAGGGTTTATTGAAGGTTTCAAACATTTTTAAAAGTCTCTCATTTATCAAGCATTTAAAAGAGATTTTGACGCTGTTGAAAGTATATGAATAATGTTTTTCAATTTTTTTAATTTTTTTTCTTATGAAGGCTTTATAAGACGTTTATAAATTTTTATGAATATAGCCGTTAGAATTTTGTTAATATTGTATATTTGTGTTGGAGCTACTTAGTATGTAGTTCCATTCGAATAAAGTAACCAGCTAACTAAAGTAATAAAAAAAAATAGCTAAAGTAATAAACATTCTGTATCTTCCCGATCTTACCATTTTGTTTTTTTTTTTTTCATGCATTGGTACACTTTTCCTAGCACTGTGACTATATGAAAATCTCGTTTATACGTAAAATATAAGCTCTGAGGTAAAAAAAATATATGACGGCCTTATAGATAATTGTTGTTTTTAAAATTAAATATATCTTTCGTTTAAGCTGAAAAATTTCAGCAAAACATTTCAAAAAAACATCGACACGGAATTTTTGTCGATGCTTTTATAATATGGCAGTATTTTTTACATTCAAAAAGGTGGCAGCATTGGTACCGCACACTATACATGTTGTTGTCTGTTTTTTTCTTTTTTGTGGACCTTCCCACCGGGAAAAAAAAAGCAATTGTGTATGAAAAAATAATCAATTCTCTTCTCCAATATATTTTCTAGGATTGATTATTTTTAATACGCTGATGTCCTACAAAAAGTAGTAAATTTTTTTCTCGCTTCCATATGAATCGCTATAAAAATCGATTTTTTAATTCAGTTTTTAAATGGATTCTTTTAAATAAAATGTATTATTTTCGGAAATAAGAAAACAAATCAAAACATACTGATACTTTTCTCGCTTATACCAGAATTTGTTTTAGAATCAATGCGTTGTTCACTTACCAAAAAAGCAAGCAAGGAATCTGAAAACATTTTCTATAGTAGAAATTATTATATAGGTCGTAATCGATTCTGGCTGGAATAAAAACGAATCAGTAAGTTTTTGGTTGATAGATTCCAATTCATAGGTTTTGCTTTAAATGTATATATTCTTTGGAATACGTTCTAAAATGTAAGCAAAATAATCCATTCCATTAACGATTTTTTTTAGAATCAATTCTCATTTTCCTAGTGGGTTGTTGACTTTTATTTATGATGCTCAAAAAGAGTTTGAAAATATTCGCCAACATTAGAGTGCAGATATCATAGTTGAATAAATAAGGTTGTCTCGTGGCTGATCGTACTCTCTTTTCAGTACCCATAATTGTCAAAATCAATGAAAAACAACAACAACAACTTCAACGGCTTTTCATGTTATTAATTTTTGTTTTCAGAATTTGTATGAGATGTCAACTTCGATTTGACATTTATGGGAACTCGCTCTCACCCATGCGACAACCTTATTTATTCAACCATGGCAGATATATTGTCATATGAGCGAGAAAATATATAAAGGAAATTAAATTTCAAAATAAAAAAAATCAGGAGCGGTGCTTTCATTGTCAAAGATTTTAGAAAAAATTTTTGTTGTTTGAATTTTATAGTAAAAATTTTGTTTATTTAAGTTTAATCATATTTCAGGCGTTGTTATAATTGTTTTATAATGGTGCGTACATGTGATTTAGGCAAAACAAATATGATTTGGTTTCTTATATGTTTGAAGCAAACGTTTTCATAACAACCGCCCCTGTGATGATTTGGCATTTTCTTTTGTGTCTATTAATTTTCATATATTCAAATAAACCAATACAAACAACAACATCTTATGTTGTTATGGCTGTCTCTCTTCGATTTCAGAGTTGGAATACAGAAGTATTACATGTACATATGTATGTTCTACCTTATTAGCTTTGGGCACAACCTTTTTTGAGTTGCACAGAGCTTTAATGAGAAAAGTATTTCTCTCTGAGAATAAGAATAAAGAAATTGTATGGTTATTCTCTTTGAATTTTAGTTAATTATTTAAATAATAGTTATCAAATTTATATAGCCCATGTCTCAACTGCGCACGATAGCCATCCTAGAGAAAAATAATTTTTGAAATAGCGCTTGCCATTCTCAAGCTTTTCGCAGCCGAACATACGTGAGTCCTCTTTTATATAATAGTATAGAAGTATAGAAGAATGATGAATTGTGTATCTGTAATTCATTAACTCGACAGAAGCATAAGATTGCAATCTGGTTGATGCAGCTTTTGAATGCATAAAAGGTGTGTGCATTTCGAAATGATTCTGTCACCAACAAATAAATGGTTCAAATGGAAAATGGAAATGAAAAAAATTCGCCGTATATGGAGCATATGTCTTTGATATTCATATCAAAATAATCAACTCTAAACGAAAAGACAAACACTGACTGCTGCTTGGTAACAGAGTTGTGCTGTTCAACATTTTAAAGTTTATTTCAAACTTTTGTGCAGTAATTTCAAATCCAACCTAAAATCGAAAGGAGTACTATGTTACCCACCACAGTCGTGTTAATGCGTGTATGAAGGCCATTTTGATGAAGCCACATTGTATACATTAATGTGTTTTTCATCTCATTTTAAACTCAGATTACGTTTTATATATTATCTATTCTGTCTATCTAACCAGTAGAGTGAGAATGTTTATGTGTACAAAGCTTTTAAAATTTCTTTTAAAATAAGATTTAAAATGACTACAGTGCCACCAAGGCAGCATATCATCAAATAAAACACTTTAAAATAGTGCAGGGATGGTAAAAGATTATGATGGTGTCTCAAAGATTAGCGGAAATTTCAAAGCTTTTATGTTCATAAAGCAATATATTGATGATAATAAAACAAAATAGAAAAAATGAAAATGCTAAGATTTCCAATATTATAATACATATAAATAACTTTTAAAATTTGACCAAGTTAATTCAATGGGAAAATTAATGGTCAATTAATTAATGGGAAAAGTTATTTAAAATTATTTTTTACTTTGTAGTGATTTTGACGTCCGTTTTTTTTTTTTTTTTGTTAAAAAGTTTTTATTTCTTCTTTTTAGAGAATATGAAAAATTTTATGAAATAGTGTTCTTGAGTAAAATTTCAAAAATGACACTTTGTTCTTAAGAAATTTGTTTGATTAATTCCTGAAAGTTTGTTGGGTATTTTCCATTTCTGTCTCTTTACAATTTTTATTAAAGTGCCACGCCCTTTATCTAATCCCGCCCACTTTATTAACCGTACTTTATAATGATTCTACCTAGCCCTGTGCCAAATTTCAGTTCCCAAGTATCAATATTAACCGATATATAATAATTTCCTTAAAGTGCCACACCCTATGTAAAATTCCGCCCACTTTTGTAATGGTTCTACCTACTCACCTACCTGAATACCCAATATTAGTACCCTAGTGTCAATATTAACTGAGATATAGTATTTTAATAATATTGACACAACCCTTTGTTGAATAATGCCCACTTTTTGAATGTTATTTGAAATAACTATGCCTACCCATGTACTAAATTTCAGCAACCTATTGTCAATATCGACTGAGATTTAGTTTTTTAATAATATTGTCACGCCCCTCTGTTGAATAGCGCCCACGTTTTTTACCGTAATTTTTAGTAACTGTGCCTACCCATGTACTAAATTTCAGTACCCTATGTCAATATTATTCGAGATACAGTGTTTTGTTTCATATGACCACACCCCTTTGTCAAATAACGCCCACTTTACTGACTGTAGTTTGTAATAAGTATGCCTACCCATGTGCTAAATTTCAACACTCTAGTGTCAATAATATTCAATATATAGTGTGTTTCTAATATTGCCACACCCGTTTGTCGAATAACGTCCACTTTCTTTACAGCAATTTTTAAAAATTGTGTCAACTCCTGTCCTAAATTTCAGTACCGTAGTGTCAATACTATTCGAGATACAGTGTTTTTCTAATATGACCACACCCCTTTGTCAAAAACCGCCCACTTTACTGAACGTAATTTGTAATAGTGCTGCGTACTCCAGTATTTTAACTGTAAATTTCAGTACAATAGTGTCAATATTAACTGAAATACAGTGTTTTTCTAATATTGACACGCCCCTTTGTCAAACATCGCCCACTTTTTTAAAAAAGGACCTCCGCGTTCATGATATCTATCTGTTGACAAAAATTACGGAAATCGGGCAAGTGCTTTAGAAGTTATCGATGTACATACATTTAAAAAAACAAAAAAAAAACGCGGACAAACCAACGAACTTGAGAACCTCCTCCTTTTTGAAGTCGGTTAAAAACGGACAAACCAACGAACTTAAGAACCTCCTCCTTTTTAAAGCCGGTTAAAAACTAACACCCCTTATGAATTCATACGATACACGATAAACGCTTGCATTCTGTTGTGTGGTATTACGAAATTGCGTTTATCGTATTAAATCCGATAGTAAGCGTTTGTCGTTTATCGTAAAAATATGATATTACGAAACGATACGTATCGGGTTAGCAGTTTAATTTCATACGTTTGCAAGCGGTTCACTTTTCTTGGCCGATAGTTGAAATTGTCTATAAATTTTTTAATTTTTTTTTTCGAAAATTAGAATGAAACTTGCAAAATCACAGTAAATCACAGTTAAATGTAAATAAAAATCACTGTAATTCACAATAGTCTATCTATCGGTCGTATGAAAGCGATAATACGAAAGCTAGATTTTTACAATACGTCTATCGTATATCGTATGAAAATCCATAATAGGGGTGTAAGATGATATGCAAAATTTTAAATAATTATATAATATTTTGTTAATTTTAAAGCGTATTCCATTTCTTTGAAGTCACTTCGTATAGGAGGTAGGCGTGATTTTTAATCGATTTAGCTCATTTACAAACTTGATTTTAATTATTATATACCGACATAGATAGCTTTAAAATAACAGCTAGAATTGTGTTGACAGACAGACGAACATTACTAAATTTACTCTGGAGATGACTTGAATTTTTCTCTACTACTGCATAAAAAGGAATTCTACGTCTAAATTTACGATTCGTGTTTAAATTTAAAATTTACGCCATTTACGTCTCTTTTGTATTCACCTGTTCGCGACATTTCCTTTGTGGTGCGTATTTAAGTATTCACAAATTTTGCAATGCTGTAATACTGCGAGAATACTCCTAATGTTTTGAGAATCCTTACTTTAAAATTTTCAATCGCCGGACAATAGAATTATTGAGCTTTCCGCTACACATAGAACATCCTATACTAGCTTCACATGATTTTTCATTTCTTTGCACTTAATTATCTCCCTATTTTCGAACCAAGGCAGACTTGACGGAAAAGGTTCAACACCTCAAATCCTTGAAATTTTAGATGTTAACATTAATTTCACACATTCTCGAAAACACTCTTCCTTTAAACTGCAACTCTACGATATATTATAGCTTCCTATTGAATTTTTTTAAATTTTAAATTATTTATTTAAAATATGTACACATTTTATATATTGTACGAATAGTACATTCGCATAAAACTGAAGCCAATCCAGCATGGGTAGAAAAAAACATAATTTATTGTTAAAGTGAAAATGAATATGGAAAAAAATTACTTCTATAAAACCGCCCAAAAGACACAGAACACAAAAAAAAAATAAAGCAATCTACGACTATGAAAAGTTATCAACGCACATATGTAGATTTATAATAAAAATATCCTTTATTATAAAAAAAGTGTGAACTTTGCCCGCGGTGGCAACACGCAAAATGCCAACACATCTATATGCCAGCCATCGACACGACTACTCACACAAGCACACACACACACACACACTTGTGACAACCGGATTTCACACTTCAATAAAATGAGGCGTATAAAAATATATGAAAAAAGCGAAAAAAAAAACGACGAACAAAAGTACAACAATAACAATCTGCAAATTCATTTGCCAAAATAAATACAATTTCAAGGTTTTTTTTATATTTTCAATTTTATTTTTATTTATTTATTTATATTGTTCCATATATATGCAAATTTTACAGTTTTTTTTTTAAATTATTATTTATTTTTTCTTTTGTTATTTTTACCTTCCTACATACTTTCGACAATTGATTTTTATTTATGTACGGAAATGTAAAATCATCTTTAGGCCTGAAATAAATTGATGTCAGCCAACATCTGTTGGCCTTAAATAAGCATATCATAAAGACACAATCAGTGATTTTTGTTATGCTTGCTCTTAGGCACAATTTACAAGCAGAAAAAATTTCCCTAAGCATATAGTTTACATTTGCTTACAAAAATCAGGTACATTATTTATGCGAAAAAATGAAAATACATATGTTGCTGGAGTAAATTTGGAAAAAAGTGAATTTTATCACGGTAAAGCTGTTTTTGTTTTTCGCATTTCACGGAACACTTCTGGCAAACAAATGATTGTGTACCATTCCAAATAGATTGTTCTACGTGTCTCAAGTGTTACCGTGGCCACATAACCAGTTTTTTTGGAAGAAATAGGTGATCATTTGCTTAGCAGTACTTCGAGCTCGAACAAGTTTTAATGGATTTGGCTCATTTTGAAAGACCCATTCACTCGACTGCTGTTTACACTCAGACTCATACGTATAGCTCCATTAACAATCTCGTATAGTTAAGATAATTTTTTTTTTTTGTTAAAAAGTTTTGATATTCGTTTTGATGGAATTTCATACACAGAGTACATGTTATATATTAAAGCTCTTGCGCAAAATTTCAAGTGCATTTTTTTTTATTTTTTTGAAGCGAAGCTTTTTACGCCTCGTTCTGCGATTTGCTAGAGTGAAATAAAAAAAAACGACACTTTTTTCCGACACCTTTTTTCTTAGAATTGATATTGTTTTTTGCTTGCATCAATTGAACCAGAAATGTTAAATTAAAAATAATTTCTTGCCCGCTGCAGTAATTGAACCCACAACTCACAGTCCAATCGTTTGTTGGTACTTTCCTCTAACCATTACGCTAAAACCCTTTCCTTCATAATTTTGTTGATTCAGTGATAAACATTAGCTAAGGCTATGTTTCAGCAGATCACTATAATATATTACTTTAAGAAAGGATTGTGTGTTGGCTATTCTAGGACTGTGTATTGGCTAGCCAACCGACAAAAGTAGCAAACAAAACGAACTAGAGCAAAGATAACTAAATTTACCGAGCTATGGTTTGAATCTTCGGTTTGTCCATGCGAACTAAAAGACCTAACGAACTAAAAGAACGAACGAACTAAAAGAACGAATGAACTAAAAGAAATATTCACTAAGGACTGTGTATAAGATGTTGTTTCTACTTCCTACTAAAGTTCGTTATAAATATCGTTAAAAATAAACAACTTGTAAGTTGATTAAATTGTAACAAAATTAATAATTTTTGTATATTTATTCCATACAACTGAACAGGGGGCTTTAAGGGAGGGCCGAAGAGGGTTAATATATATGATATATATACTTTGTTATTTTAGGGTTTTGAATTTTAAAATTATTTTAATCGAAAAAACGCTATTAAATTATCAAATCTATGAATTTGCGAAAATGCTTCGCTTTTCTCGTGTGTCCAGTGACGCATCTGTGTTTTTTTTTTATATTGATTTTTGTGGAATTCGAAGAGATTTCACTTTTTTGATAAAGTCACTTTGTATGGTATGGAAGGCGTGGTTTTCGTCCGATTTAGCTCATTTTCGAACTTAACCTTTATTTTTTTAGATACAAGCTTAAATATCGAAAATCAACTCGGTTGGTGATTCTGATCAAAAATATATACACTTTTCTGTACCTGCCACGCCTACTTATGGGCGTTACAAACGGAGTGACAAAATAAATATACCCCTTTTACGTTTTTTTAACGTGGGGGTTTAAATATGTGTTTGGCCGCCACGCACGGTAGGAGTAAAACTTTAACCCAAACAATCACACCAAGCCCATCATACCATAACATACCATACCACACCATACGTACCATAAAATATCATAGCATACAATACTATCATACTATGCCATCATACTGTAACATAAAACTATGTGATATGTAAAATTTTATATCCAAATCATAAAGATATATAGAAAATAAATGTTATACAGATATATACTCTGTGTACTCTTAATTTCTTGGTGAACGCACTGTATTTTAAACAGGCAGCACTGCAATCTGCCCTTCTGTGGTTATACAAAGAGTGTGCATGATCAGGAAATTCTGTACCTACTCTATAAAGACCCTGCCTAATGTTGTTCAGTACAACTCTGTTACTTAGCAGCAGTCAGGTGTAAGGTTTATGTTTTTCATATGAATATCAAAGATATGCTCCATATGCGGCGAATTTTTTCATTTCCGTTTCATTAGAAATACATCGGTTTTACTCCCGTTTAATTCGCCGTATTACTAGATGCCGCTAAATAAATTTCACTTGAAAAAGCAACTTTTCGAAGCTCAGTATGTAAACAGAGAGCGAGGCTTTCATAAGAGAGCGAACTTCTAAAGCAGTGTTGCCAGATTGAGGAAAATTTACCTAAGTGAGGTAATTTTTGACTCATTTTTTGGACAGAGGTAAAAAAGGTTATTTTTGACCAAAAGTGGTAAATTTTGCCAATATAATAATTTTTTTAGACTTGTTAATTTTTCGAGTTATTGGCAGTACTGTTACCTCACTGAACATTCTCACAAATAGTTTAATATTCTTGTGAATCATCCTATTTATTAAAAAAATTTGAATTATCCATCTTTAGTTGCCGAACAAAGACCCTTTTTACATTGGTCAATAATTGAAAGCAATTTTTCGAGTTTGTAGGCTAATTGCGGCGAATTGGCTTAGACGAAAGAGGGAAAATTTACGGTACACATGTGTTATAGCGTCAACTTTTTTGGCTCAAAAGAGAACGTGAAAAAATTGTTTCAAACTCTTGACCAATGTAAAAGGGGTAAGAAGTGAAATTAATTAAAAAATAGCCGGTAAGTCCCGGTTTATACACGGCAAGAGTTGACGGTCAACTTGTTGATGAGAGATAAATATATGTATACTAACAAAAAACTTATAACGGTTGTTGATCATTTAAAAAATTTTTAATTTTTTTATTTTGGGAAAACGTAAATTTTCTCTAAAAGTGGTAAATTCTTTCCCAAATAGTGGTAAATTTCAGTTCGTCTCTCTGGCAACACTGCACACAAGTGTACACTTGAGAGAGGGCAAATGTTTCTCACAATTGGAAGTTCGATTGTAAGCTCAGTAAATTCTCGGTGGCGATCACCGATGCATATTTATGTATACAACGAATATAGTGGAATCACTTGCAAAGGTATTTAAATGTCGATTATATTGTCAGTAGGAGTAAAGATATGCATTCAACAAGATTCTATGCTCTATATAATTCTCAAAGAATATATTTTCTCAAAAATTTCTTATTAGTACAACTTTCGCTGTCCATTGCTTTTCAAATTTTTCATAAAACATTTCTTCACATTTGGATTTCTGTAACCGAAGCGCGCTTAATAATCTTTTTTGTTTTCTCTGCATCGTCCCTTAGCATCTTAGGGGTCCTTTGAAAACAACAGCAACTTAGAGCTGTCAATTTCTCAAACAAAATTTTTTTTTCATGAAGCACTTTGCGCCATATTTCTGGTCTTTCCTACCTTCCGGCAACTACTTGAAAATTTAACATTTTTCTGAAATTTCATTTAACAATACAAAGTATTTAATTTAATTTTTTTTTTTTTTTTTAACCTCAAACAGCTTGAATTCAATTTGCTGCTTGTCTGCCGGTCGTTTTCTTTCTCGTTTTCTCTCTATAAACGTGACAAGTTGTGACTTTTATAAGAACCTTTTTTCGCTCTACTCCCATAAATTGCAATTATAAATCACTCAAAACACATGAGCTGACATAATGTGCGTATATAACAGACACCGTTATCCTGGGCATATCTCGTGGCTATGTCCGGGCTTAACCTGGCATTAAAAGTCAATAATTTTTAAACATATATCCTGTTTAAAGTCACATATTTGCAAAAATTTTTTTTTTCTCTTTTTACTTGTATTTATTTTTATGTTGTTGTTGGGGTTTCCTTTTTTTTCTGTTTTTGTTGTTGTCACTTGGCGCAACAGCTGTCCCATATGTCAGAAACAAACCCTCGTAACATGACAGGAACAAAAGCAAAAAAAAAAACAAAAAAAAATCCAAAAACAACCAAACACCACACTTTAACACTATAAACGAAAGATACAACAAAACAACAACAAAAAGTTTAACCTTTTATGTATGGAAAAGCAAAGTCCTGCCACACGTAACATGATTATATAGAACAACGTCGACAATATTGAGCAAGGATTTGGAGTGCGGTTCCATATAAGTTACGAGCTGTCCGTTAAGGATAGCTTGTGTGGGGTAAATTTTCTTTTTTCCTTATATATGTAGTATAAAAGTGTTTATGAGACAACAACAGCTTGTATGGGAGGATAGACAACAAGCAAAAACGAAAAATAAAAAAAAAAAAAATTAAATATAGCAACAGACCCAAAACAAAGAAATAAAAAATAGTAACCCAAGCAGCTGTCAAAGTGACGGAAACATGAAAAAGGATTTGACGTTTGTACATGTGTGTTTATGTGTGTGTGTGTGTGTGTGTGTGTGTAGGTGGCGCACACATAAAGAGATTAAAAGTTAACAAAGGCCACATATTTTATAAAAATCTTAAAAATTCACTAAACTTTGTAGCTAAACAAATCGGCAGAACTTAAAGTTCACTGCTCCTCTTTAAAATTGAGCAGCAGGAAGTCCTTAGGAAAAGGCTTGACTTAATGTCAAGCTTTTTTCTTTCTTACTTTCTTTCTTTTAATTTTCTTGTTAAGCTTTAAGTAATTTAATTCTATAAATGTGCCTTCGTGAAAATTGTTGATCAACACGCCGCAGGACATCGTTCATACCCACAACAATTATGCGTTCCACCACTCATTTGTAATTCAAAACGCGTATCCGTTGACAATTAGTACGCCAAATCCATGAAATCCATTTTCCAAATAAGTTGAGCCAACATAAGCGAAATAAATCCTCAACGGAAGTGAACGTTGAAAAAACAGAAAAGAATGGCAGCAAAAACAAGTAACAAAACAGAGATAATTTTCGCCAAAATATAACTTGAGATCGTGTGTAAGAGTAAGTGTGTATGTGTGTGTGTGTGTGTATGTGTGCTTGTGAGTGCGCAGGGGAAAATGAAGATAAACAAAACAATGAACAGCACATAATAAGAAAATAATAGAAAAAGTCACGCACCATGAGCGGAAATCACGTTGCTGACTTTTGAGTGAGTCCTTGAGAGTTTGAAATATAATCTTAGGCATTTGCAAAGAGACATCCAAAGAGTTGGGAATGAAAGCGTTTTTGTGAAAAACAAAAAATAAACTTGTTATAAATATTTTAATTTATTTGGACTGCGAAAGATATATAAACAACTTAAATTTTTGTTTAATTATGATAAATAAGTGTCATTGGGACGCGAAGGGTGCTGCCTAAGCAACGAAACATCAAATTTGTTACATGTAATTATAACATGCTACGTAAAGGTGCTACGGTTAACAAATATTACACGCCAGCAACAAATTCATGACGTCATGAGGCCGCGGAGAGAGCCGCTCTAAGATGGAGAATGCATCAATCTTGCAACGGCGTTGCATGGAATTACTACTATATGAAATGAAATGAAGGAAATGAATGAAATGAATGAAATGAATGAAATGAATGAAATGAATGAAATGAATGAAATGAATGAAATGAATGAAATGAATGAAATGAATGAAATGAATGAAATGAATGAAATGAATGAAATGAATGAAATGAATGAAATGAATGAAATGAATGAAATGAATGAAATGAATGAAATGAATGAAATGAATGAAATGAATGAAATGAATGAAATGAATGAAATGAATGAAATGAATAAATTGAATGAAATGAATGAAATGAATGAAATGAATGAAATGAATGAAATGAATGAAATGAATGAAATGAATGAAATGAATGAAATGAATGAAATGAATGAAATGAATGAAATGAATGAAATGAATGAAATGAATGAAATGAATGAAATTAATGAAATCAATAAAATTTATGAAAAAACGCGTTCTCAAAACACTCTTTTGAAGGCGGTTCGTAACATTACTCAGAGTACTACAATAATTTTTATATTAAAATTACTACATATACCATTCTATTTTGTCCCCTTAAGAATATATTGTCCGCCCCTTTAGAAAACTGAAAATGCCTGCTGCAAATTTTTCGATGGTGATGCATGGTGCACTCGGTGTCCTCGCTTAATTCATAATAAAGTCCAAGCACTGCGATGACACTAACGAAAAGCTTTCAAAACATGCAATGCTTGTTTTGTTAGTTTCGCTTCATACAGAAGATTTTTATTCGATGTCAAGGCTACACTGAAATGCATTTTCACCCATATAGGGTACATTAGTCAAGTTTTGTGAATAGAAGGTTTTGGGCAGCTCTTAAGAATATATGTTTGTTTCACTTGCTTATATGACTTATGTATCAAAGTACTTGAAATCATCGTAAAACATATTTGAAACTCATGTATATGGCATAAAAAAGCAAAAAAAAAGTTAAATAACAGTAAAGAACACTTGTTGAGCATATAAAAAATAGGGCAAGCATAAAGGAGTATGCCCAGTGCAATACAAAAACACGCATTAAAATATATTCATACACACTCACATACACCAACCATATCATGGCTCACACAAAACGCATTTATTAAGAGGAAAAGTACTTACTAACATATATATACTCTATCCTTTATACGAAATAAAAAAAAAAAACAAGAATGGAATGGAGCGGCAAGGATTTAATGTTCGTTATACGAGTATGTGTTTTTAAAACAGCGCGCTGTTGTCAACTCTCTTTTTTTATTTTTTTTTTTCTTGTTTGGTTTTTGTAGTTGTTGTTTTTAACGTTACTCTCAAGTAAGCAATACAAGCATTAAGAGTGTATTCAAAGCTGGCGCATGTGTTTTTATTGTATTAAATGGGCTTTATGGTTTAATGGTGCTGTATAGTGATGTTTTTATAGTTAAAAAAAAAACTGAAAATGGAAAAATAAAATTTTAAAAATTGTTTTATTTTTATTTAAGACAATTCTCAATTTTCAATTGTTCTCATAATACTTAAACTAGTTTGAATTCTTAAAAATTTTAGGAGCATAAATAATTTTCTTTCACTTAATTTCACTAAATTTGACTTACTTGAATATTTACTTACTTACTTGAATGAAATAACCAATTTAGTGTTAAATTTCTGCGAGATAACTTAGTACGAACTGTCTTACGACCACCAAAAGTGTCATTTGCATTCTCGTCCATGAGCAAGTACGTACAATGGATATTCCAAAACGTGTACGCTAGAGAACGAGAGCAAAACAAAGTTAGTTGTATCGTGGCCACACCCGTTAGTTTTGAAGTGACAGTGTATCCTTATCATTGTTCTATTAATTGTGCCTATTCTTTCCTTCGTTACCAAAATTGTATTCATGCTTACGCATTTTCTTATATTTTTTCTAATAATTGCTCTACTTCTTATCAAACTCTTTATTTTATGTCCAAATTACGGACCTTCTCCTTGTTCGAATCTCTCTTCAAATCCTTTTCCCACTTCTTTTCCAAAACTTTGGTCTAAATCTTGTCCTTAGTGTCCAAATATATGTTCTATTCCCTGTCCCATTACTTGTTTTTATCCTTTTCCAGTGTTTAAAAAACTTAAAAACGTTTAATTGCTTTTGCTTTTACTTTGCTGTGCTTATTGAAAATCAAACAGCAACAGCCAAAGCAGAAAGCACTATCACAAAAAAAATTGTACTCATTTTGCTTTGCTTTCTGAATCTTCGAAAGGCTAAGCAAAAGCAGCAGCACTAAAAAGAATTTGTTTTGCTGCGTAGTGCTACGAAAGCATAAGAAATTATTGTAGTGCTTTGATTTTCATTCTGCTTTTCTAATTTGTCGCAGCACTACGAAAGCAACAATTATGCGCTTTGCTTCGTTTTGCTTTCGGAAGCCTTTTATTTTCATTCGTTTGGCTTTCGGGATTTACTTGTCATCGTTTATATGCTGTATTTCAGAGACGCATGTCTTTTTGTACGTTGTTGTTTGTATAATATGCGCACTTGTACGCAGTCGCGAATGCTTGGTGTTGTTTTTGTTGTGTGTAACGGTTTTGTTATTGCATGAGTTTTAAAGAGATCGCAGAAATAAATTTAGTAGCGCCTATTTGGAATTTAAAGAAATATTTAAAAATAATAGCTAAGGTGTGCATAATAAGAATTCCATAAAAGTTTTATGAGTTATTGGCTCGGGAGTAATTGGCTACGCTGATTTAAGATCTCATTTATAAAAAAAATCAAAATAATCAGGAAGAAAAGAATTTTTAATAGAAAAATATGTAACTTAAAATAAGACACGTATTTCACAGTCATAAAAGTTTCTATAATCACATTAAAGAAAAAAAAAATATTAACTTAAGATAAAAAATAAATAATGCATAAGGCATTTACTTCACAGCCAAAAAAATACAAAATAAAAACAAAATTATATTAAAAAGACAGTCTTAATATTTCTATATTAAACATTATCGTCATCTTCGAACAACGGCAAATTGTCGATGGCTTCATTCAAAAAAGTTGGGTTTAATTTTACAAGCAAAATATTTTCCAAAGTTTCTTCATGGAGCCAGTTCCGATTGTCAGATTGATACAAACAACAATGTACAAAAAACATGCGTCTCTGAAATGCAGCATATAAACGATGACAAGTAAATCCCGAAAGCCAAACGAATGAAAATAAAATGCTTCCGAAAGCAAAACGAAGCAAAGCGCATAATTGTTGCTTTCGTAGTGCTGCGACAAATTAGAAAAGCAAAATGAAAATCAAAGCACTACAATAATTTCTTATGCTTTCGTAGCACTACGCAGCAAAACCAAATTCTTTTTAGTGCTGCTGCTTTTGCTTAGCCTTTCGAAGATTCAGAAAGCAAAGCAAAATGAGCAGCAAACGCTTGTCTTGAAAACACTACGCAGCAAAATTTTCGTTGCTTTTGCTGTTTTGCTGAAAGCAATTTAAACCCTGTCCTTTTCCTTATCTTTACCTGAATAGTGTTGAAGAGGTTTTCTATATCTTTCTGATTATCCTTATCCCACTTCTTGACGCAGTTCTTTTACCAATCCTTGTCCAAATTCTTGTCCCATTTCTTGTACAATTCCACGTCTAATAATTGTCCAAATCCTTGTACTGTTATACTCCTTTTATAGTATTCCTGGTCCTAATAATTGTCCAAGTCTTTGCACTTATCTTTTCTTTCTTCTAATTATTCTCCTTATCGAAAATACTGATGAGTTACTGACTACTGACTATTGATGAGTTGGTGTAGCGGCCAACGAAACAGTCTGTATAGTCAAGCTGTGTGATTTGCTCTATACAGAGCCGTTGTTGTTGTTGGTTGTTGGTTGTTGCCTTATTTGTCTTCATGTTGGCTTGTTGTCAGCATACCTGGCCTTAAGCTCAAATTGGTTTTCAATATAAAATAATGAAAGGTCATATTCAAATATTAAGATTATAATACTCTCCTAATCCTTATTCACATCCTTATACTTGTCTATAATTAAGTTTTAATGATTTTTTTTTTTTTCTAATTGAATTTGGTGCATTAAGATTAGTTCAAGGGGTTCCTTGAAAGCCCTCACGAAACGGAACGTGACGGAAATTCTCAGCTTTACTATTACATTCCATAAAATTTTCGGAAGCGCAAATAGTCGGTGTAATAATTCCAAGCAACTTTTTTTAATATTGTTACATTTTCATTGCATTAGCGGTTACCTCCATGGTAATGTAGCCCCTAAAATTCATTTTGCATTTTGTTATGCGGTCAAAGAACCATTTTTTGCTATCGTAATATAAAATTTTTCGTTGCACCTTCACTAATCGAATCATAATTTCAAAGAAAAATAATTTTTTTTTGTCGTAGGAAGTATAAATCCTTCCATTCTGTTTTATAGCATGTACTTGCCACATATACTCACTGAGTAATGTTTGCATACAACACCGGTGCATAATTGATGCATTTCGAACTTTTCGCAACTCTCTCTGCGGTCTTATGACGTCATGAATTATTAGTCTTAGAGGGCAATTAGATAAATCAGTTAATTTTTCAATAAAAGGTATTTTTTCAGAAAAAACCGTTTTATTTCTCTACATCAGTGGGGCCCAAGAAATTTTAAGCGCGGGCCAATGCTTAAAAAAACAAACTAAAAACACAAAATGTTGCTCATCGTTGCGTTTGGCAAAAAATCAAAAAAAAAAAAAAAAAAACAATTACAATGTAATAAAATCACATGTCATGAAAAATTACTCGACACACATGTAACGAGACATTCAGCTTCAGCATCGACATCATCGAGTGTGAGTTTTTTATTTTGGCTTTGTATGCATTTGTTTTTGTAAAGTTCGCTGGAAAATGTTCTGAACACGGAACGAGTGCGATTTGTGTTCTTGTTTTTTGCAGGCGTTTTTTGAATTTGGTTCATCGCAAAAACAAAATTAAGATAGAAAAATATGTATGAAGGGCCACGCGGGCTAAACGGACCACTACGTGGACATGTTTGCTTTCCATAGTCTCCTTTTAGATCGATACATTTAGTGTAGCATTTTTAAAATTTTTTTTTATTATTTTATACTTTGCAAATAAAAGGTTTTATCAAGGTCCAATAGGCGTTTGTTTGAGTGATGACCTCTTCATTTGACCAAAATATCTTACCGCCTAGCCATTTTTTCCGGTTTAGAAATTGGAAGAAGTCGCAGGTTGCTAAATCAGGAGAATATGATGGATGGGATAGCAGTTCGTTGCCCAATTTATAGATTTTTTTTCCTTGGTGACTACAGACTTGTACGTCGATGTGTTTTCATGGTGACAGAGTACTTTTTCTTTACCAAATACGGTAATTTTCGATTCATATCAATGTCAAATCTGTCCAATAACTGTGAATAATATTCGTCGGTGATCGTTTTACCCTTTCCAAGGTAAACGAAGTGAATGACTCTGCATCCATTAAAAAAAAAAAACATGTTGCCATGACCTTCTTTGCCGATAGATCCTCCTAGGCATTCTTTGGCACACGTTTACTCCGAGAAGTCCTCTGTTTTGACTGTTCACTTGGTCTCTGGTGTGTTATAATGTATGCATGTTTCGCCTCCGGTTACAAAACAGAGTAAAAACTCTTTCGGAATGCAGTTGAACATCCATAAACAGTCCTTTGAAGTCTATCCACCCATTGTACGGAAAGCTTTTTCATGTTAAAATATTCATGCAAAATGTGATGTACATGTTCCTACATCCTCTGTCTACCCACGCACTTTCGTTCTCCGACTATCCAATATCATTCCATGGATTTTATCTATGTTTTCTGTCGTGACGGATCTTTTGGGCGACCTAAGCGTTCAGAGTCACTTGCGCTGGTACGGTCACCACAGAATTTAGTAAACCACCTCTTAACCATTGAAATTGAGGGTTCAGAGTCCCCATAGTATTTATCAAATTCTTTTTACGCAAAAATTAATGCTTGATGAATACACGAAATTCACTTTTTTCCCATTTTCTTCGAAATTCACGAAGTTGTATGCATTCAATGACTGTCAAACACAAACTAAATTATGCACTGAACACATTGACGACAACAGCGACATTATGACATCTGTCAAATTTTTTTAAATGTCAATCATTACACCTTTAGTCCTTGAGGAACAATTCCATGCAACGCCGATGCATTTTGAAAAAATGCTCTTTTAAATTTGTTGGTAACTTTCGCGATAAAACGTAACACTGTTACATCAAAAGAGAGGTATCGCTGACGCGTATAATTTCTCATAAACCATTTACCAGTGGCGTAGATAAGGGGAGATTTAGGGTTTAGATCTCCCCCTTCGATAGAATTTTTTCGCACTGATTCACAAAATAGTCGTAAGTGAAGATGGTAGAAAAATGTATTGTGTGGGATACGCCTTAAAATTACAAATTTCATCTTCTGGCAAAATTTTAAGACTGGCTGTTTAATTTTTCCACAAAATAAAATGGTTGGTTGCATATTTCTCGCTGTATTGCTTGCATATTTGCATTCCTTGTGTATTGTTTGCTAAAGGTGGTGGACAATGATGCTCTTACCAAACTACGTATTTGTAGAAAATCATTGGCATTGTAATCTGGACGTTTCATTCTTGATCGGTCAAAGATACGACGGAGCAAGCAATATGTCTGGCAGACTTAAATACCTTCAAGCGATAATAAGAGAAAATCAGGCACTACATGATCTCTATGTTAATTGATCGGCTCATTCCTTAAACTTGGCAATGTCTATTACAAACTAAATACTAGCCATGAGAGATTGTCTGAACACAATCGAAAAAGTTTAAGATTTTTTTAATACACCGAAATGAAAGGCTGTTCTAGAAAAATTTGTAAATGATCAAGAAGAAACATCAAATATCTGCTTTCTAACCATTCGTTGACTTCTTCATTATGGAACATGGAAAAAGGTGCATTAAATGAAAATGTTCATTTAATTATTGAATATATGTATCCATCATGTTTTTCATTTGCTAAAGACTTACTTAACACGAAGATATACTAAAAGGATTTAATGTACTAAAGGATTTTCATCCCTTTTTCAAGTTACAGAAATTGACCAATAAGCTGAAGAATTTAAAAAAACCTTTTACTTTTACGGTACATTTCTTGACGTTAATGCTTCTTAAGTTTTTAAAGAGTTGGAAATGTGGAAGTTGAATCTGAACTATAGCGGTTCCATTCACCCTTTAAATGCTCTAGAAGAATTATATAACTGCCCGGATAATTTTCCAAACATATATGTGCTAATAAAAATTGTAGCTGCCAGTGTCCACAAGCACGCCTGAGGGTACCATTTCGGCTTTGAAGAGGATAAAAACAATCCAAAGAGGATAAAAACAAAATATATTTCTTTATTATTAAAATATTTGTAACAACTTATATTTTTCCAATGTAGGGCCTATTAAATGGTTTGACAGCACTCTCGATTCATCGAGACATATTTATATCGGCTGAAGAAGTCCTTGAATTAGCAAACAACCCAAGCCAGCTTTTAAAACATTAACAAAAAATATAAAAATAAAATTTGCCTTTTTTTCGATGTTTACAATTTTTTTTTTTTAAGTATGTTTGTCACGAAAATAAATTTCATCCCATCCCATTGCAAAAAGCTTTCTACGCCACTGCACTTTACAATCGTAGGTCCACAAAAATTATTTCCTGAATACTTTATGCCTAAAGTTATTAATATTAGCATCAAATTTATCTCAATTCATTTCCAATATTCCATTTCAATCTTCATCTTCATCCATCTTCACTTTAGCTACTCTCGTGGATTTATTTTAAAAATATTAAATTTTTCTCTTCGTCATATATAGTTTCCTGGTGTCGTTAATCCTATTCACAGAGACACCATTGAGGAGTTTTTCCGCCCTTTCTAGTTAGTTGCTGAGAGGCAGTGTTCTCATGAGTGCATTCGCGCAATACTGTAGGCAAATATTTTGTTCATAATGATGATGAATACCTACCTACCTACTGAACGATAAGCTGTACAAACAAAACTTGTTTGATTTACAGCTTTTGAAAGGATATTTATTCTGCTCATACTACAATTATTGTAAAAAAGCTCATAAAAGAATAAAGGATGTTGCCAGATGAATTAAAAAAAAAGAAAAGGCTTGCACTGAAATTGAAAAGACTTTTCGGTTATTACTTAACAAATAACGGTGTGGTTTTCCTTTTTATGTGAAAAAATTACTTAATTATGCCATGTTTTTCATTTCATCTTTTTTTTATGTTGCAAAGTTCTTCAAAGTCATACCACGAACCTATTTAATCAAGCTACTTCGGTTTGAAAAACTTCCTATTCCTAATATTTTTTCTTTTTTCATTTTTAAGTTGTATAAATTTTCGCACCTTAGGGTGTTTATAATTAATATCAAAGTTGAGAACAATAAAAAATGATTTAATTAAAACTGTGCAAAACAAAATGAAAAAAAAAACTTGGCTTAATTAATATTCTGTTCGCACAAAAATGCGGCCAACCGCAAATTTTAACGCATTTCTGTGTTGGCGCCTTTTTGCGCGCTCGCTCGCTTGCTCACTGGCTACTTTTTGTTCTGCTAATTATGGTGAATGGTTATGCAAATAGAGATTTATTATGTTGGGTTCATTTTTAATATGATTGTAGGTTTTCAATGTGCCAGAGATTGCAAGGGGTAGCTTGAAAGGATAACAAAAAAAATGCTCATAACTAAATACAGACCGGTAAACTGTTTAATAATGTCCATGATGCAAAGTAAGAAACCATTAACATATTATTGCGCATTAAAGACAATTTTTTTATATAAAAAAAAAGATGGAAATTCAATAAATTTAAATATCTCAGTTGTGGAAATTAAAGTTATCTTATAACGTCACCTTACAAAAGTCACCTGAGCACTTAGTCAGGGTTGAGGCGGCAACACATGCCTGTTCCTAGAACTGTTTATGAGTTTCAAACGTAGATAATGCCTTATCCTTATCAGAGATCTGCAACAAGTCAATTGAAAATCGAGTAACTTGAAAAAAATCAAGTTTTGGATTGATAAAATATCCTGTGTAATTCTAATAATGTTTCAAAAAAAGTGGTTCATTGAATTCATTTGTAATAGGTCTATCCTTTTTTTTCAAAAAAAAAAACTATTTGGAATTTAAAAAAAAAGCAATTAAGTCGATATGAAGATGATGTGTATGAGATTGTACTAAAAATGTCTTCGTGGTACTTACGTACTTTTTATAATAAAATTGGACTGAAAAAGTACAATTATACTGAAAAATCCAAGGCTGAGTAGTACACACGCATGTGAACTTCTTTTTTTTTGCGTATACACAAAAGAGTATATGAGACAAATGCTGTTCCTGGTTCAAAACTGTTTTAAAGCAGCGCAGGGCACTCCATAGCTCACTCACGGTTGCCACTTTGGTCATTTGTGTCCAAATTTGGTCATTTTTGTTTCACTTGTTCGCTTGGCAATTTTTTCTACATCTGGTCACTTTTTATAAAGAAATGAAATTTATAAAGAAATGAAAAAACAATTGATGTTCTCAAAAATTAAATGCATAAACTCAGTGCCGTAGATAGCTTCTTGTAATGAGAGGGGTTGAAATTTATTTTCGTGACAAGCATACATAAAACAAAATTTGTAAAAATCGAAAAAAAATTTGAACTTTTATTTTAATATTTTTTTGTTAATGTTCTTAAGCAGGCCTAATCAGCGAAATGAATAAAAGGGCCATAGCCTGATTAAGAAAGATAATCGCCTGATTAAAATTAACAACAAAATACATTAACAACAAAATACATTAACAACAACAAAATCGAACATGTTAGTGTCACCACCATCGACGGCAACCAAATTTGTTGCTTTTTTGCAAGTGCAAAGAATGTATTGATCAAAAAATCCCAAAAACAAAATACATACGCGACAAGCATGCGTAGCAGAACACGAGATCGTCTGAATTTCTATTCCACTAACAAAACACACGCACAACAACAATGCTGTATGTTTGGTGGTCGCGCCGCACGCTTGTGCGTTTCGATGCGTATGTTGTTGTTGTTTGTTATAGTTCATTTTTTGCAAGTGCATTTCGTCGTAAATTTGGCGCAAGCAAAATGTGAGTTTTATTTAATTTTAATAAATGGGCCAATTATTACAACAAGGGCCACAAGGGCCACCTTTGTGATTAGGCCTGTTCTCAAGGGAACATATATGTAGGTACAAAATTTTTTTTCGGGAATTTTTTTTATGGAAGGAAAAAGATATCGTTTTCAAATTTTGCACATATATTTATTAACATTTCAAGAATACAAAAAAAATTTTTCAGAATTTTTAAAGCGGTTTTTGATGTAATTTGATTTTTTTTTAAAAAAATGTCAAAAAATTGATGGTGTGCAGGATATCACCAGTCTGCAGGCAGACTCCAAGCAGAAAGGGTCACGTCACTTTGTTCGCTTAGTTTGATTATAATTACGCAATTTTTGTACACCGAAAAGAAAACATTAAGAAGCAAAGCACAGTTCAGTTAACTATGATTCTTCGGAAACGCAACACTTTGTAATGTAAGCGATGATTGTATGCAATTTTATATTTATTTTGTTTTTAGTTAATACCGAAAAATGTTGCTATTTACGTATGTATATTTAATATATGTAAATAATTCAGCACACTTTTGCTGTTTTCAATTAAGAAATAGCTGTCAGCAAAAAAGAACTTGTAAATGCAAAATAAAAAAAATTGGGATGAAAAATAAGGTTAGCGCAATTCATAAATTTAATGTTTGCCTAAATACAAGGTTTTTACTCTTTCCAAATTTTCTTTTAGATTTTTTCCAGAAATATTAACATTATAAGAAGCAAACAAGGGCACTGCACATATTCAAAGTATTCAAAATATACCCATACGATATATATTCATATATAATAATAAAAAATCCAAAAACAATATAATATGAAATATATTATAAGCAAATAATCTATTACAAATAATTTCATAGTTTTTCGATTTGCGTCGATTTAATTCTATTTATGAACATAAAGCTTTCGGAAAGCTTTCAAATTGCTTTAACATTAGATTTCTTTCAGTGAGAAGCTTTAAGTGTTACACACACATCCAATCAAGTTTAGTTGTGTGCGTTTGAGCATCACTGGTATAAACACATGCTAATCTTTCAGAAAGATTTTCATCTTATTTTATAGTTTTTACATTCGCAAAAAAATATAAAAAATTCGTTTGTGAGCTTTAAATGGTCAATAAGACAGTGCAATATTGCTGGTACCATAATAAACAAGATAAAGTATGTCACACTTTTAAACGAAGACTTTGGCTTAACAAGGCAAGCCTGAAAGTATACTAAAGATAATTGCTAAAGAACTGAGCCTTGAGACTGAGCAACTCTATATTTTTCTCAAAACGGTTTTAGTTATAGTCGTATCTTGTGAAAAAAGCTCAAAAGAACTCACTTTTATTATTTGAAACATTTACGTAAAAAATCAATAAATACATTCGGTTGAAAGATTTTTTGGAGCAACTTGGAGATCACAAAGTAACATTCTGCTAAAAATAAATTTACGTTTTATTCATATCCACGTTAAATTTGAGTTTTTTTAAAAATAGAAGTAAACAATATGTTTCAAATACTCAGAATTGTTTTTGAACATTTTCTTAAATAAATAAAAAAAAGGAGATGAATATCTCTTCCCGTTTTTTTGTAGTAACTCTGTATAAATATAAGCTTTTAACATAATTTATCCAGTTATTTTGCATTGTTTGAGTTTGAGGGCCTCTAGACAAAAAGCCAATAAATATTTTTCAAAAATATTTTGGATTTATGCTTATTAAACAATTCTTAAACGATGTAAATTAAAAAATGTTAAAAAGTGAACATGAATATTGGTATTTATTTCCACCTTTCAACCACTGTGCGGCATTGCATAGAATTATTGTTCTTTGAGTATATGCGCTATGTTCAATTTTATAAATTGAAGATGAGGAATTTGTACTTGCCCTTCAAAAAAAAAAATAAAAAAAAAAGATTGCTTCGTCAGGTCACGGCAAAAGAAGCTTAAGCAACAAAAATGCAATATTGTTGCATGGAATTTATTATTCGCTGAGTAGAAGTGCTACGTAGCTGAGTAGAAGTGCTACGAACAACAAAAAATGGTTCTCTGACCCTATAACGAAAATGAAAAAACATAACTTTAACCACGACAACAATGAAGTAACCGCTTAAAAATAAAAAAAAATTGCATGGAATTATAACTCTGTAACTATCGGCATTACTGTACAATTTATGGAACGACAGTAACACTTAGGCTTACGGCCACATAATAAAAATAAAACAAACATTAATGGCGTCATAAGACCTTTCAGAGATCAACTTTAGGAAACCTAAATGCACCATCGTTGCATAGATGACGCTAATTCATGATACTAAGGTAAATATAAATAAATGTACCACAAAAAGTAGCAATAAAAATATAAAATTAAAAAAAAAATAAAATAAGGACAATTATTAGAACAAGAATTGGGTTATGGATAAGGACAAAGATTATAAAAAGGATAAGGGCAGAAATTTGGACAAAGAGTATGATCAAGAATAACATAAAGAGTAGGACTAGATAAAGATAAAGATTTGGACATACACTAAGGAAAATAACGCATATTAACATTATCCACGCCTGGGTTGATAAACCAATATTTTCCTAACAACTCGTTTTTTCCCGTATTTAAATTTTATTTATGCCACACACTGACACACATATTACATACAGCTGCCAAGCAGCCGCCAAGCAGCAGCAGCATCGCACTCTATTCCTGTGCGATGCTGGTGCAGTTTCTTCGCATTCATGAAAGGTGGAGTGACAACTCGGTATTTTCTCAAGAATGTCACTCCACTCTACATGATTTCATCATGCATCGCACTCACCACCTGACTCACAAATCATATTTTCACAAAAAGAAAATAAAATATATGGGAAATATTCAAATAAATTGTTTTTCAATTTCAATATTTTTATATAAATTTTCCTTAAATGCGATAGTTTTATTTTCATAATTTTAATATAATTTTGTTTATATTGTGTTTATGTAATAATTTTAATATATTTTTTATTAATTCTGTTTAAATATTTTAATATTTAATTTAATTAAAAAAGTATTTAAATAAATTTTAAATATTTACGTAGTCGATTTAAGTAAATGCGTTATTTGTGCAAAAATGACTCGCTTTTTGGATAAATTAAAAAAGTTTTTGAATAAATTTAATATTTTTTCCCTTAGTGTAGATAAGATCATGGAATTAGACAAGTATAAGGACAGTGATTAGGTAAAGGACTAGGACAAGGGTTAAGATAAAGTCTTAGGCACACTTAAAGCCATATTTAGGGCGCTATTAAAATAAGGCTGAGGACAGGGATTAGGATATAATAAGGATTTGGACATGCTAAGGATAAAATTTAGGACAAAGATAGGGGAAATGTGTGGTACAAGGATATAAGGCAAGGAATTCGAAAAGTTAATGGGTCAGGAATTTGTTATTGGATTAAAACAACAATTTGGACAAGGATAATAACAATTACTAGGACAAATAGTTTGGGAACAAACGATAAGCTGTCAATACAAAACCTATGGATGTGTCCATAACACAGTTAATTCCTTTTCTTAATAATTTTTAATATAATTTTTAAGCATTTCTACTTACTTACATTTATAGATACACACTCTTTAAGGTGCTTGCTTCCTTTTTTACTTTTTTATTTTTATTTTCTCTCCGATTGTTAACTTTGTGACGAAGTGTCAATATCGAGATAACATTCGAGAAGGTCAAGGATTACGTCTTGAGCGTGACCCTAATTAAAAAGATTCAAATGACTCTGAAAAGGCAATAAAAAAACAAAAGATAAGAAAAAAAAACAAAAGAAAAGAAAGGAATTGATGCTGCTCAAGTTGTTAATTGAAAATTTATTGAAATTAATTCTTGTGAAGTGGATTTTTCTTATTACTGTCGCTGGTTATGGTTGGTTTTTTATTGGCGCTGCTATTTTTATGTGAATTTTAAGTGGAATGAGCTAGAATGTGACCCACTGAATACTGGTTACTCATAAATTCTTTTTTTTTTAATTTATATCAAGATGTTGTTGTTCTTGCTATTGTTGTTATAGCAGAATTCACTGTTTCATTGAAATGTGATTTAATTTGTTAACGAATCCCTTAAAGTATGCAGTAAGGCAATAAAATGCGTTTAATTAACAAAAATACGCATTTTATATTTATGAGGCAGACTTTTTGGCGGCAATTGTAAATTAACTCGACAGCATTAAAAATGTAATTGTTATTGCAAATGAAGGCTTTTAAAATGGAAATTGACTATATTTAGTTATGCGCTTTGGCGTTCATTAACAGGAGGTAGGCATTAAAAAAAGAATTTTATTATACGAGTTAAATGAAATTTCTATCTTTTATGTAGATCCTAAAAATATGCTATCGGCTGAATTCAATAGGCTGTAATTAAATGCTGCGAAATGCGTGGTCGTTTTGAAATTAAACTTTTGGTTTGAAAAAAATGTTCGAAATTAGTAAATTACATGGGAGAGGCACGTAGAGAGAGAGAGAGAGAGAGAGAGAGAGGAGGTTTAAGAGTTTAACTGAATAAGTAAGTTCTAAAGAATAGTCGAATTGAGTCTATTTAAAACAAAAGCTAATATTATCCTCAAAAATAAAGAAATATAATGATGGTAATAGATTCAGAAATAAGCTTTCTAAAATCATACAAAAAGTTCAAAATCTATTTTTAGCAGTAATTAAGGAATTGCAATAAAAATCGAATGGGGAGTGAATATTTTTGTGAGTCAATTTCAGAGTCTAATCAAGGTTGGAAAGGAACGGTCAACTTTTGCTTAGAAAGAATATTCAATAATCTTATTGATATGATCATAGCCCATAATAACCCGTAGTCTCTATTCCTTTGCACACCAATATCTTCGAACCTAAAGAAGTAAGCGGAATTGAAAAAAGCATATGAAAGGTGAAGCTGTAATGTTTTGAAAAATAATGAAAATTAAAAACACAACTAACAACAACAACGGTTCTGTATAGAGCAAATCATACAGCAGACTAGACAGACTGTTTCGTTGACCGCTACACCAACTCATCAGTAAGTAGTCTTGCATGACTTTGAATGTGATCCACTCCGCTACTAAGATTTGCTAGTCCTCAACTAGTGTGGAGAAAATTACTATTAATTTACTTTTGGGTGAAAGAACAATGCTTTTTATTTTTAGCAACTGAGCTTCTATCTTAATGTTTTCCCATAAATTAAATTATTTACTGAAAATGTATTTTTTGGATTCAAATTAACAAAGTAATTCCGTTTTTGAGAGCAAAAACACTGGGAGATTTCTGCAATGTTGTCATGAACAAACAGGCTACGAGCTGGCAAATTAAATTTTTTTATATCAGGTGTACAGAAAATTTTTAAAGAATTTTTTGAGATGGCATCACTAGTATTAAGGCGAATCGGACAATGTTGGAATCAACTTAATTTTGAAGCCTCATCATTAGGGTTTCTTTTCAGAATGTGCCGTTTTGCTGAAGTGTACACAACATTGTTTTTTTGTGCTACGAATATGTCAACTTTTGTGCCAACAAAACTCAATTTGCGGGAATATTTACTTTTCTTGATTTGAAATTTTGAAGAAATTTGAATTTGAAGAAAAATGCAGCTGAAGGCCATCAAATGCTGCAAGAAGCTTACGGAGAACATGCATCATAGATTTCCACGTTTTAGAAGTGATGATTATAATACCGATGACAAAGACCGCGAAGAACGGCAAGAAAAGTTCGAGGATGCCGTATTGGAGGCTATATTGGATGAAGACTCGTGCCAAATGCGAGAGAAACTCGCAAAAGCATTGGGAGTGACTCAACAAGTTGTAACGAACCTCCGCTGGTTCTTTTGTTTTGCTGGGGTAAGCTCAGCGGGTTTCCAGGGTTCTTACAAGAAATTACACTGTGGTTTTCTTTAACAAATGTTCTTTATTTAATTTTTGGCCTTTATCTTTAATACACTGTAAGATATATGAATTTATATATTTATATTTTTTTTGATTTGGTGGGCCTTATTCCTCCGGGTCTGTCACGTCTGCGTCTCGGCTTAACAGGCGGGCCTACAAGCCGCAGCACTGTTACTCGATGAAAAAAATGCGAACACGCGAGCTTACAAGCCACGGACAATGTTCTGGTTTGAGCAGGCGGACATACAAGCCACGGACGCTGCTAAAAAAATGTGAAGACAGGTGGACCTACAAGCCACCGACTCTGTCTACTGCTACTGCAGGGGGGCCTACAAGCCACCGACGCTGCTCTTGCCGTTGGATAAACAAGTGGGCCTACAAGCCACCGAAATGTTTATCTATTATCTTTGCAGGTGGGCCTACAAGCCAACGACTCTGCTTTTTCCGTTGGGTAGCCTAGTGGGCCTACAATCCACTGAAATGTCTACCGATTCCTTTGCAGGTGGGCCTACAAGCCAACGACTCTACTTTTAACAAAAAAATATCTCACTTCTCACAATTCTCACCTCCTCTGCCTTTGCAACTTTCCACTGTTTCTTCTCTTCGGTCGGAGTATCTTACTTGAATACTTTTCGGTCCAATTGCACTGCTTCACTGTTTTACTATTTACTTTGATAACTTGGATCACTTTTCACTCTGCGCACTTTTAATGTGTAATACATTCTGTCTCCTGTTCTCGATTGCGGCCTATTTATATCATCGTCTTCTTGTTGTTTGTAATAAACAAGGTACCGCAATCGAAAGTTCTGGGCTTATTTTCCCTTAACCGAAGTCCCGTACGGTGCAGCCTTGTTGTTGTCTTCCATCAGAACTTTTACACATTTTGCCCAGCAATTTGCCTTCTATTGCTTCCTTATGTGATCCGCTACTTGACTCTGAGCAAGATCACGCCAGCTTTGCGCATGTGTTTGCGCACGTTTTGCAAGTTTCCAACTTTTTTTACATGCTTTCCCTTTCTCTCTCTCTTTTTCTAATAGAAAAGTGTATGGGTGTTAATTTTTTGTATTCATGTGTTTTCCTTTATTTATTAACTTCAGTGCTTCTATGTGTGTGTGTAAATGTAAATGAATTAAAACTAAATAGCCAACACTGGTGGTGTTCACGAAGTGTCCTTCTCGCACCTTGGCCGTTGTGCGGCTAAAAAATCGCCAGCGATATTTTAGTCGTCACAAAGTCATATTTGTTCATTTAAAAACCATGGAAACGATCCAAAAGGTAGGATATTGGGTGCCATATGAATTAAAGCCAAGAAACGTCGAACACTGTTTTTTCACTTGTGAACAACTGCTCCAACGGTAAAAAAGAAAAGGGTTTTGCATCGTATTGCGACTGGTGATGCGACTGAGTTCATTACGTTAACCCCAAATGCAAAAATTACACCGGGGGACCACCCGGCCATACGTCAAAATCGACGCCAAAGCCGTTTACTCAAAGTGGCGAGGTCATTCTCTGGATTTTGGGGGATCAATTGGGCGTGGTAAGCTATGAGCTGCAACAACTGGATAAAACCATCACAGGGCAACGTTTGAGTCGAGCAAAAGCTTGACAAAGTAATTTTGTAACATGACAACGCTCGACTACATATACGCTCGGCACAGCCGGTCAAACCATACCTTGAAACGCTGAAATGGGAAGTCCTACCCCACCCGCCGTAAAGCCTATACATTGCCCTTACCATCATCTTTTTGTTTTCGTCGATGACGCATGCCCTTGAAGATCAGCACTTTCGCTTTTTTGAAGAACTTCAAAATTAGATCAATTCGTTGATCGCATCAAAAGACGCCTCGTTTTTTCGAGATGGTATCCGAAACTTGCTTGAAAGATGGAAAACTAGGAAGAAATGATCTTCGACTGGGCCGAAGTTAAAATACCCCTACGTCCGAATTGAAATATATTCAAAGTCTTAAGCAGTCAGAAAAATTTTTATTTGTAAAAACATTTTCATCATAGTTTTAACAGAAAATATTCTCTTTTGTTTTTTGATAAAGTCACTTTGTATGGGAGGTGGGGGTGGTTTTCACTCGATTTAGTTGAATTTTATACACAGTGTACATGTAATATATCAAAGTTCATATGCAAAATTGCAAGTCCATATATTCATTTTTGTGGAATTTAAAGAGATTTTACATTTTTGATAAAGTTACTTTGCAAGGGAGGTAGACGTGGTTTTCATCCGATTTGGTTGAATTTCATATTCAGAGTATATGTTAAATAGCAAAGCTCATGTGCAAGTCTATATATTAATTTTTATGGAATTTTAACAGATTTTACCGTTTTGATAAATTCATTCTGTATGGGGAGTAGGCGTGGTTTTCATACGATTTGGCTCATTTTTTAACTTGACCTTTATTTTATAGATACAAGCTTAAATATGATGATAGCTTGAACATTACGGCTGTAATCGTGATCACAGACAGACAGACGGACAGACGGACATGGCTAAATCGACTCGGGTGGTGATGCTGATCAAGAATATATACACTTTTCTATACCTACCACGCCTCCTTATGGACGTTACAAACGGAGTGACAAAATTAATATACTCCGTTTACGTTTTTTAAACGTAGGGGTATAAAAATAGTGGCTTGCGATAGGCAATGCTTAGAAAAATGAATTTGAAACAAATTTTTCACAATAAGAGGTCAAACTTGAAAAAAAAATCCTTTAAAACTTGTTTGTACACCAAATAGTTTGGAGAGAATTTTGCTTAAGCATGTTTAGAGAATCCATTTTGTTTATTTTTCCCTGAATTAAATGCAACGAAACGTCCCCGGTTGCTACCATTGCATACCATAACATGACGTTCTCACCACAGTGTTTTACGGTACCAACGACATTGACTGCTTTTAATGCTAAACCTTTTCTTCTCTAAGATCTAAATATATTGAACTTGGATTCGACCGTAAAAATTTGCGATTTCCCAAAACTCTGGAGGTGTATTTAAGTAGCATTTGTCGTAGTCCAAGCGTTTTTTTTTTTTAATTTCTGCTTAAACAGAAGGGGCTACTTTCGAGGAGTGTAGGCTCTGTACTCCTGCATATTTGCAGAAATTTTCGTTTTGTTTGTGGATGAACGTCCAAAATTTTGCTTTTCTTCAGTCCTTTTGCAATTTCCACCAAAGATACATTAGGATTTTCTAAGGACGTTTTGTGAGATATACGCCTTCTTGTTTGCTCAAACGAAATCTTCGATGACCTTTCACTGCCACTTGGACGATTTGTAGAGCCAATTGAATGCCTTAATTATAGTGAACACTGTGGACCGAGGTTTCTTAAGTTTTTTTTCTATTTCATATATAACCATGTTTTCTTTGTAGTATTACACTAAAGATTCTTTAATTCTTTTGACGTCTGCTTTTTTCCACTTTTTTGTTCTTAAAAAGCACGAGAATCACACCTATCAGAATCACACACCTACCACAATTTGACACAATCTTCTTCGGGGCTTGTTTGTTTTACTTATTTCATGGAACACTTCTGGCAAAAAAATGATTGTGTACCATTCCGAATTGACCCTTCTACGTGATTCAAGTGGTCGCATGGCTAAATACATGACCAGTTTTTTTAAGAAACAAGCCTAGCAGTGCTTTGAGCTCAAACAACTTTTGTTGGATTTGGTTCATCTTGTCAGACGACTGATTCACAACAATTTAGTGTTGGCAACCGAGAAAATTGTCTTGCTAGGCTGTCGCTTACTTGCTTGTGTAAATTATTTTACTCGTTTTGCATCAAATAAAAAAGACACAGTATTTTCGACTGTGTCGTAACACAAGACGTGGAATCAAATAAAAATAACACTAAAATGAACAACACTCAAGTTATGTACTTCTCAACCAGCCAAACAAGCTTAGAATAAGCTTTAAACACGCATGATTACAGCTCTTATGCTTACAGCTCTTATGCTCTTCTTAATGTTCTTGTTATGTAAGGTAAATTTTCGTATTCTGGCAAATCATTAACAATTTGAAAGCTCTAAAAAGCTGTTAAAGTTCACCACGCATGGTGAAAATGTATATGCCTTAGGAAAATGTTAAGAAATAAATAATTTACTGATTGTTTTCAATTGTTTTAAGTTTCAATATTAAATTTTTTAATAGCCAAGCAATGTTCGAGTGTTTTGAAGGCTTTAAATTTATTTTTTTCTTTGATTTTCTTCAGTATCTTAATGCTTAAAAGAAGTAGGAATACATCCACTTTTTTATATATTATTTTATGTGCTCAGCATTTACTTGGCTTAACACTGAACTATCTTTCGTTGTTAAGTTGTTTTCTGCTTAACAAAATAGTTAAGAAAGAAGCTTTCGAATTATCACCAGAATACAAAACCTTAACAATTTGTTAATCGGTTTTCCAATAAGAGGTGTTATTTTGGTAATTTCCCGTAAAAGATCAATGGTTTCGTTGCTTGTGTGGCATGTAGCGCCGTCTTGTTGAAACTAAACGTTGTCCAGAACAATACCACCCAATTCGACCATAAAAATAGCGATAGCGTAATCCATTCACCGTTACTGCTGATCCAACCTCATTTACGAAAAAGTAAATGAGGGTTTTCCGAGCCCCAGATGCGACAATTTTGCTTGTTGACGTAGCCACCGAGGTGGAAATGGGCCTCATCAGTCAAGTTGATTTTACGATTTTTTTTTTTGTAGTGAATTGTAATAATTTCAATGCGTTGTTGAAGCGATTATCGTTCCATTTTTAGTAATGGCGTAGTTTCTACTTGTCAAATGTGAAAGAATAAAAGCTTTAAAAGTGAGCAATTCACAATAGCGGGCGATTCACAATAAACAACCTCTTATTTGACAACCCTTTATTAACTTTTCTGTTATTGTGGTGAGCTTAGTTAAGCTGCCCGAATAGGCTGTTAGAAAAGCTTAGAAACATATACATCAAGCTTAGAAAAGACTTTAGATTTGTATTGCGAAATGCTGATAAGTAATTGTAGAGTAAATGATAAGTAAGTATTTAAAAAAAGCTTTTTCCAAGTATTTTTCTACAATGAATTATTATTATTCATTATATTAATCTATCTTCCATATTCTTATAGATTGAAGGATAACTGAAAATTAAGAAATTTTTATTGAAATAAATCCAATAGCGATTGCCTTTTGAATGTTTCCAAATTGCATTTGTTTCATAACAATTTCGCTTATAAAATGAAAAATTTTTTAGAAAAATAAGTCTAGACTTTTAAAATAAATTAAATTCTCAAAATTCCTCAAAATCAACACTATACGTAACATAAAATTGCTAAGTCAATTATGTTACATATTAATTTGTTAACCAACACTAGAAATGCCTACTCTTGTGAATTAAGAATTATGAAAATGTGAATAAATAAAAGACGATATATAAAAGTTTCTTTTCATAAAAGCAATAATTATGCATGTGAATTTTACGAGTATATTCAACAACAAAATGAGAAGACGCCGAAACGAAATTCAAATTAAGCAAATATGAAAAACAACAACAAGAAAATGATTGCATGACATATACACAAAGCCCAAAAACGAAAATAAACAAAAAAAAAACCAGCACGTGACCTAAATAAAACAAAAAAGACAGCGGTCTGCTCAGTGAGATCGTCATGTTGCTCTATCCTGCTCTATCTCACACACCCAGATATAGTGCTCATGCCATTATCAGGTAGCGTCGCTCTTGCTTAGTCCGATTGTAAACTGCTCGACCCACAAACAAATGTGTCTGTCAATTTCTTTCATGGTGTCTCCCCCAAAATAAAGCAGCCGGTTTTTTTGATTTTGTAATTTTTTTCTTTAAGTCGTTGCTCTCTCAAAAGCTGACCGCCTATTAAATTAGCAAACTGTTTCAAAAGTTTAAACATTTTATTCATATTGTTTACGGAACAGATAACAACCGAAAAACACAACAACAGAGCATATAAAAGCAAAAGTAAACAAAAGCAATGCTTTAATTGAAACAAAATGACCGTAAGGTTTTTAAGTAGAAAATTTAATAATAATCATCGCAATGTTGGGCAAAATTTTTTTATAAACAAAAAAAAAGTATTGAACTTTTGGTAATAGAGTAGCAGAAAGAGGCAAAAAGCTTTGCTCGAGGGCATAAACAAATTTTTTCTGTTTTTAATCAAAAAACAAATAACAAATCTTTTTGACGCCCAGTCAAATCAGTGACGATTTACAAGGTCGTTTGAATAAAGGAATGGAATTCGAATTTTATCATCTTTTAGGTGTACTAAGAAAAGTAGTGAATCAATGCTTGTTTGTTTACTAATCTATGCAAGCTTTTGCTACTTTTATGGTTGCAGCTCTAGGAAGTTCCATGTTGTTTTGTACTAAGAGTGCTGGGAAGGCAGGAGTTAATGGATGACACCCCACAATTTTCACGCAGAGTTTTTTTTTCGTTTAGTTTTTTGCGTTTGTTAAAATTTTTAATAGTTTGTTTATTGACTGGGTCGAAATTAAATTTGAGCTAGTAGGTATCTAAAAGAAAGCATTGTTGCTGCATTTTATGCATAAATTCTTCGGATTGGTTTTAGTTCTGTCATTTTTTGATAAAAATGGGTCATGGTTTGTGGGTTGAGCGCTTCGCGCATGAGATTACGCGTTCCGCAAATGAGAGAGAGAGAGAGCTTGTCAGACTTTGGAATCATTTTGCTCCCACACCCGCGCCTTAGTACTTTTTTCTTATTTTTATAATAGTATATGGACCTCCTTAACCTATTGGTACAATAAAATTTTGTCAGTCTCGAATGGTTTAGGAGATAAAAATCTTGAAAGTTTAAAAAATTCATATTTTTCCTATACGAAAATATTCATATTTTTATACAGAAAATTAGATATTTTTACTTTACTTTTTCGAAAGAATTTATTTTCAATTTCGTCTATTTGCCCAAGAGATCGCACATTTGCATACGTTTTTGTCAAGCAAAAGTACTGTGTGACGTCATGCACTCAGTTGAGAAAGAGAGCATTAGATAACTGGACTGCGGAACGCATAATCTTGTTGCTATCATTCTTGGGACTAAGCAAGAGCGGCAAGGCCTGAGCACGATATTTGGTAACATGGGACGGAGTAAGATAGCGCGTCATGACGATCATGCTGAACAGACCGCTGGTATTGTGGTTTAAGGGGGTTGCTACATATACTTATTTCAGGAATATACATATATAAAAAGAACGAATTTTTTTATTGTTGAAAATAGCTTCATTGTTTTTCGATATATTCATCTTTATGATTAAAACATTTGAATAATTTTGGGGGCCTCAATAGTCTAGTAGGTAGCGTGCTTGATTGCCACCCCAGAGGTCCCGAGTTCGAATCCCAGCCAGGCCATTGTCCTACGCTTTAAACTTTCTACACTTTTTTATCCTCATTTCTAATAAACTGGAATTGATAAATCATCAATATTTACGACTTGAACTTGTAGTTAGTAGTAGGTTGTGGTTTATAACACTTGCCTCAGATTCAAATTCTTAAATTTCTACGCCTTTCCACCACGTCTACTTCTTTTCTCTATCATCCCATTTCGAAGCTAGGAACACTTGACTGAATAGGTTTAAACCTGAAATCCTTGGTTCAAAGGTAAAAAAGAAAAAAAAAAGTTGCTTCAGACACCTCAAAAAAACATGGTTTTTCAACGCATCGACGTCTTCTTCTGGAATGGATAAATAAATTGGATAAATTTGACATTGATTTGACGGCATTTGACGAAGCAATAAGTGTACTTCCACTATCACAACGCACCTGAACAACGTCTGTAGCCGCGATGCAAAAAAAAATTGAGCTACGAACAACTACCCCATCTACTATATTCTCCAGATTTAGCCCTATGCGGCTATTTTCTACTTCTAAATCTTAAAAAATGGTTCGGCGGAAAGATATTTTGGTCGTCTGAAACAAACGCTTGCAAACCCTTGCAAAGTGTAAGAATTGCAAAAGTTGCAGAATCTTGCAATCCGTGCAACAAAACAACAACAGAATACAAGGTAAAGGTTTAGCAATTCGTGCAATTTGAGTAAAATTGACAACCATGTTTTGGATGGGGATGCAACCGTGTGTAAAACAAATGAAAAAAATCTTCTGTTTTTTGGCTGAAAAGTACAATGGTCCGAATAGGTCGATAAATAATAAATTTGGATTCGATAACTTTTATTCAGTATTTTAGTTTCTTGCAGACTTAGAAGCCTGCCCGGGGCCATAAAACCGATTGATGCTCATGTTTATACATGAAAACGGAAAGATTCGTTTGGTGAAACGCTTCACCCCACCATTTTTCAAAAATCGAAAAACGAATATTTTCGAAGTATTCCCATAATTTTTTGCCGAAATCGAAAATGTTGAAATCTGAGTATGTTCATAGCAATTAAGAAAAATGTCCATTCTTGCGATTTAAGCCAAAAACCATTTAAAAATTATAATTTTTGGGGGTGCTGTGAGTCTCCAAAAAAAAGCGAAACGCTTCACCCTACCGCACTATATTGAAGACTTCCACAATGGCCTACTGCAATATGACGAATCTTTAGATAATAATCGCATACGACTTGTGCTTTAATGGAATATAAGCGGCTTTTCGAAAAATATGCTGTGTTTTTGACCACTGGAGCTTCGGCAACGTGAGTTTAGTGCCATCAATATATCCTACACAATGTGGCAACTCATGGTATGTTTTGTTGACAATAACTTGCCTTTGGGTTGGATCAGGCCATGATATATATTTGGGTTGAAGATGCAGGAAAGACTGAAAACTCAAAACGTTATTTTATAAATGGTTTCCCCATCTCCAACCCGAAATATTGTGAATATTTTTCGAATGGCCGCATTCTCCCCAGACGCTCCGATAATGCCATAATTACCATCTACAACATTTTTTGATGAGAGAAAGAGGCAAAACATGAATGACGCACTTCTTAATAACCTGAGAAAAATCTCCGAGTGGGAACTTACTAGCAGAGTAGAGTTTAATGCTAGCAAGACCCAGTGCTGTCTGTTAAGTCACAAGCGAATGAATTGCCCCTTAGCTCCCCTCATTATAAACGGTGTAGATCTCGTGGAGTCAGAAGCTCTTGGTGTTCTGGGCATATCCGATCTTCGCTGGAATGATCACATTTTTGATGTGTCGAAAGAAGCGGCCAAGTGCTTAGGTTTTTTTAAAACGGTGTAAGAAATACTTCATTCCAACTGATCTATGCGTGATCTATACTTTATATATTAGGCCGAAAATGGAGTACGATTCGCACATTTGGGTAGGAGCTTCAAGAATTTATTTGGAGCTTCTGGACCAAATTCAATAGACGTGCGATTTATCTGATAGGGGATGAAAACATTTCATCCCCTCTCAACTCTCTTGGGCATCGACGCAATGTTGGTTGCCTAAGCCTTTTATACAGGTACTATACAGGGAAGTGTTCAAGGGAGATACATGACCCGACGCCATCAGCTCGTGTGTTTCCCAGGTCCACTTGGGAAGTTCACCAAGCCCATCCCTATACCATTGCCTTGATGCCCAATAGAACCTCGCATTACCAAGATAATTCTTTCTTCAGTCGTAAAGTTAAATTGTGAAATAATCTCCCTGCGGGCGTGTTCCCCGGCAGTTTTGCGATGTGTGTATTTAAAATAAATCTTCTCAGACACTACTCCATCTTTTCACCATCTTTCTATCTTTCTTCCAACTAACTATCACCCTTCTTCCGAATCAACACAATGTTTTCGATTTTATAAGGGGCATCCCCTGAGCGTTGGTTTAATCTAAAAAAAAAAAAAAATGCCAGTGGAATTTTGAAAATTCCATTAAAAAATATGACACTATGACCGTACTCACGACTTTTTGTTCTATGTGCGCTTATTATGTTGATGACCGTGGTTTGAAAATTCTACATATTTTAGCAAAAAAATGGAATTAACACGTGAACACTTTCGGGAAATGATTTTTTACCATTTTGCGAGGTGAGATGACAAGAACAGAATAAATTTATCAACTGAGTTCAAATTTTGGCGATAAAGCACCACACCCAGAGACTGTAAAACACTGATTCAATGAATTCGAGCATGGTCGTCGTTCTCTCCACGACGAATTTCGTGAAGATCATTAAAGAACCGCTGTTGTGTCAGAAAACATCGATGCTGTGCGTGAACTGTTGAAAGCAGACCGATATGTGACTTACCGTGCGATGGAGTCATCGTTGAGCATTAGTGGGACTAGCATAGTGTGGAACATTTGATTTTACATAATAGAGCAAGAGCCCACGACGGCCATCTAGTCTTCGTTAGTTTATAAAAGCTGAAAGTTTTTCTGTGCATATCCCCTGTACAGGTACGAACGACCAGAGACCATAGAGTTTGGGTTGTAGTTACTTGGGCAGGTAATAGGTAGTAAAGGTGTATAAAATAGTACCTTAAATTCGTTAAAGTATAAAGCTCAATTCTTTACATTTTCTTCGGGATAACTTTAGAAATCCCGTCATCCATTGCCGGACACTTATGCCAGTTGCTTACCCCAGCCAGACACCCCTAAACTTTAATAAATTATAATTTTACTTTCGTTATAGAATAAAAGCAAAATTTTATATATTTTACTTGGGAGCCTATAAAAAAGTGTTACCTCAATAGCTGGACAGTTTCAATGATTTTTACATCTTGCCAGACACATTGAGAGACCGCTGTAGGTGCCCAGCAGGAAACCGAGCGCTTCATTAGCGCATTTGAAGCGCTCCTAAAAAGCAGTAGAGCGCTTTGCTCTCCTTGTGGATAGAGCCTTTTTTAACATTGGCATGTCATCAGATGTAGGCGCTTCGCTCTCATTATAGTAAATAACAAAACGTAGCGAGAACCGAGCACTTGGAGTAAAAACAAAGCGACAAAATTTTACTTTTTGTCACATGCGGGGATTGAACTCGGACTGCTGGCATTACAGTCTAATGTCTTAACGCTCTGATATTTCCTTGCTTGATTACTTGTGAATAAAATGTATATAAAAATATGAGCTCCACAACTCTGAACTCTGAAAAGCGCATCCTCAAACGCATCAAAAATGCGCATTAGATGCGCTGTTTCTAGGAGCGCTTTTTATTTTCCCGCTGGGTGGGAGCGCGACCCAGCAGGAAACTGAGCGCTTCATTAGCGCATTTGAAGCGCTCCCAAAGAGCAGTAGAGCTCTTTGTTCTCCTTATGGATAGAGTATTTTTTAACATTGACATGTCATCTGATGTAGGCGCTTCGCTCTCATTATAGTAAATAACAAAACGTAGCGAGAACCGAGCACTTGGACTAAAAACAAAGCGACAAAAAATTTTATTTTTTGTCACATGCGGGGATTGAACTCGGACTGCTAGCGTTATAGTCAAATATCTTAACGCTCTGCTATTTCCTTGCTTGATTACTAGTGAACAAAATGTATATAAAAATATGAGCTCCACAACTCTGAACTCTGAAAAGCGCATCCTCAAGTGCATCAAAAATGCGCATAAAATGCGCTGTTTCTAGAAGCGCTTTTTATTTTCCCGCTGGGGAGGTAACAACTGTTCAAGCGGGTGGGAGTGAAAAAGGGCGCTTAGTAAACTGCGATCTGTTACTGCGCATCATCTGTCGTTTAGTGATGTATTGAACAAGAAGATACTCCATCCGTTTCCGTTGGATACTCCATAATTTGACGTTTGTTCAAAAAAAGACTCGTGTGTAAAGTTTGGTGTAAGGAAATGCTGAAAAAAATGCAGCAGGTGTGATTCGAAACACGTCTACGACATCACCACAGGTGACAAATCCACTTTCCACAGTTATCCACTTTTTTGGTTTTTCAAAGCCAGGAAAACCAGACAAAAGTTGTCCTTGGACGGAGCACATCAAAGCAACGGTTTCTCAGATAAACCGCTCATGTCGGAACTACAGTGATGTGCGATGAAATAGAGTCACGCACTTGCTGATGATATTTCTTAATTAAAATTTTTTGTAACAACTTAGCATGCTGTGTACCAAACATAGTTTGAAAACCACTTCTTCCATGAATATTGTACAGTTGTTTTTGTTTTGAGCATTTAAAGTGTATGTGTTGAAATAGAGCCAACCAATAAAACTAAAAATTTTTCAATTTAAAAAGATCTTTTTAGTAAAATTGTACTACAGAATGTGAGTAAGAGTTCTCAGTTTTATAATTTTGAAATAAATTTTTGTATTTCAAACAATTAGGTCTAAAAATGGGAAGAGCAAAGCACTGCAGTTCTGAAAACCAAAAAATTATAAAAAATTTGCGTAAACAAGGTAAAAGCCAAAGGATAATAGCCAGTATAGTTGGCTGTTCAAAGAAAATGGTTGATAACTCATTAAAGTTTACACAAAAAAATACACCAGAGGAAAACAACCCAAAATAAGTACCAATCTACAAAGACGAATCCTACGTCACGTAAAACAATATCCGTTTGTGGTCTCTTCCGCTCTCAAGAAACAATATTCCTTGGACGTGAACACTTTAACGATTCGAAAACTTTTAATTAAAAACGGATTGAAGGCGAAACCTGCTCGGAAGATACCATTCCTGACTAAAGTTAATGTCCGCAAGCGATTTCAATTCGCAAAGGATTATGCTGATTGGCCAACGAGCAAATGGCGAAACATTCTTTGGTCAGATGAAACCAAAGTTAATTTATTTAACTCAGACTGAGGCAGCATGAGAAGACCCCCCCAATACCGAATTCCTCCCTCAATACACTATAAAAACCTGTTAAACATGGCGGTATGAGTATAATGGTTTGGGGGTGTTTCTCAAATAATGGCACATGTACCTTATTTCGCTTCGAGGAAAAGATGGATGCTTTAAAATACACCAGGATTTTGAATGAAACCATGATGCCGCACGTAGAGTTTAATATGCCGCTTCGATGGGTGTTTCAGCAGAATAACGACCCGAAACACACATCGAAGTGGGCAAACAAATCGTTTAGACAAAAAAACATCGAAGTTTAAGCTGGCCGCCACAGTCGCCAGACTTTAATCCTATCGAAAATTTGTGGCGAGAGGTTAAATTGTCTCTAAGAGACAAACATCCAATCAACAAAGATGATCTTTGGAGGTTAATCAAGGACGCATGGAAGAAAATTTCAGCTACTAAGTGCCGAAATCTAGTGGATTCGATTCCTAGGCGTTGCTCAGCAGTTATCAAAAATAATGGATACTCCTCCAAATATTGAGGTAGAAATAATTATATTTCAATAATTTCTATTGATTATATCATGAAATTTCAAATTTTCTAATCACAAGTCATGGTTAAAATAAAGTAACTATTTCTGGCTCAATTTCAAGTCACAACCGAAAGAGGATATATCATTGAATTTTGAATTTTTTCGTTTATGTTTCACACTTAACTTAATTAACTAGTGTACTAATATTAATTAAACGAATTATTCTTTTTTACCTATTAAAAGAAAAAAATTAAAAATGCACTTTTTATAGCACTGGCTCTATTTCATCGCACATCACTGTATATAGCTTGAGTAACGGAGAACTGTTAATGCTTAATGGTACAACCAATTGTTGAGCAGTAGTCTTCGTAGAATTGTTAATCCTCCATCACGATAATGTAAGTTCCCACAGATCAAACTTCAACAGCTCAAACAAAAGAGTTTCTGAGCACTCACAACTTGGAATTGATGAGTCATCCGCCTTAGAGTCCCGACTTGGTACCGAATGATTTCGTCTTGATCCCTCACATTAAGAAAAAAATGCGTGGCGACCGATTTTCTACGCCCAAACAGGCCGTTGAGACCTTCAAAAGCCGAATTTTGGAGATACCAACTTTGGTAATTGTTTCAAAAATTGGTTCAAACGAATGTAAATGTGTTCATTGTTAGGTGCAATACTTAAAAGGCAACCTTCGTATATCACATTCCTTTTTTATTTCTGTAATTATCCTATGTTTCGACTTATAAGAGTTCAGCAAGAACTTTCTAATGATGATTCTATTGAGTCAGTTCGTTAATTCTTACAGAGGACCTCAACACAGTGGCGTTCCTAGGCTTGGTGACACACGGGGCGGATACTCATGGTGTCACCCCTATAAAAAATTTCTAAATGCAAAAAGAAACCAATTCGATGAGATTAAGTTTTTTTATTATTATCGTTATGTTTTACGAAAAAAAACAAACACCATATGACAAACAATAAGAATTTGTAAAAAACAGAACAAAAATATTACATTTTCAGGTGTCTACATATTTAGATATGTAGTCATAAGGTAAAAAAGAAAACTTATTAACATCGCAGTCTTAAAAACTGACGGAACAAAAACATTACATTTTCAGGTACATATTTGATTATGTAGTAGGTATAAGGTTAAACAAAGAAATCTTATTAATGGCGTTCTCTTAAAAACTAACTTTTCTTACTTTAAGAGCTCCAAAATTTGAAATAACCTTATCGAAATCAATATTAGGTCACTTGCAAAAAAAAAAAAACGTACACAAAGAGGTTTTCATGTTTTGTTTTTAATGATTTTTAAATTTTCCCGTTGAGTAGTCAAATTAAGTGAAAGTTAATGGAGAATTCAAAGTTGTTTCTAGGCCCTGCAAAAAATCATTTTTTCTATGGGTTTCATACGAATTTTGTATTGAACGTCACACAGCAGATATACGGGAAAAATCACTAAAAATTTGAAAAATGTTGTAAATGAAAGCTTACAGTGATGTTTGTTAAGTTATTTAATCAGTTAAATCAGCTTTGCAGAAATCGCCATTTTAGTTACAGAAATAATAATTTCTTACCAAAAATACCTACATATTTTACAATTTCAACGGGAAAAATTAAAATTTTTCTCCAAAAAGACATCAACATAGACGTTATTATAATAAGCAATTTCAGAAATAATAAGTTATAAATAATAAGCAATTTCAGAAAAAACAACAGAGTGACGTTCAATACATTTTGTGACGTTCAGTAAATTTTGTTGCGCTTAACCAAATAATTTAAATCAAATTGGGAGTTTAACAAATAACACGTTTATTCTTTTACAAAAAAAAAGTAAATATAAAAAAGTATATAATTCAGCTATACATAAAATTTTTATTAAATTTTTTTTTTTATTTTTTTACAAAAAATTAAAAATTCAATAGCTAGTTGAATTTGTACTGAAAATTTATTAAGACTTCACGTTTTACAACATAACTTCTAAACCCGTTGAAATCACATCTTCATTTTATATCATTGGAAAGGTATAACCTAACGTAAAAACGTAAAAACGTAAAAAAATTAAAATTTTAAAAAAAAAAATTTATAGCTCGTGTTGCTGGCATGGTATTAAACTTAAACAAATTTAGAATGAGTCAACTTATTGCAAATTTTCAAAAATTTTGTACTTTTCCTCAAAATAGGTGAAATAACTTTTCCAATGATACTATATTACCGGTAATCGGTCTTAAGTTGATTGAGCTACGTTGTCTCCAAATATACCCTATTTTGGCCGCGAACAATTATTCTAAAAATTTATAACTTCAAATTTGGCTTTCAAATCAATAAACCAATGCAAAAAAAATATTTGAGAGAAATCGGAGATGGTCAGTGCAACTGATCACTTCAATGTGAAATGGGCGATATCAGTTAGTAACCACAAAAAGCAAAAATGGGGTCAAAGTCATACATAGGTACCATTATTTTTGCTTTCGTTTATATTCTTCATTTCGTTCCTAATCTAGCTTTATTTTTTTCCCGATATCTTCGTGCTCTTTCAGCAGGCGTTAACTTTGCTATTTTACTCTCAGAGGAGGATTTTGTATGCAATTGACCCTTTTACTTGCAAGCTCGTTTTCAATGGATAAAATAGCAAGATCGGAAAGCCTTGCCTGTCCCATGGAAGACCTTAAATAAGTCTTAATTAATTTTAGCTTTGAAAAACTTCTTTCGCATGAAGCTACTGATACACAAATTGTTGAAATAATTTCAATGCGACAAAATGGGACACAAATTTTTTAACGTTATGTATTTGTACCTTTTTCTTTCTGTTTGAGAAATAAAAAAAAAACGAAATGGTGTCACCCCTAAAATGGTGGTACCCGGGGCGAACCGCCCCCCCCGCCCCCACCTAGGAACGCCACTGCCTCAACATTTCTCATTTTAATATATCTTGATATAGATTCTTCTTCATTGAATGAAATATATTTTAACAGAATAATTTTTGTAAAATGTGTAATTATTCAGAGTATTCAATTTTGAATTTTCAGAATATTTACTTTTTTACTACTTCTATGGCATACACTGATAAAAAAATTAGCATTTCTTCGCTGAAATTTTAAGTTGTGAATAAAAAAAAAAACACAATATTAGCAAAACTCTATGAGTTCCAAGAAATAGCTTTAAGGTTGATGTCTACAAATATTTCATTTGTTTAAAGTAAAGCTATCCAGCTTTATACATACATATAGAGACAAAATAACAATGCCAAGTTTTTTTCCACTATTTCGCTACCTGATCTCATGCTGTTTGAAGGCAAGCCTTTAAACTTGCGCTACCAGAGCAGCAGCAAATTTTGCACAGCTGCTGAAAGTCGCCATTTTATCAAAAAATGAAAACATACTCTGCATAGATGGACTGTCAGCTATATGAACACAATTGTAAAAACTTTGGCTAGCAACAAAACTACGATCGAACTCCGATTTCAATAGTAAAATAAAATGATAATGTATGCATTTTTTTTATCTGATATTTAAATGTTGTCAAGTTCATGTGACGTCACGTCACGGTATATTTTGCTCTTTTTAATGTAAGGTCTTACATAAGAGTACTCAGCTTAGTCCAGTGATGTTTTTATAGCAATAGCAGCACTCTTTTGTAAATAATAAAAAACATACTGGTGCTGTGTGGGTGTTGAAGATCACTTTCGGTTTTCCGCATTTTAAAGGAAGTTCCATGGTTATTCGTACCCAGTTAAACAGGCACTCAGCAATGCGTAACAGAGTTGACTTTTTATTTAGTTTATCTGCTTTCAAGTTCAAGTTATACAGTGATAAAAAAAATTAATGCGAAGCAATGAGGAAGAATTAAGCAAAGCAGCTGTTTCTTCGTGTTTTGTTTTCTGGTACTTCATTATTTGCGACATTTTAGCGTGTTTTGTGAATTGTTTTTTTTTTTTTTTTGTTTTCGTCAAAAACAGATTTTTGAATTCCGAAATTGCGCTCAGTAGTGTCTTCCAGAACATACAGTATTGTGCAAAATATCTACAACGGCTCTTGACATTTGATTCAATTTGATAAGCTAAAAAATAATACTACTTAATTAAGGTGTATTCTTGCTGGTACGAATGTTGCTATTTATACTTCTGGCCTTATAATAAAAAACTAACAGTTATGTTCTAAATTGGATTTAAATTTTAATTGTAATAGATTATAAAAGGTTTTATGTTCATACATTATTTTTATTGTTTATCAACGTTATTTTATGTTATAAAGCATTATTTAACCAAAATACAGAAATTAAAGAGTCAAAAGTCTAAGCTCCTCAAACAAGTTCATACATAAAACTGAAAATTTATAAAAACAAAATGAAAATATATGCATGTCAGTAGCTTGTTGAATAACCACGACGTTTAAGGACTTCTCTAAGCCTTTTTTGCTTTGAGTTGATGAGATTAGCTGTTGCTTCAGCAGTGATGTCTTGCCATTCTTCAGTCATTACCCTTTTTAGCATTTCTTTGCATGTAATAGTTCGTTTTCGAATTTTCCGTTCTAGCAATGCCCATAGGTGCTCGATGGGGTTAAGATCTGGTGACTGTGGAGGTGTTTTCAGCTGTTTTGGTACATTGTAAAGTAGCCAAAGCTTTACGATTTTAGTCGTGTGTTTTGGGTCGTTGTCTGGTTGGAAGTAAAACTCACTTGACAACCCAAGTTTCTCTGCACGTTGTTTTACGTTTTCTTTCAAAATGTTTAAATAACCGAATTTATCCATAATCGATTCAATAAACACATAATTCCCAACTCCACTAGCTACCATACACCCCCACATCATCACACCTCCACCACCATGCTTAACAGTTGGCAATAAGTTCTCTCTATTGAGGGCTGTACCCGGCTTTCTCCACACAATCTGCCGTCCTTTTATTCCGAAAATGCAGAACTTACTCTCATCTGTAAACATGACATTTCTTCAGAACTCAAATGGTTTGTTTACGTTCTGATTTGCAAAGGCAATACGCTTTTGTCGGCTTACCAATGATGTGAAGGGTTTCTTACGAGCAACTCTTCCATGATATCCGGCCTTTCTCAAAATTCTTCTAGTAGTAGATACACTAATAGTCTTGCCAAACTTTTGATTGATATCAAGAAATATTTGAGAATCAGTAATTTTAGAATTGTTTTTTGTACAAGTGATATTATACTGTGAGATTCTCGTCCTGAGAGCTTAGGTGGGAGCCCTTGACGTGGCTTTAAAGTTATTATTCCAGTACTTTGAAAGTTCTGAACTACTGTTCGAACCGAGGTCCATGCTCTGCCAACTGTTTTACCAATTTGTCGATAGTTTTGGCTTTATACATATTTTTCTTTTACCGACACTAATTTCTTTTCTTTTAGCTGCCACTATAAGAAACGATTAAAATATCAAAAATTAAAATATAAATTTTATTGAATTAAATACTTTATTTACTTTCTTATTTAAAACCAACAAAAAACGAGCTTGCCCGCGTTTACGTGCGTACAACTTGCAATAATTTGCAATGAGCGTACACTTTTGACACTTGCATTGCTTAACTGTGGCGCCATCAGTGCCGTTATTTCTAACGCTCTCTGAACGAATTTAAAAACAGTATAAAAAGAGCATTATGAGTGAAGTGCACAGTAAATAATCGAAATAAATTGAAGCAAACGTAAGTTATTTTGAAATTTTTTAGCTAAGGAATGTTTTAGTGCGATGGGAGCGTAGACTTATGATTCTTAGTGTATGTAATAAAGTCACAAATGACAAAAACCCAGAAGAACTAGTAAGAAATGATCTTCGACTGGGTCGAAGCAAAAATACCCCCACGGCCGAAGCAAAGTATTCGAAGTATTCAAAGTCTTAAGCAGTCAATAAAATGTTTATTTGTTAAAACATTTTCGTCATAGTTTCAACAGAAAATATTCGTTTTTGTTTTTTGATAAAGTCACTTTGTATGGGAGGTAGGCGTGGTTTTCACTCAATTTTGTTCAAATCAAAGTTCAGTGCACATTATATATTAAAGATAATTTGCAAAATTACAAGTCCATTTTTGTGGAATTTAAAGAGATTTTAACATACCGTTTTGAGAAAGTCACTTTAAATGGGAGATAGGCGTGGTTTTTATCCGATTTGGTCATTTTAGAACTTGATCTTTATTTTTTATATACAAGCTTAAATATCGAATTGCGTGATGATAGCTTGAAAATAACGGGTGTAATCGTGATCCCAGACAGACAGACAAAGGACATGGGACTCGGGTGCTGATGCTGATCAAGAATATATATACGTTTCTATACCTACCACGCCTAATTATGGGCGTTACAAACGGAGTGACAAAATTCACAGTCTGGCAACACTGTAAAGCTGTGCGGTCGAACATTTTTTCTCGCTCCGATTTTAAAGTATTTTTATAAAGTAAAATAAATTCAAATAAAGTTTTTTACATAATTAAATTGTCAAGTGATATATCGTGCAGCCGATTACTGAAAACAATAAGATGCCTTTTGTAAAATCGCGCTCAAAAAGAGCAATAAAAGAAAATTGCATTCAATGCAAGTTGCGCATAGAAGTTGGTGAAGAGGCAGTGCAATGTGATAAATGTCAAAAAACATTGCATGCTCAGTGTAGCAGAATGGACAAACGTCATCTCGAGGGGCTTGTGAATAATGAAAGCCTCGAATATGTTTGCCATTTTTGTAGAAATGAAGATAGTACTTTGATTTCCTTAGACTTAAAGGAAATAAGGTCTAAACTAAGTCAGCTGGACGAAATAAATAAAACTATACAATTTATGTCAGCTCAGTATGACTCTATTTTAAATGGAATGGCTTCAAATAAAAAAAAAGTTGAAGCAGTGCAAAAAGAAAATCGTGCATTGAGAGAAGAAGTGGAGGAATTGAAATCCTCGATAAAATATATAAATGATGAAAGAGTTAAAAATGATTGTGTAATTCGTGGAGTCAATGTTGAGAATGAGCAAACAGCTTCGGAAATAGTGGTTGACATTTCTAAAAAAATTGGCGCTAATATCGAAATTACTAACATAAACAAATCATATTTCTTGCAAAATAAAAACAATTCAAATAAAAAATCACTCGTTGTAAAGTTCGCAGACAACATTAGTAAGCAAAAGCTTATGTCAGCCAAAGCTAATTTAAAAAAAGATGAAAACATGAAAAACATTTATATTAATGATTATTTGGGCAAAGAAACTATGCTGTTATTCAATCACGCAAAATCTCTTAGAGCAGTTGGCTACAAATTTGTTTTTGTAAGAGGAAACAAAGTTATTGTTAAAAAGAGCGAACAATCGGCAGCAAAACTGATAAAACGCATGAACGATGTTGACAAGTTACTACTTTCTTCCTCTGAGGGTTTAACAGGGCGGTTTAGAACTTCGCTCACTGCGGCTGCTAATATTGATGTTGGAGACTCTGGAGAAGATGACAACAGTGGTGGAGAATAACAGTGCAGTCTCTTATATTATTACTTATATTATTTTTCTATTTTAATACTTATTCTTTTGTTTTATTAATTTTAAATTGTTTTTTTTTTATTTAACAAAATGAATCAAAATCAATACTTCAAAAAACTACAGTGCTATGAAAACTATTTAAAAAATATATCTTATGATTTTATTAATATTGTTTCTATCAACATAAGAAGCGTTTCATCCATTGCGAAATTCAATAAATTTAGAACGTGGTTAAGTCAACTTCCTAGGCTCCCAGATATTTTAGCAATTCAAGAAACTTGGTTTAGCAATAACGATACAGATATTTACAAAATTCAAGGTTTTAATTGTGTACATAGTTGTAGGGAAGACGGTTATGGTGGTACTTCTTTTTATATAAGTACAAAATTAAAGGTTACAGTAAATAATGTTTTAAATAAAGACTTTATTAATGCAATTTCAATAACTATTCACGATATTAAATTCGGTGGGAAGCCCCTTCAAGTAAGCTCTTTTTACAGATCTCAAAAATGTAATGTCATAAATTTTTTGGATAATTTAGATAATATAATTTCTTTACATGCTCAAAACCCCACTATTTGTGTTGGCGACTCAAACATCGCTGTTGCTAACAAAACTAGTTCCTCTGAAGGGCTTATAAATCTGTTTAAAAGTTATGATTTTATGAATATGCATTCTTTACTAACGCGGCCAGAAAGTGAAACATCGATCGATAATGTCTTTAGTAATATTCTTGGTAGGATATCAGTAGATTCCATTGAGTGTCCACTTTCGGATCACAATTTGCTGTGTTGTAAACTTAAGGTTGAGCACACACAAGATAACTTTATAGAAAGCACCTCTTACCATATAAACTACAACCTTTTTAGAACGAAACTTGAAGAAAATTTACGAAATTGTGACTATACTGATCCCTCTTTATTAACCGCGGAGATTATAACAGGTATTAATAACGCATCAGTGTTTAGCACAACTCAATCAGTTACCAAGAAATTATTAAGATACGAGATGACACCTTGGGTAAACGCGAATCTGAAAGCGCTTATAGAACTTAAATCAAAGTTGTTAAAGCTGAAAAGAAAGTACCCCACGGATAGTTTCGTTGCTGAGAGATTGAAAAGGATAAGCCGTGTTATAGAGTGTGCACTAAGAAAAACAATGAACGATTACTACTCAGCCAATCTGCAAGAAACTAATCGAGATCCAAAACGAACCTGGAAATTTATCAATTCCATACTTGGTAGGAGTAAGAAAAAGCAAATACAAACAATTTGTGATGGAGGATTGTCATTAAGCAATGATCTAGAAAAAGCCATAGGTTTTAATAGGTATTTTTTTGAGTCTGTCGTTAAGCTTCGAAATGAAGTGGAGCAACAAGATGGTGATCATTTTAACCTTTTAGGAACAGCATCACAAGTACAAAATAGTTTCATTTTGAAAAAAATGAATTTATCTCAAATAGAAACAATTATAACGCAGCTTGATGCAAAAAAAAGCGCTGGAAGCGATGGTATAACACCGAAGATGTTGTATGAATGTAAAGATTACATTTCACCACTTTTAACAAAAGCTTTTAATAACATGGTGGATTTTTCAAAGTATCCTGAGGCACTTAAGACACACAAAATAGTACCAATCCCAAAGATAAGTTGTGCACATAAGATAGAAGATTTTAGGCCAGTGGCACTTTTGTCAATAATTGATAAAATTTTTGAGAAGGTAATAAGTGAGCAAATAACAAAATATTTAAATACTGAAAATGTTATCTATCCTTATCAATTCGGATTTAAAAAAGGCTGTAGTACACAAGAAGCTATAGTGAGCGTAGTAAACCTTATATGTGATGGCTGGGATAGGGGATATTCTGGGGTAGCAGGAATGTTTTACGACTTTAGTAAAGCTTTTGATTTAGTTGATCATGAAATCTTGCTGCAAAAACTTCATCTTCTCGGTGTTCGAAATCAGGAATTGACTTTTTTCAGAAGTTTTCTTTCAAACAGGAAACAATATGTCCAAGTTGGTGATGTCAAAAGTAATTTAGTTACTGTTAATTGCGGGGTTCCTCAGGGCAGCGTTCTTGGCCCCTTGTTATTTAAAATATATATAAATGATATTAAAAACTTAACTCTAAATGGACAACTTATCATGTTTGCGGACGATATATGCCTATTTTATCCTTATAAACATCACGCAGTTTTAAAAGTGCAAATTGAACATGATGCGGCTTTGATTGCTGAATTTGCTCGCCTAAATAAATTAGTTTTAAATTCAAATAAAACTAAGTTTGTAAGGTTTAAGCCACGCAGATCAAGAATCGATGATTTACTTAGTGTGTATGTCGAGGGAAAGGAAATCAAAGAATCGAATACTGTTAAATATTTGGGATTGAATTTGAGTAGGAACCTTTCTTGGGGTGATCACATTGATTTGCTTAAATCTAAAGTATCATCCGCCACTGGAATTCTTTTTAAATTTAAAAACAAACTTTCTAATGAAGTCAAACTTTTAATATATCAATCTCTAATCCATAGTCATTTGACATATCTTCCTGTTGTATATGCACATAAAAAGACTCAAGAATTGAAAATGTTACAATCTGCTCAAAATCGTGCTTTAAAAATAGTGTATAATCTCCCATTGAGGTATTCCACTCTAAGTTTATATAAGGAATATGCGAAAACAGTTTTTCCGATTTATGGGCTTTATAAAAAACAGCTGCTAGTTTTCGTTTTTAAGACACTACATGGCGTTGGCTATCATGTTTTACAATTTCATCAAAATCAAATCAATTTTAATACTAGGAATAGCATAAATCTTAGAACTGTTAGATGCCAATTAGAGACCTCAAAGCAACGCGTAGAATATGCTGGACCCTACGAATTTAACTAGCTGCCAAGTTCTATTAAAACATTAGAACGAATTTCAATTTTTAAAACACATCTGAAGACCTATTTGCTTAGCAATATTGAATCGCTTCTTATGTACGGTTCTTCTTAAAAATAAAATAATTAAGTAAATAATTTGAGTAGCGATTGAGTTAAATGGAATTAATGAATAAAATATATATATATATATATGTATTATTTAAATAAGGAAAGAAAGAAAAAAAATATTGTAACATATTAAGTATGAATTTTTAAGTTTGCTAGTTAGCCTCTTTAAAGTCATTTTGGCGCTGAGGCATTTATTTCATTATTAGTTTTTGTAAAGGGTGTTTTTTTTTGGGGTTTGTTTTTCGAATAGAGATAAAACTGGCATTTTGTGGTCAAATCTGGCAACTCTAATGTCATTTATGTTCAGTTTGGTTTGCCATTTCATCATGAACAGGTTGACAAAAGAACAACGCTTGCAAATGGGCCGAAAATGAGATTGATCTCGATGCTGATTTTCATCGCAAAATTTTGTTCAGTGATGAGGCTCATTTTTGGTTGAACGGCTACGTCAACAAGCAAAATTGCCGCATTTGGAGTGAAGAGAATCCACATGAGATCCTTGAGACGCCATTACATCCACAAAAACTTACTGTTTGGTGTGCTCTATGGGCTGGTGGAGTTGGGCCATACTTCTTCCGAAATAATGCTGGAGAGTCAGTTACCGTTAATGGAGACCGGTATAGAGCCATGATAACCGACTAGTTTGTTCCCGAATTGGATGGCATGAATGTGGATGAGTTGTGGTTCCAACAAGACGGCGCTACATGCCACACAGCGCACGTTACAATCGATTTATTGAAGGAAACATTCGAAGAGCGCATAATTTCGCGGAATGGACCTGTCAATTGGCCACCAAGATCGTGTGATTTGACACCATTGGATTATTTTCTTTGGGGATATGTGAAGTCGCTCGTCTACGCCAACAAACCAGAAACGTTAGGGGACTTGGAGGCCAACATTCGTGGCGTTATTGCCGACATACGGCCCCATATGCTCGAAAAAGTGGTTGAAATTTGGACCTGTAGAATTGGCTTTATTCGAGCCAGCCGCGGCGGCCACATGCCCGAAATCATATTTAAACATTAATGGCATAAAATTATCCTTCCAATAAAGCCAAATTGATGGACATTAAAACGATTTTCTTGTGTTTTATCTCTATTCGAAAAACAAACCCCTAAAAAAAAACACCCTATACTATTGGATTAAATAATAATAAAAAAAAAAAAAAAAAAAAAATTAATTCAAGTCTTTGAAGTTTTTTAAAATGCTTCAGTAGCTACTTGTATTGTTGTTATGGTTGTTGCTTTTGTACGTGCCGAAGTCGCGAACTTTAAAAAACAAAAAAAACGCAAAATTATGGCAAATTGCATTTGCGTAAACTTGAATAAAATTTTATCTTATTTCCTTTAAGTTCTTCTTTCTATAAAATCTATTAAAATAATATGTAAGGATACAAGGAGCATAAATCCACAATATCTAGACAAAGGGAAATAACGAATATTAACATTATCCACACCCGTGCATAAATTGTATTTTAAATATTACAACGTACAACTTATTCCAAACAGATGAAATAGCCTAAAGCAGCAACAACATCGCACTCTGTTCCAGTTTATCAATGAAGTTTTTAGAATTAAGATTCTTGCTTGTCGCTAAATACTACCGATTTGTTATAGTTCTCGTTTGGTTTTTGTAATGAAAATTATATAGCCTAGATGTTTAGCCAAGATGCTTCGTGAATGCGATGGGTGAGATTCTGTGGGGATCTGAACGGAACTCGGTCGCCAAGGTACTATTTCATTAATAAATAAAAAAATTTTAAAGTTGAACAACATATTTAATTTAATTTTACATAAAATAAACAATACGCATACATAATTTAATTAGAAAAGTATTTAAATAAATTTTAAATATTAACGTAGTCGATTTATGCAAATGCATTATTGGTCCAAAAATTACCCCGTTTTTCGATAAATTAAAAAGTTTTTGGATAAATTTACTACTTTTTCGATCATTATTTACCCATTTCAAACAGCAGCTGTCCTTCGATATCATCCGCATTGAAGTGTTTCATGCAAATCCTCCATGTTTCTGCACTGAACTTTTTTTGACAAAATTACAGCCATGTTTTTAACATTTCCTCTCTTTTGGAAAGGTAAAAAATTTAACTCGAACGTATTTTGTTTTTTTTTTCTTTTATTGCTACAATTCCATACAACACACTTTATATTTAGCAAATAACTTCATATTTTTATTTATTTCCTTTAATAAAAAATTATTGCAAGCCGAATGTAAATAAAGATCTGTGGTCAACAAACGTTGAGAGCAAATAACAGGCATGCGCAATGCGCAATCTGTTATCTATCGTTCCTGCTCTATCGGGCTCAGTTTTAGGGCCCGAACAAAACCAAGGCGGCTGTGGGTTGACGGGTGCCAAAAATTAAATAGCCGTAGAAATCCGTGACGGAAAAACTCTAAAGTAGAATCAATTCTATTTTTTCTCCGGCGGCTGGCGGATATCTTTTTGAGTGCCATATTTTAGCTAAGAATTTGCTGTGTTCAGTGCTATTTACTTAATTTTTACCATGAGCTGACGTTTCGTTTTGTGTGTGTGTGTTGCATTTCTACTATTCACACACCAAAAAGCAACGCTGATCCGACAACCGCACCTATTCTGGACCAGTGATGGCATTTGCATTTTTTGGTTTCGTATCGAATCGAGTTAAAAATAGTACTAAATTGGCCCCAAGCGTATCGAAAACTGTTTAAATTTTCATTCGAAAGTTATTTTTTATTTCCATAGTTTATTAACATTACTTATGTTACATTATTTGTACGTATATATATCTTATACATATTTTTAAAAACAATATATTATTCCAATAAATAATTCTCATTTTCGTGATTATTACAAATATTTTTTTTGTACATGTTTTCGGATATTTGGAAGTTAAAACAACATTTATTATTAGATTTCAAAAAGTCTCGGGTTTGAATTAAAGTTGAAACAGTTTTAACTTGTAAACGATTTCTCAATTTTGTTTTAGCCAAATTTTGGATTGAAAAAAATCCGTTCAACACTTGCTGAAGAATGGGGAAGGGATAAAATTCCTTCAGCAATCCTAAAAATATTTCCGAACAAGGGCTCATCAAATTCATTTTTAACACCTGCAATTTTTTCCCAAAATTCGCACATACTTAAGTTTTTAAACCTTTTCAGGTCTTCAAATTCCGACAATGATCGGTATTCCTGATTTATGGCTTCTAAATATTTGGTCTCTTTTGGAAAAAAATTTATTATGAAGGACACAATGGAGTTTGTATTGCCTAATAAAACATGTTCTGGCAACATGTTCAATTTCAATTGAAATTTACTTTATTCCTTAAAGATTCAAGGAAGTAGATATAAAAGTTTTTCGCGTTATTTTTAAAATTTAAAATATGTTCTTGCGGTATATTATTTTTGCAAATAAAGGCATCTACTCCAACTCCACAGTACACGTCGCAAACCGATAAGTTACCAGCATTTAAGTTAATGTCGCATATATTTTTACCATCTATTACTTTCTTTTTCAAAATATTTCTTGCCAATTGACGAAATAAAAATGTAAGCCTGGATAAAAAGTATGCATCCGTGCATTTTTGACGTCATTAATAACTTTCAAAACATATGATAAAAATAGAAAGTATAATTTAGTACTAGGATTTTGAATTGACAGTGAAATAAACTCCACATTGCTTCCTTCACGTTCAAGTTCAAAATTTGTTAAGTTAAAATAATACACAAGGGCATCCCATTACTCTAATATTCTATCAACAGCCACCTGTCTTGAAAGCCATCTGGTATTTATGTACTTTAATAAAATATGCTGTTCGGTCCCAAAGTATTTTTGAAATGTAAAGACTATTGCAGAAATAATAATTTATGGCTTTTATGAGTTTATCAATATCACTTGAAATTGCTTCCGACGCAGCCAGCGCACTTAAATTAAGAATATGACATACACAACCATTTACAAATATATTTGGTATTATTGACTTAAGTTTGGCCTGAACTCCATTGACTGCACCCATCATCACCGAACAGTTGTCTGCAGTAAAGCCAACCATGTTCTTTAAGCAATTGCATTCTCTTTTAAAGTTTCTAAAACTCTTTCAAGTACTACTTGAGATGAGCCATTAATAAATGGCACCAGGCCTAAAAATCTATCCATAAATTTGCGTCTATATACTCTTAAAATTATAGCTAAATTTTTAGAAACTGAACAATCTGTGCTTTCATCAATGACTGACGAATAATACTGGGTCTTACAAATGGTCGATATTTCAAGAACGTTAGCTGGACCTGTGAAATTTCTTATTATGTTTTGTGATTTTTTTCTATTAATACAAAGATTTTGTACAACTTTTGAATATGGTATACCATTTTTTATTCGCCACAAAACTACTAAGTTTTGGTGTTGTCCGTGCATCTTTTTCGGCTTTCTTATGTAATTTGGATGAAGCATGCCGCTGGATGTGGCTTAAGCCGCCTGCAACTTTAACTTCACATACCAAACACTTTTTCCCTTGAGGTGAATCATCCTGCTTCAGTTGAGTGCTACTTCAAATTGAGTGCTCCACTCTGTTCGGTATTTGACGTGGTATTTTTTCTTTTTTTTTTGTCAATTTAGTTCTGCAAATTATAAAAACGCAATATATATCTTACATAAAACGTTCACTGTTTAGTTTTTGAAGCAATACTTACTTTTCATAATCGCTTATTTCCACTTCTTCATCGGCAGCAGCGTCCTCAACAGCAAAGTCACCAACATCCTCAGCAGCGTCATCAGCAGCAGCCTCATACACAAAAGCATTTTTTCTATAAACACGAAAAATTCGCTTACTAATTTATAGTTCTCCTATTGCGTTACATTCTTACCTTTTTAGATATTTATCCATAGCAACATAAAGTTAGTTTTAAATACCATAAATAAATAATAAATTTAAATAACAAAAACCATAAATATATTTGCAGATGTAAGCAATTAATGAAAGAAATTTTCAAAGTAATCATTCCAATCAATGACAGCCCAAATTAAAACTGTTTTTTAGCAATGAAATGCAATAACAAAAATCGATACAACCCAAAAAAAACACAGGGTGGTTCTTATGTGCCAACAAAGAGTTTTTATGGTAGGAAGCAACAAATTTAAAAAAAATCATTTTGAAGCTGAAAATAAGCTTTAAAATAAGAAAACTAACGAAATAAAGATCCAACACAAAATATTGGGTCTGGGAAAACTGTACTGAAAATGGCTCGAGTGTACTAACGTACTTTTCGGAAGTTGAGTGTACTGAAAAAAGTACAATTGTATTGAAAATGCCATCACTGTTCTGGACGTGTTCTCAGTGGATTTCTCCGAGAGAGGACTGCCAACCGACAAACGCTTTGGTTCTGTTCGGGCTCTTACTCATGGTTGAATAATAAGGTTGTTTCAGGGCTGATCGTACTCTCTTCTCAGTACCCAGAATTGTCAAAATCAATACCCAGAATTGTCAAAATCAATGAAGAACAACATTATATAACTGTGCGTTACAATTTACCTGCACATCTTCAACCTGATTTTCAAGCAAGGGTTTCCAATGCAAACTTTCCAGCTCTTTTCCAGATATTATTTGAATTTATGTTTCTTGTTCTTTTAAAATCATTAAATTGTAAAGTTTTGTATGTAAGGCGTATATTCTGATTTTGATGAGCTGCCTGATCTTTTGCTACTCTCGACCTTCTTTATCTCTCTCTTCGGAAGACATTCTTAATGTTGTTGAGTTTATTTTTTAACTACAGTACTATTTGCAAGTGGATCTATTTTTTGTAAATTGTAAGCTTACTGTCGGACTTACCCCTCTATAACACTGGGAAGCTATCCAACTTTGTTAAAAAAAAGACACTATTGCTGAACAACACGGTAATAATCCATAGGACCATAGATTTAGAAAAAAGCAAAATGGAATAATCTGATATAAAGGAGAGTCGATTGTAGTAGGAATTCGCATGGGGTAGGATATAGTTATTTTCACTTAATAGTTATGTAACTTGAAGTGATGAAAATGCCACTTGCTCTTCTTTTTTAATAGAACTATTTCTTAAGTCAATATGCTCAAAATCGAAAAACTTGTGTTGTTATCAAAAAAATGATTTGTATAATTGTTGTCATACGTTTTTTTTAATTTTATGTATTAACAATTTAAAACAAGAATGAACACTCTTAACTTTAAAATATTTTTGTTTAAAGTAGGATTATAAAACGAATTTTTTAAATAAAAGCTGTCGTTAAGGGTGTCTGGTGTACTACCAAGTCAGTGGAATTGTGAAAATTTGGGTACGTTACTCGCCGAGGGTTAAGATGTTTTGATCGATTGTAATATCCACACAATAAAATCGGCTCCTACATTATATAACTCATCAAACATCAAAAAGACATCTGCTTTGTTAAGTGATCGTTCAAACCTTAAAAGTCAACACAACACACACAAATTATAAACCATGAATTTTGCTGTATACCACTGTTAAACATAAACAAAAACATCTCAGAAAAAAAAAAAAAAAAAAAAAAATGCTAGCAAAAGAGAAAATAAAAACAACACATAAAAAAGCACAAACAAATTACTTAATAACCACCACCAAAATACGTATGTATTTAACAAACGCACGCACACACGCCAATTAACATGCGCGTGGCCCTCTTTATTATAATCCATAAAATATACCCGAAAATGAGCTTCTCAACAACGACTTGCTACCTATTGCTCCGCGCCTGGGCGTTTCCTACCGAATATTATTGATCGTTTCAAAAATCGAAAGTGATCGTAATGATGATGAATGGGGAGCATTTAAAACCCACTCAAGGTAGCAAGAGGAGTGTATGGAGGTGCATGCGATCAGACAGCGTACGATCAGGCAGCAACAGCGCTTTAAGCTACATATATAAATGTGAGTGAGTGACGTCATGCCTAAATGTGTGCCAGTTCGCTTGTAAATGTCAATGACCGCCAAAAATATGAACTTCAACATCTTGCTTGAAATTTCGTGTTTAACTTTTGCTGCTGCTCTGGCTGCTAGCCTGGTGTAAATTCAAAGAACACTATCGATTTCTACACGGAAATCGAAAGTGAATCTCGTATGCTATACGACATGAAGGTTTTTAGGCAGGGGTCTCCAATGAGAGTTGTTAAAACAGCGAAAACTTCTTTCATTGACCGCAAAGTGGGACAAGGTTGCGTGAGTCTGAGTCTGTTGCTGATCATGTTGGGCTAAAGACCTGATGAGCATGATCTGATTTTTTGAAACCTCAAATCATGTCATGATCATGGTCGTGATCTCGCTCTGAATATTCATGTGTTTTTTCAAGATTTTTGTAGCGGCACGAAACTGTGTCAGGGTTCATTATGGCTCGTCAGTTATGTGATAATGACTTTTTTTTGAAAATTATTTTTACTTTTTAGGATTCATAAAAAAATCTGTAAATTTCCTACAAAGTGTCCGTAAGAAAGTGTCCGTTGTTTCTTCTGCTATTGGAATTGTTCAAAAAATTTCGAAATTGCAAGAGGAATCGTTCGAGTAATGCTTTCAACAGGCACCCAGCTGCAACAGCAACAGAACAACAAAGCCTATATAAACATTTTTTTCTGAAAAAACATAAAATGCCATTCCTTCGGAATTACTCTGTTTCACTTCAACGCAATGTACTTAATGTTGCTCACCCAGAACGCGTCAGAGTTGCAGCAACCCAGTAGGGAAAGGGCTGCATAATGAAATTTAGAGCAACTATTAATGGCTGAACGCAATGTATGAATATTATGAATATAAAAATATATGAATATATCAATACAAATATGAAGTCAATGTATTAAGACATTCAACATGAGAATGTGAGTTCCCACATACCAGCTCAAACAAACGAATTTTTGAGAACTCAAAACGTGGGATTGATGGGTCGTCTGCCTTACAGTCCCGTTTTGGCACCCAATGACTTGTTCTCGTTCCCTCACACCAAGAAAAAACTGCTTGGCGAGCGTTTTTCTATGCCCGAATAGGCCGTTGAGGCAATTTCTATCAGCTCATATAACAGAATACATTTTAATGTAGATTGCTATTTTCGCAGTATATATAGTTCATAGTTCATAGTATAAATAGTTCATGGTAATTTGATTCGACTATAAGTAAATAATCTCTCACCTAAGTCAATCATCAACTATATTCAATCATCTTATATATATTACGCAAACCCACATTTTGTCCGGCGTAAGGCTTTTTAAGTACAAGTCCAATTTTAATAAATTAAGTATGGTTTGATAGGTTTAGACCTGTAGATGTGCAAACTGGACTTTTTATTTCTTAAAAATTTATACTTTTTAAGTTATAGCTTACTAAAGTTTGCATATAATGGCATATAATTGTTGTTGTTATATTGGTTTTTCTTTTATTAACAGAGCTGCTGAGAACAACGTTATCAAACTCAGAGCAAAACTATTCGCTGCTCACATTTCACTCTCTTCTGTCTCTTCTTAATAGAGCGTCTGTTAACAACAAAATTAAAGTCAGAAAAATATAAAGCTTTCGCAAGCCGCTCGCGCTGAACGGTCGCAACCAAGATACGTAAAAATTTTTTTTTATAGTAATTTTCCGCTCACATTTGACTTTATTCTGCCTCTTCTTTATAGAGCGCTTGCAAACAGCGGCAAAACTCTTAGAATATTATTATTATTATTATTATTATTACAGTTGCCGGGGGCAGCAACGCGCACAGGTGGTCTCTAGTAAGAACTATTATTTGATGGTTGACAGTTCAATAAGAAAAGAAAGAACATTTTAAACCTTAAGGAATATTAGGATGCAGAACTTTTATAGAATAACTTTTTAAACTATATTGAAAAAAAAAATATTAATATAAAAAAAGCTCAAGCCTGTGTTAGATAACACGGGCGCATAGGTCAGACGTAGAATACGTTAGTCATTAACAGCCTTATTCAATAGATTTCCTTAAACAACCTTTAAACGCTTGTTTAGTTACGCACAGTTTAAGGCTTTACGCAGCTTCTATGCAACCTTGCTAACATTGTTAAGCCCAGTATGCTGTAGAAGCGGAAAGAAACTTTCCATAAGGAATGCATTAAGTTGTTGACAGCGAAAAGGCAGCGGAATTTTTTTTTCGCTACTTAGTTCGCTGTAGAGGTGAAAAATTTGTTCAATGCTAGCAAGTACAACTACCATGTGGAGAGTTGAAATGTCAAAATTTCGCTGTCGATTATATGTCCGGGCATTTAATTGGCACCAGAATTTTGACATTTCAATAAGAAAACAGTACGACCTCGCTTTACGCAACACTCGATTATCGTTATACTCAAAAATTTATATTGTTGACTCAATAAACGCAACTTTAAAAAAAAATGCACAACTTTCGCAACTTCCATTTGCGTATACTTCCATAAACTTTTATATTATTTACTTTCAGTTCTTCTTTTCTTGTAAAATACATTTTTGATGTACGAAAAATCTCTTAAAACAATATTTAAGGAAACAAAGTGCATATCTTAATACATAAAACCACAATATCTAGGATTCAGAGCCATAAAGCTTTATGTTTAGAAGTTTAATTGCGTTTCTTCAACATTAACTACGTCAACTGGCCCAACTTCTATTAGTTGCATTGAGCTAGGTCGTACTGTAGTTGTTTTTTCTCCACACTAACATTTTTGACTCTACACTAATATTTCGGGTGTAGAATTATATGCTAAGAAATTTTCGTTTCTACAGCATACTAGGCTTTATTCATACACATTTTTTCATTTTCTGCTTATGATTGTAAGGTTTGTGTCTGAACTATAGAAAATCTCTACAAAAATTAAGAATTCCTATGGATTACAATGGCCGCCGCATAAAAAGTGCTGCAAAGGGCGCATATGGAGCATGTCTTTGATATTAAAAGAAAAAAACAAACAAAAATCATGGTTGTATTTACGTACACATCGTTCGCTACTTGGTCATTATGCTTCTTCTCTTTCTCACACTGGTTCTGTGATGAACACACAGATAATCGTACTGCTCTTATACATGATGTTATCTATATATATAAAAAAGGAGTTTATGTTTGTAAGGCCGCAATAGACTCCTAAACTACTCATCCGATTAGCATGAAAATTTGTGTATAGAAGTTGTTTAGTACGGTGCGTGTTTGTGGGCTAACAATTTTGATCCACCTTGAACACCAGAGGGCGCTGTAGTACAAATTTTTAAAAAACTGCCTAAAACTCACAAACTACTCATGCGATTAGAATGAAAAGTGGTATACAGTGGGTTTCATGTAAGCTGAGTGTTTTACTGCTATCTTTTTTGACCTATCTTGAACACCAGAGGGCGCTGTAGTACAAATTTTTCGCAAAACCACCTAAAACTCCCAAACCGCTCATGCGATTAGAATGAAAATTGATATATAGTAGTTTTCAGGTACAATGAGTTTTTTGACAGTATCTTCTTTGAACCACCTTGGACACCAGATGGTGCTGTAGTACAAATTTTTTACAAAATCGCCTATTTTTAGTTGTTTTCTTAGGTTACATAAGCAAATATTTACAAAATATAAAATATTTCTTAAATTTAGTAAAACTAAAAAAATTTCCGTTATTTTGACATCAAAAACATGAACATATTTTGAAAACTATGAAAAATTTTACTACAACGATATATTTAATGCAACATCGTTGCTCAAAAATGAGAAAAAATCAATCAGAAATTTAATTTTGTGACGTTCGATTCAAATATCTCCGCTGTTTTTTTATAAATTTTGTTAAATTTTTTTTTGTCTTAAAGCTTCATCAAAGTGAAGCTTTAAGTAAGCTATGAAAACCTTATTGCAAAAATACCGTTAGTTGAGTATATATATTTTATATATTTTTTTCAAAAAAGGTCTGAAATTTTGGAGTTTTCCTCAAAAAAAGGCTCAAAATTTAAATTCAAATTCGTAAATTTTCAACTCTATTTAAAAATTATAACATTTATAAGCAAAACATATTTCAATTTTACGCAAAAATTAAAAACCATTTTTGTGATTAAAAAAACAAGGCTTTACCCCTTGATTTTTTTGAAGAAATTTTTTTTTCCAATATTGTGGTTTAATATTTTGGAATAAATTTACAAGCTAAAATAATAGTTTATTAAAAAAAATTATCTCGGTATCTCTTATCAATCAAAAGCTATAGCCAATAATCTTTATTCAAAATATATACATATACAAAAAGCAAAATGATGTCTGTGTGTTGGCTGGAAACTTCAAAATTGCTGAGTCGATAGAACTGAAATTTCGGCAGTACATTTTTTGCAAGCACAAGATGGTTTTAATTTCTGTCATACCCCATTTTACCGCGCACAAATCAATAAAAATGCTATGGTTTTCGTCGATTTGGCTACATTTTGGTAATTTAGTTTGTATGCTCACTGTCGGCAACTGTACTAAAACTGGGCAATGGCCATCTACTAGAAAACTGGGACGGGCATTATATAAGGGGGTGTGGCTCCGCCCATACAATTAAAATTTGTATTATCGAATAGCTTTGAAAGTAAAAGTAGCAGTATTTACATACAAACTCAAAATGGAGTTACTATTTAAACTGTAACTGTAACTGGGAAACTGTAACGGGCAGTGGAAAATGACAGTGGTGTTAAACTATGGGTCTAAGAAAAGTTTCGAATATAATTACAATGTTGCGATATAATTGCTGGGTGCAGCAACGCGCGCCGGAAAAAAGCTAGTAATACATAAAATACAAAGCATATGAAAATTAATACAAAATTTGAAGGAGTTATATTTTGATTTACTTATAGAATCAAAAAATTATATGTAGCAATATGATTATTTAAATACAAATCAAAAGAAGACATATTAAATATGTTACGACCATACTTGAATTTTCTTCAATGCATGCATAAAGTATTAAAAACTTATAATGAAAGTGACAAACATTTTCTCAAAATTTTGTGCTCCAGATTAACACCCCCGTATAACGTATTCTACGTTAAAAAACATACTAATATATAAATTATATATTAGTATATCGGCTTTTTTCCATAGCATTTTGATATTTTCTATAGTTCCATGAATAGATTTGTAGTTGATCTTAGGGATATAAATTTAATGTTTCTCGAAAACTACTTTTCATCTCATATCACTATTCAAATCCCCAATATCTTCTGGCTTACTTTTTTTCGAAAATATTGGTGAAAAGATTCGCACAATACTTTATATGCCTTTTTCCGTTTTAAAAGTGGAAGGTCTGTATCAAAATTTAATGTTAAACCAGTTTGAAAAGATATAAAATGACATATATTTTCGTATAGAAAAACGTTTTATCATCAATAATGACAAAATTATAAATTAATTTATTTATTTTCATCTACTGGGTTTAACCTTTACCGATATAACTTTACCTAATTAACTATTAGTAATTTGAGTACATTTTGAGTTTCTAAAATACAGGACATTTGGGTTTACTCGAAATTTTTGGGCGATAGTTGTTTTATTTTTGATCCAATTCAATGCTTCATTTGCGTAAAGGCCTCATATTCGGTCCCGTTAAACAAAACCTTTTTCCATATAACCATCAATATAAATTTCTTAAGATTTGTGCTTAACCCTTATGTTCGGAATTAAGTCTGGCTAGTTGTAACCCTTTTCTTACTATGAAAAATTGGAGATGATACTTTTTTGAATACTTTATGATACTTTTAGAATTATGATATGAAAAGAAAAATTCTTAGCTTTATTTTTAGTTTTTGAGTTATTGCAAATTTACAATTTACATTCATTCGTTCATATCATTGGTCTGGGTAGACCTTTATACGCAGCCAAACGACTTTAACGAATTGGAATTTCAATTTCAAGATTTTAAAATAAAGGACATGCTTATTTTTTGTACATAAAGGTCATGTTTCGTCGAATCGACGACGACATGTTTTAAAATGACCATGCTGATTTCCTGTCCGACAAAATCTTTAAAAATCACTTGTTCTTGATTGCTAAGTTTATTAAGAGTAAAGGAAAACTGCAATGCATTTTATTAATAGAAGTTTTTATTACAAAAATTCATTTTCACAGTTTTAGTTTTTTGACATGTTTTACAAAAGGAACATAATGCGACATCGATTCGACGAAGCATGTCCTAGTGATATAACAATATTTAAACTATTGTTTTTTTTTCGAACCATGTAAATTCATATATCATTGAACTTCAGGTTAAATAGAAATTTTTTTAGTTATTTTCTTCATATAACAACATTAGGCCGAGACATAACAATTCAATAAATTTTATTTTTAAAACTCTTTTGTTTTAAATATTTCATCCAATTCTTATTTTGAAAATTTGATTATTTCATTAAAAAAATTCGGTATTTATATGAATAATGTGTTAGGTAAGAGATCTAGATGAATTTTACTAATAAGTGCTTACGTCTGCTCTGTTCCCTACTGGGTCACTTAATAATGCTCACTCTTTAACGGCGACTATGCTTTAAGTTCCGTTCTTAAGCGCTCAAAGAGTGCGATCACAACCGTTGGTTGTGCTTTTGAGCGTTAAAGCGAGTGACAGTACGCATATGTTGTTTCACTTGAGGGCGTTTTATTACAAATACAAACAATTTTAGGCTGTTTTATCATTTTTTAAGTATTGTGGTTTTTGTTTTTATTGGTTTCTTTTATTGTTTGTTGTCGAACACATCTTCTTTGACGTTTTGTTCTGTTTTAACTTAGTTCGTTGAACCTCTTCTTTAATTGTTTTAATTGCTATTTTATTTTAAACACATCCGCTTTTTTACACATCTTACAGAAAAAAATGCACAATATATTTGTGAAATATATGATGAATGGAATGGAACTTGGGAAGTTGAATTTTTAACTTTAAAATCGATATAGAGATTTATGACAATATCAGACAAACAATTTCAATGAATTCAAGTTTTCAGAGAAGTCTCAATTGTACCTACACCTGAAAATTGATTATTGATAAATTAGAGCAGTGATGCACACGAGATGCTTTCAGAGCCGCTCGGCTTTCACATACAAGTCGTGTGTGCGAAGGTACCGAACTTATACGACGCTAGCAGAGAATCAGTTTGCGTTTGCCCTTCATGGAGTGAGGGTCTCATGCGCAAATTATTTTGTTAAATGCTGTACAAACGCAATATATGAATGAATTAAACATGTTTCGACCTTTTTGGCAATTTATTTATTTATTTTATTAAAACCCTTATTACGAGCCTTAATCTATCTATCAAAAACACTTTATGCTGTCATTTTACTCAATGAGTGTTAAAGTATTTGCAAAAGTATTTTTTTTCAGTCTTCTGCTCGCACACACATACTAAAACAAAAAAGTTGCGCTTGTAGTGGAAGTTCTGCCAACGCTGTGCATCACTGAATTAGAGACACGAGCGAATTTCTCAGAATTTTCACACGATATTTTCGTCAATTGAAAATTAATAAATTACCGTAAGAAATCACTGATTAACAAGAAATAAGTACGAAGTAAGAATGAGCAATCAACAATTAATAATGAACATTAAATAATTAATCGTCAATTTAAAATGAATAAATTACCGTAATAAATCACTTATAAACAAGAAATAAGTAAGAAGTAAGAATGAGCAATCAACAATTAACAATGAACAATTAATAATTAACAAGTAACAATAAACAATTAAGTAACAAGTAGCAAGTAACAAGTAACAAGTAACAAGTAACAAGTAACAAGTAACAAGTAACAAGTAACAAGTAACAAGTAACAAGTAACAAGTAACAAGTAACAAGTAACAAGTAACAAGTAACAAGTAACAAGTAACAAGTAACAAGTAACAAGTAACAAGTAACAAGTAACAAGTAACAAGTAACAAGTAACAAGTAAAAGTAAAAATAAAAAAGTAAAATGTAAAAGTAAAAATTAAAAATTTAAAAGTTAAATTTAAAAAGCGAAAAGTAACAAGTAAAAAGTAAAAAGTAACAACTAAGAAGCAGGTCCTTAGCCAAGGGTGTTTTTCAAACAAAGAACATAATATTTTTTGTGTTGACGTAGAATTACGTCTTATAGCGCAGTTTATATAAGGTCTTTTTTTACAAATTTTTACAAAAGCATATAGAGTTTTTGTCAACTATTTGTCAAAATTTTGTAAATTTTTTCTTTGGGAATTTTTTTCAAATTTTATTTATATAAAAACAGGCACAGCTGTAGCAAAAACCTGATGCTTGAAATAAATTTATTGGACTGGATTCAACCGAAAAATGGTCTAGTATTTATATGGTTCAATACAAAAATACAATACAATATGGTTCAATACAATACAAAAAATTCCTGAAGAAAAAAAATTCCCAAAATTCAGAGCAAGTTTCCGAATTCTTTCTAATGCAATTTTCCATATTCTTCTGTTACAACTCGTTTTAATTGCTTTGATGTTATAGGATACTTTCGAATTTATCTCCCCAAATCCACCCGTAAATCTTCGATCGGGTTGAGATCCGGCGACTGAGAAGGTATTCCTAAAATATTTGACGTATTTTACAAGATCTAAATCGAGTGTTCTGAGCTGAATGCTTCAGATTGTTATCTTGTTGATATAGTATGTAACGAACCGAAAGCCCAAGGTTCTCAGCACTTTCTTCCAAATTGTACTTTATAATCTGTATATATACTAAAGGGAATAACGCATATTATCATTATCCACGCCTGAGTATAAATTTTATTTAAATATTTACGTGGATAAATCAAATGTTTTCCTAACAACTCGTTTTTTTCTCGTATTTGAATTCTAGTTATACCACACACGTACACACATATTCCGGCAAGCAGCCACAGCATCGCACTGTTCCTGCAGTTTATTTCTTGCACTTGCAGCTTTCTTATAGTTCTCATTTAGTTTTTGTTGCAAGGGTAATATAGCCTGGATTTTTGGCAAAGACTAGTTGCGAGTGCGATTGATGATCGCACAATAAAATTGTGTAAGGTTTGAGTGAAAACCGGACATTTTCTCACAAATGTCTTGCGCCGGTTGTCATTTGCCTGCATAGTTTCCTTTGCCCCTTTATTTTATTTTAAATTTTTCTTTCTATAATTTGTACTATTTTGACATTTGTTGTCATAATACTGCAATAACTGTCAAATATAGTATAAATTAGAGAACGAAAAAAGAATATAAAATATACTATCAAATGGCATTTGATGGACGCATCTCGTGGGAAATATTCAAATATATTTTTTTTTAATTTCAATATTTTTATATAAATTTTCTTTATATGCGATAGTTTTATTTTTTTTTAAATATTTGAAAGATATTTAAAAAAATTCGTGCATAATTTTAATATATTTTTTATTAATTCTGTTTAAATATTTTATTTAATTCAAAAAGTATTTAAATAAATTTTAAATATTTTCGTAGTCGATTTAAGCAAATAAGTTATTGGTGCAAAAATTACTCGCTTTTTGGATAAATTAAAAAATTTTTTTATAAATTTAATATTTTTTCCTTTAGTGTACTGCTGATGGTTTATTCGGTCAGTTATGAACTGGATCCACTGGATCCACTCCATTTGCTCTCATATAGTCCCATGACATGACGTTACCACCAACATGTTCAACATAAGGCCTTTTCTTTTGGTCCAATTTAGTATTCTCTTTCTCCATATTTTATTTCAACAATCCGGTCTAATAAGGTTAAAATTTGTTTCATCGCTGAATACTTATTACTCGTGACCAAAAGTCACTGTCGTGATTTTTAAATTTTTTCGCAAATTCTAAGCGTTATTTATTGATTCTTCAATTATTAGTGGTGTAATTCGTGATTTCTTCCATTGTAACCAGCAGCTCTGAGTATCATCCGAATAGTTTCATCAGTACTCACGCAAAACTACCAATTTGCTTATATAGTAACAATTTGTCCAAAAAGTACTTCTGAACTATAATTCTTGTGTTTATACAACGAAGAGGAAAAACAAATAAAGTTTTCAGTTGGGGAAAACTCAAATTTTTTAATTGCGGCAATTAAAAATTACTCGGGCTTATAACAAACGAATTTAATTTCCTACAACTAAATGACGCGTTTGTCGTAACTGACTATTATTATGACAACTGTTGAAAATTTTGCAAATATTGAAAACAAATCTGAGCTTTAGGCCAAGTATGTTGACAATAAGACAACATGAAGACAAAGAAGGCAACAACCAACAACAACCCTGATCACAGTGTAAAGTCACGCAAAGACTACTGATGAGTTGGTGTAGCGGCCAACGAAACAGTCTGTATAGTCAAGCTGTGTGATTTGCTCTACACAGAGCCGTTGTTGTTGTTGTTGTTTGTTGCCTTCTTTCTCTTCCTGTTGTCTTGTTGTCAACATACTTGGCCTAAAGCTCAAATTTGTTTTTAATATAAATAATGAAAGGCCGTATTCAAATATTAAGATTAAAAAATTTTACAAATAACTATTTCAAGCACGACAAACGAAGTTCGTTTGCGGAAAACTGGCGATAAACGTATTTTTTTTTTTTCTGTGCATGCTTGCCGTGATATTCGCAAAGGTTCCCGATAAAAACTACGTCAGAAGTTCGAGGCTATTCCTTGATTTTCCGTGGACTCTTCGCGAGTTAAGTTTACTATGTTAATTTTGCCTGCCTGATCGTTGTTCATAACGAAGAGTTTTTCCTTCTTCACGCATTCTAAAAATTATTTTGTTTGTTTCTTCAACAGTAGTTTCAGCAGATTTTTGTAAAAGTAAAAAAAAACGTACATTAAGACAAGTGCATTTTGCGAAATTCATAGCATTATGAACGCACTTAACACACATAAATGAACGCACCGTTATTAAGTGGATTTTATAACAGTATATTTAAAAAGAGGATCGCTACTTGGCATATTCCAAAAACTTTTGTGAGTAAAATTTAGTATATTTTTTATTTTTGTTGATTTCCTCAGGTTTCATCGTTTTAATTTTTATTATATGAAGTGATTTTTGATTGACAGAAATCATTTTTGTTGTAAGTTGTTTTCTTCATAAACATATGATACTTGGTCTCGAGCTCAACAATTAGTCTCAATATAATTCAATGAATAAAGGTCACATTAAAATTTAACCACATAGAACTCGTTTATATTAAAAAAAAAGAATTCATTTTAATTTCGAAAGATTATCAATTCCAAATATTTTTGTGAGCCACTGCATATACACTTTTCTATATTTATCATACGTCCTTATGGGCGTTACAAAAGGTGTGATAAAGTTAGTACATCCCCCGTTACGAAGTAAACGTGAGGGTACAAAGATATACATTTTTGCAATTAATAATAATTGTTTTTACTAAAGTAAGAGTATTGAGAAGTTCGTGAAATGAAGTGAAGTTCGTAGATTATGGATGTATGATTAGTTTTTATTTAAATTTATTATCATACTGTAAACCGTTTTATACCTAGAAGGGTGGGGACAGTTGAAACAATGTTAACTGAAGTGCTAAAATCTAGTTTATAATTAATGATGTTGAATTTAGAGAAATATAATAGCAAGTAGTACACAAACTTTAAAAATAATTTAAGCTGTACTCAATACAAACCTTTGAAGGCGGATTAAAAATAATGTTAGATTATATGTATCTCGTGTACGACTTGAATAGTAATAAGAAATTATTTGCGATGCTTAACTGTGCCATTATGAGTCGTAAAATGTTATTAAACGGTGAATAAAACATGTTCATTGATTATATTTTGTATTATATGCATGTGTTTCAATTGACCCCAGGCACTGTTTCAACCGACACTGTCATGGGGACGGTTGAAACAAATTCAATTTTATGTTAATTTGATTTTACACATAACTTCAATACAGGGATCCCAAATAGCAGATGGTCTTTTATTAAATATATTTCCGCCATCGCTCGCTTAACTAAACCCGATACAATGGACAATAAACCAATAAACCCTAAAATGTTTCAACCGTACCCAGTCTACCCTATCGAATGTAAACTGATATAAGGGGTAAAAAAATTGAAAAGCTTATTGACATTTTCAAATTTCAAAAATTCAAACTGAAGTAAATTTATTGCCTCATTTAGAACATATTTTCCTGTGAGTTCTGTAGCTCAAAGCGTAAAGCGTTCGTTCGCCTTAATTTACGCTAGGTAGTGAATTCGAGCCTCAACAAAGTAAATTAAATTTTTGTAAGTTCTGTAGTTCAGAGCGTAAAGCGACCGCCTCAGTATACGCTAGGTAGTGAGTTCGAGCCTCAACAATGTGGAGGATTTTTTTTTTTTTTATGAAACAAATTGAAACCTTTTAAAATTCACCAGTGAGGTTTAAAACCAAATTTTTGCTAATTTTGAAACGCCCTTTTGAAGCACTTAACATTCGATTGAGCACATATAAAAAAAATACGTCAACCTTAGAATTTCATCCTCTAACACATATCCGAAAATTATTCAAATCGGCCTCTGACACTAGTGGACCTTTCCTTGTTAGTACAGAAAATTTGTACCAAAACCTTCGCTTTGCAATTTGGTGCTTTTTTATACAATTCTGACATTGTGCATATCAGAAGCTCAGTCGAATAAATTTTTTTCAAACTGTGCTTCCGTTGCTTCCGTTGGTTGTTAAACAGTGAATTCTTCGGAACAGTGTCGAAGCAAATTTTTTAAATCTACTGAACAAAAATGTTAATTTTAATATTTTTAATTGAAAAGAGTTGAGACCAGATCAACTCTTTTACACTCATCGTGTATCTTGAATTATTATTATTATTATTTTTTTTTTTTTTTGCTTGAGAAGTTTATACTCAAATCGCAAAGAGTGTAAAAATCAAAATTTAATAAAATAAACTTTGTTAACCAGCTGAGTAGGAGCTTTTTTTGAACAGCAGATCAGAAATCGTAAAAAATCGTTTTTTTTTCAAGGACTTTAAATAAGCCGCGAATACAAACAGTTTCAGAAAAACTGTTCAATATGATTGTATACTTTATCGGATTAAATTATGCTAAAAAATGGTGAAAATCGTATATTTTCAGTTTTTTTTTTAACTCTTTTCATCTTGTTTTTTATTTCCACAGTTTTTTCTTTAAATGCGTTTGGTTATCATTTCTTATATAGCTTCGTAGCTGGGTAAGACTTTTACTAGCACTATTTCACTAGATCCATTTCTACCCTAATGAATAAAATTGAACAGTAGTACGAATAGTTTTTTTGTACTTAATTGAATAGGCGTGCAGAAGTTCGAACAAAGCACCATGGCTCGATTAAGCTTGTTAAGACCGAGCAATAAATATCTGGAAATTATTCAAGTAAAAAAAGTATGATAATCGTCAGCAACATGAATGTTTAAAAACAGACAGCTTTGCCACGAGTTATAACATAAACAAGAGAAATGCTAAACATCTCAACAATTTTGCATAGGTATGTAACGAAAATTATGATAATAACCGTGACGGTCTTGTTTGCATACGTGTTAAGCTGCTCAATCGCGATATAATCTCAGGTTGTAGATAAAAATTGGAAAAAATTGCTAAAAAAAACCTTAACTGTCGCTTAATTTTGTATAAATTTTAGATTTCAAAGAAACTGCCTGTTTGCTTTTTTAAAACTCGTGTTCATGTTTTCTCAAGCTCCATCTAGAGTTCACTGAACTTTTTCAAATTTTCTTTTTTTATCTTTTTATTCACAGAAAAATTTGTAAGACTATTTAAACTTTAAGGTTTAATGAACTTCTTGTCCAGTCCGCTCAATTAAAATTTATGCTGCCCTGTGCGTTAATGTCGTAATATATCCTAGGTTTATATTTTTTCTTTTCCTACTATGTCGCTTAAATTATGTAGAGTTCTCTTAACCGCTATTTTATTATGATTAGTTTAACACTAGTTTTTACCATTTGGTCTCAGTGGTCGCCCTATGTCGTCCACTAACTGCACTCGTTTTATTTTTTACAGCACTTACCTAGGAAGTTGTGTTTAGTTTTTCGACTAGGGCAGCAGCAAAGCACAAAAGTTTGTTGTTTTCTCCATTGCTTTATGTTTTTATCAAGTTTCTCTCCTTGCTCTGTTCATCATAATTTGTTTTAATTAATGTTGACACTGTGTTGCTTTTGTTTTCACATTTCATTTCATTGTTGCTGACCTTGGCAGTTAAATTATTGTTTATGTTGTAAACATTTTCGGACTGGGAATGCTCAGAATTGCTGCTGATTCTTTGGTTTTGCGAGCAAAAGTCAAGTTTTGTACAAATGCAAAAAAAAAAAAAAATAAAATAAAAAAGTACACTTAACATTTCACAAAAAAAAAGTTAAAGTTTATTTTTAATCAAACCTGCTAAGTTTTCAAGCTTAACTTTTTGCAAGAAACATGCAAACGAATAAAATTGGAAAATGATACTTTTAATTATACACGAAGTCTTACATATTCAAAAAAGTCGAGAAATCACAAATGACAAGATTGACATTTGACATTTGGCAAAAAATGTTATGGGAAAAATGATAAAACGAACGCAGACATTCGAGAAACAATGCGAAAAACAATTTATGATGATAGAAAGCGAAAATACATTAAAATAATGAAAAAGGTAAAATAAGAAAACCTTTACAGGAAACTACTTTAATGAGTATTGCCTAGAGTGTCCCTTATTTTGTGATTTTTGAAAATGTCAAGGGGCTGAAAGGTTTTTTTATGCGTTTTTATATTCTAAAAACGAAACCAAAACAAATTTTTTTTTACGACAACGTTTACCCGTGCCAATCGGGCCCGAAAGTTTCGAAAAAATGTCCATATTAGACCATATTTGCACAAATTAAAAAAAATCTTTTCTCTGCTTTTTATAAATGTTTTGCATTTTTTGGAACACATACATAAGAAATATTATATCTACAAAGTTTTTTTATGGTGGGTGTGGTTACCGCCCCTCCTCCGTCGAAATTTCTCCCGCAGCCTTTTCCCACTTTTTCATGAAATTAGTGCAATTTAGGTATTAAAATCAACAATAAATAAATACATTTTTATTATGCTAAAAGCATTATTACATTTAATTAGATTCACATTATGTACTTACAAAAATTAACAATAAATTAAAAAACTTGTATTTTACCCTGCGGCGGCGCGCAACAAGCTAATGCCTACGGTATTAATGCCTGCGGCTTTTCAACCGAAAATTTCGGGCCGAAATCGTAGTTTTTTTTTTTATAAATAAAAAATACCAAAAACCAAAAATGTATGCCCCTGGAGGGTTAAATTATAAAAAGAAATACAAATTAATTAAAAAATACAGATCCTTATTTGGAGCTTTTATGCTATTCATTATTATCGAAATCCGTCAAGTCCGTATTTTTGTAGTTCTACTATACATCAAAGTCTGGTTTCAAGCTACTAATAGTATAAAAGCTCCAAATCAGAATCTGTCTTTTTTAAAAGATTTGGTCGCAAACAAGACAATTAACAAAAAAAATATCCATTGCTCCAAGTCAAAAATTTGGTCGACATCTTTGTTACCTTGGCGAAGAAGTTGTAGCACTCGCTTTTTTCGATGATGCTGTTTCTATTGAGAGAAAACGCAGTATGGTTACAGCATTGCAAGCTCAGAAGTATCCATGTAATCATCAAATCGCGAACCCAAATTCTTTAAATGAATGAACAAAAAAAGATTCAGATTGTTTTGTATCTTGTCGAACAACAAATCTATTTCGTAGGTTTATTTTTGAAAATATTATCCTGACGAATGGAAAAGAGATGAAGAATACCAGAGAGTAAAAACTTATTTTAAAGATCTTTGTATTGTAAATGATGTTGCGGAGCGTCGAGTACAACTTGCTCAAGAATTTCTCGAGCTTACAAAATCGGAAGAGCAGCTACAAAAGCTACTTATTGTGGCCCACAATACTCGAAAAATATTCTCGAACTGTCAAAAAAAATACAGTACACTCTCACAAATTAGAACTCTCACAATTTCAAACTTTCCAGAAATTAGAACCTGCCATTTCAATATTGAACGCTCTGAAATCAGAACCTGGTTTTAATTTCTGGACGTTTCTTTATTTATTAAATTCAAAAGTGATCTTTGCTCATTGATATAAATATAAATAAGGGAACTATATGAAATTTATGTTTAAAAAAACGTAAAATATTAATAAATAAAAATTCTTTTGTGTTAACATACATTTTTTTAATCAGTTTCATTATTTTCTTTTAGATTTCTGTGAAAAAAAAAGTCCAGAAATTAGAACCACGCGTGGAACAAAGTGGTTATAATTTGTGAGCGTCTAATGTACTCTTAAAAAAAACATAATTAATTTGTATTTCTAATTATAATTTAACCCTCCAGAGGACATATATTTTTGGTTTTTGATATTTTTTATTTATAAAAAAAAAAACGTGATTTCGGTTGAAAAGCCGCAATAAGACTGCATGTAGGTAATAGCTTGTTGCGCGCCGCCGCAGGGTAAAATACTTGTTTTTTTAATATGTTGTTAATTTCTGTATGTACATAACGTGAATTTAATTAAATGTAATAATGCTTTTAGCATAATAAAAATGTATTTATTTATTGTTGATTTTAATACCTAAATTGCACTAATTTCATGAAAAAGTGGGAAAAGGCTGCGGGAGAAATTTCGACGGAGCAGGGGCAGTAACCACGCCCACCATAAAAAAACTTTGTAGATATCATATTTCTTATGTATGTGTTCCAAAAAATGTAAAACATTTATAAAAAGCAGAGAAAAGATTTTTTTTTTAATTTGTGCAAATATGGTCTAATATGGACATTTTTTCGCAACTTTCGGGCCCGATTGGCACGGGTAAACGTTGTCGTAGAAAAAAAATTTTTTTAGTTTCGTTCTTAGAATATAAAAACGCATAAAAAAACCTTTCAGCCCCTTGACATTTTCGAAAATCGCAAAATAAGGGACACTCTAGTATTGCCATGTCTGCACATAGAGTTTAATTTGTGTTTAGATTGAGTTCAACCATAGCAATTCACACAGAACTGTTTCAGCAGTTCTCTTGAAACTAAACTCTTTATGTAGACATGGCATAAGAGCCTCTATTAAACCCACCATAGCTTTCAAACTTAGAAAAAAGAAATACATAGGAGACTATTTGTGGCAATTTTGATCTATTTGATTAAAAAAACCATTAAGAAATTATAAAAAAGGAAGAGTCTTAAGTAACCTTTTAAAAATCTTAATAAGTTTTAAATTGGAAACATCGTTTGAAAAAACGTTTATCTCAAAATAAGAAAAAGTTCAACTGAATTTTATATATTATACAGTCACATACAGTATTGTGCAAAAACTATGCAACTTTGTTGGTTAGTGAATTAAAGCTATTTCTATTTTCCTAAAAAACGCAATGTCAAAACGTTTATCTCAAAATGAGAAAAAGTTCAACTGAACCTGATATGGTCACATACAGTATTTCGCAAAAATACGCAACTTTGTTGCTTAGTGAATTAAAATTATATCGCCCATTTCAGATTGAGGTAACCTATCAGTCGCACTGACCATCTCCGATTTGGCTCAAAATTTATTTTTAGGTTGGTTTTTTGTTAAGAAAACTAATTCCAAAATTTAAAGTTTCAAATAATTTTTTTTGCGGAGCCACAGCCATTCGAATGCCAAACTAGAGCCTTTTTTAGACAACGTAGCTCAGTCAATTTAAATTCATTTTATTAACTAAGGTATCATTGGAATAGTTATCCTCTCTATTTTAAGGATAAAATATAAAACTTTTAAAAAATTTGCTGTAAATTGCTGATTTGTCAATTTCAAAGTTTAATGCCATGCCAACAACAGACGCTATAATTTTTTTTCAGTTTCTTTATTTTGGGTTTTTGTACGTTTTATTACCTTTCCAACGATATAAAATTAAGGTGTGCTCTTGAATGGTTCAGAAGTTATGGCGTAAAACGTGCAGTGTTAAAGAATTTCAATAAAAATTTATTATTTTAATTTGTTAAATTTATTATTTAATTTTCGATTTTAACCCGCATCCACCGGAAATTTCTAGAAACGAAAAGTACGTTGTGCATCAATTTGATGCAGATACAAAAAGACAATATTATTCATTGGAATATTTTCAATTTATTAACTATTCTAGTGCCATAAGTACAAGACTATCTCTAACTGTAGAACTGCTCACTTGTTTATTTTGATATTTTAGGAAGGTAGCCAAAATTCTGAATTTAAATATGCATATTTGTTTTTAATATATGAATGTGTTTCAAGAATTTGCATCAATTCGATGCAAACGATGGATGCGGGTTAAACTGCACTCTAATCTGCTATTCTGCGGTTAATCAAAGAGTGTGCAACCAAGCGATTGTTGTACAGTACTAGTTTCGATTTTCTAAAATTACTGCACAAAAGTTTGAAATATACTTTAAAATGTTATACATTACAACTCTGTTACTTAGCAGTAGTTAGTGATTGTCTTTTTGTTTAATGTTGATGTTTTCAATATGAATATCAAAGACATGCTCCATATGCTTCGAACTTTTATGACAATATTATTATAACTCTATGTATGAACCATGCAGTTGAAAAGCTACTGTGTCCATACCATATTGCAATACTGTTCTACAAAAAAAAAATTTTTAATGTTCAAGAGCTCCCACCGATATTTTATGTTTTGCCGATCCATATGATGACTTTCTGGGTTTCCAGAATGTTTTCATCACTTCGATTTTTTCGTCAAGAACCTTTTTAATAATTCACTTCGATTTTCGTACTTTCCCAAACTTAATGTATCATAACTTTGCTTCTATTCATCAAAATTTGATTTTTTACTAACGATTACACTTGCAGTCTTCCATTTTTGCTGAAATGTCTTAAATTGTTTTATTTTTTTACAAATGTAAGGGGATTACGGGAATAGAAAGAGCATTTTTCTTATTTAATTTGCTTTTAGATATTAAAAATAATCAAAAAATTCTTATTATATGATTATTTTGGCTTATTGGGTATAAAGTCCAGGGTATTGGATTTCCAATGCTTTAAAAAAAAAAAAACAATATTGGTTAACAAATAACTTAGTTATGTACGATTACAACAATGAAGTGAGTTTCTAACCTCAGAACTGCAGCGCAATTTTCTGATCTCAGAATACTAATTGAAATTTTTGTCAATTCTTGTATCAGCTGTCAAAGTATTTCATACCTCTTTATCTATGGTTTTATTATAGTAATAAATACTTACCACAGAGCCACGGTGAAACACTTTTAGGAAATTTTAATAAAGACGTTGTTAAAATGTGCGATAAACGGGATAACTTTTGTTTCATATGCGTTTTGTTTACGGATTCAAATCCTAAAATTGAATAATCGACAAACCCTAAAGTGATCTCACTGTATTAAAAATATTTTAATCGGTGTGTTAAGCACCACAAGTGGTAAATACAAGAGCTGTACATAACATTCCATTTATAGAATTAGAATAGTGTACACTATGAAGGTACAGTGTATTTCAGTGTAGCCATGACATCGAGCACAAATTTTTTGTGTAAAGCGAAGCCAAAATAAACACAAATGTCATGTCTTGAAAGCTCTTCGTTAGTACGATTGTGTTTTGAAAATATTGATATGAAATAAAATATCAAATCATAGAGCGACACTGAAGTAAAAGTAAGGGAAAACATAGCGAGCACACCGAGTGCACCATGCACTCACAAGTAAGGAGGGTCAGTCGATAACATAATTTTAACTTAAATAATTAAAAAAAGCGTCATATCACGAAAAGGAAGCAAGATAGGCCAAAAATAACCGTTTGGCTTTCCTAAAGGTGGTTATAGAATTGGAGACGTAATTCATTGGTTTTACTTTCCATCGCGGATAAAGAAGCTTCACTTCAAAAAGAATGGTTATTGCACAAAGTATTAAAACCACGATGCCTTTGAAGATTAAGCATATCTAGTTGCATAGTATGTTTTGCACAGATCGATAAAACCTTTTAAAGAATTAAACTTTTTGTTCTTTATATACTTTAAAATGAATTAAAAAAAAATTTAATAAAATTGTTTTTTTTTTTTTGTCAGATATGCTTACAAAATATCTGTTTCATTTAAAAGTGCATAGGTTTTGCACAATACTGTATGTGTATTATACCGTATTGCATTACAAGCAAAAAAAAAAACACCGTTCGCCGCACACTACATAATCTAAATCATTAACCGACTTCAAAAAGGAGGAGGTTCTCAATTTCGTTGGTTTGTCCGCGCTTTTTTTTTTTTTTTTTTTTTTTTTTTTTTTTTTTTAAATGTATGTACATCGATAACTCCTAAAGCACTTTCCCGATTTCCGTAATTTTTTGTCAACAGATCGATACCATGAACGAGGAGGTCCTTTTTTAAAAAAGTGGGCGATATTCGACAAAGGGGCGTGTCAATATAAGAAAAACACTGTATTTCAGTTAATATTGACACTAGGGTACTGAAATTTACAGTAAAAACACTGGGGTAGACACAAATATTACAAATTACGATAAAAAGTGGGCGTTATTTGACAAAGGGGTGTGGTCATATTAAAAAAACACTGTATCTCAAATAGTATTGACACTAGGATACTGAAATTTAGTACAGGGGTAGACACAATTTTAAAAAACTACTGTAAAGAAAGTGGGCGTTATTCGACAAAGGGGTGTGGCAATATTAGAAACACACTATATATCGAATAATATTGACACTAGGGTGCTGAAATTTGGTGCGTGGGTAGGCATAGTTATTACAAATTACAGTTAATAAAGTGGGCGTTATTTGACAAATGGGTGTGGCAATATTGGAAAAACACTGTATCTTGAATAGTATTGACACAAGGGTACTGAAATTTAGTACAGGAGTAGACACAATTTTTAAAAATCACTGTAAATAAAGTGGGCGTAATTCAACAAATGGGTGTGGCAATATTAGAAACACACTATATATCGAATAATATTGACACTAGGGTGTTGAAATGTAGTACATGGGTAGGTACAGTTACTGAAAATTACAGCTAAAAAAGTGGGCGTTATTCAACAAAGGGGCGTGTCAATATTATAAAAATACTATATCTTAGTTAATATTGACACTAGCGTATTAATATTTGGTATGCAGGTAGATAAGTAGGTAGAATCATTAAAAAAGTGAGCGGGATTGTACACAGGATGCGTCACTTTAAGGAAAGTACTATATTACGGTTAATATTGATACTTGGAAACTGAAATTTGGCACAGGGGTAGGTAGAATCATTATATGGTACGGTAAATAAATTAGGCGGGATTAGAGAAAAGGCGTGGCACTACAAATTGTAAAGAAGCAGAAATGGAAAATACCCAACAAACTTTCAGGAATTAATAAATAAATTTGTTAAGAACAAAGTTTCAAGTTTAAAATTTTCCTCAAGAATAAATACTATTGCATAAAATATTTCATATTATCTAAAAAGGAAGAAATAAAAACTTTTTAACAAAAAAAAAAACCCGACTTCAAAATCACTACAAAGTAAAAAATAATTTTAAATAACTTTTCCCATTAATTTCTTGGTCATATTTTAAAAGCTATTTATACGTGTTATAATATTGGAAATCTTATCATTTTCATTTTTTTTATTTTGTTTTATTATCAATATATTAATTGCTTTATGAACATAAAAGCTTTGAAGTCGGCGCTCATCTTTGACACACAATCATTACCTTTTACCATCCGTGCACTATTTGGTGCCTTGGTGACACTGTAGTAATTTTAAAAGCTTTGTACACATTAAAATTCTCACTAAACTGGTTTGGGTGAGCTTGTAAAGCTCATTTTGAATATGACATAGTGTGTAACAGCTGCACAAATAATGCATGGAACACATTGGCTACATTCAGCGTACTCAAAAATTGCAAATTGAAAGAAAAAAAATCGCTAAGAAGCCTTTATATTCATAAAGTCAATAATATTTTTATGATAAAACAAATTAGAAAAAATTAAAATAAAAAGATTTCGACATAGTAAGATAAGCGCCGACTTCAAAGCTTTTATGTACATAAAGCTATTAGTATATTGATGATAATAAAACAAAATAGAAAAATGAAAATGATAAGATTTCCAATATTATAACACGTATAAATAGCTTTTAAAATATGACCAAGAAATTAATGGGAAAAGTTATTTAAAATTATTTTTTACTTTGTAGTGATTTTGAAGTCGGGTTTTTTTTTTTGTTAAAAAGTTTTTATTTTAAGTATTATTATTACTTTAAATATTACTTTAAATACTCTGTGATATCGAAGGACACGGCTAAATATCATGTTCTAACATAGTTTTATTGATGTGTGACTTATAGTTTGAAAGTTAGATCGAAAATTTGGGCTGCATAAAAAGTGCCACGCCACTCGTTCAATGTTCAGGACTCCTTTAGTTTTTGAAGGATTTTTATAAAACACTAGCTTTTCCCGGCGCGCGTTGCTGCACCCTGCAACTATATGGGAACATAACAGGTGTATTCAAAACTTTTCTTAGACTCATAGTTTGACACCACTGTTATTTTTCACTGCCCGTTACAGTTTCCCAGTAGCAAGAGATCACCGAATAGTAACTCCATTTTGAGTTTGTATGTAAGTATTGCTACTTTTACTTTCAAAGCTATTCGATAATACAAATTTTAATTGTATGGGCGGAGCCACACCCTCTTATAATGCTCATCCCAGTTTTCTAGTAGATGGACATTACCTTGTTTTAGTACAGTTGCCGACAGTAAGCATACAGACTAAATAACCAAAATGTAGCCCAATCGACGAAAACCGTAGGAAATATAGCATTTTTATTGATTTGTGGGCGGTAAAAGGGGGTGTGACCGAAATTTAAGCCATCTGGTACTTGAAAAAAATGTACTGCCAAAATTTCAGCTCTATCGGCTCAGTAATTTTGAAGTTTCCAGCCATTACACAGACGGCGTTTTGCTTTTTGTATATACATATATTTTGGATTAAGATTATTGGCTATAACTTTTGATTGGTAAGAGATACTTAGATAATTTTTTCTAATAAATTAATTTTTTAGCTTTTATATTTTTTTCAAAATTATAAAAACACAATATTGGAAAAAAATTTTGTTCGAAAAAATCAAGGGATAGGCCTTGTTTTTTTAATCACAAAAATGATTTTTAATTTTTGCGTAAAATTTAAATATTTTTTGCCTATAAATATTATAGTTTTTAAATAGAGCTAAAAATTTGCGAATTTGAATTTAAATTATTTTTACAACAAAAACAAATTTTGAGCCATTTTGTGAGGAAAACTCCAAAATTTCAGACCTTTTTTGAAAAAAATATTTAAAATATATTTACTCAACTAACGGTATTTTTGCAATAAGGTTTTCATAGTATTTTGATGAAGCTTTAAAACAAAAAAAAATTTAACACAATATATAAAAAAGCAGCGGAGATATTTGAATCGAAAGTCACAAAATTGAATATCTGATTGTTATTTTCGTAATTTTGTGTAACGATGTTGCATTAAATATATCGTTGTAGTAAAATTTTTCATAGTTTTCAAGATATGTTCATGTTTTTGATATCAAAATAACGGAAATTCTTTTAATTTTACTAAATTTAAGAAATATTTTATATTTTGTAAATATTTGCACATGTAACCTAAGAAAACAACTAAAAATATGCGATTTTGTATAAACATTGTACCACAGCACCATCTGGTGTCCAAGGTGGTTCAAAGAAGATAGTGCTAAGAAACTCATAGTACCTGAAAACTACTATATACCAATTTTTATTTTAATCGCATGAGCGGTTTGGGAGTTTTAGGTGGTCTTGTAAAAAATTTGTACTATAGCTCCCTCTTGTGTTCAAGATAGGTCAAAAACGATAGCAGCAGAACACTCAACGTACATAAAACCCACTGTATACCACTTTTCATTCTAATCGCATTAGCAGTTTAGGAGTTTTAGGCAGTTTTGTAAAAAATTTGTACTACAGCGCCCTCTGGTGTTTAAGGTGGATAAAAATTGATAGCCCACAAACACGCACCGTTCCAAAAAACTTCTATACACAAATTTTCATGCTAATCGGATGAATAGTTTAGGAGTCTATTGCGGCCTTACAAGCATAAGCTCCTTTTTTATATACAGGGTGTTAGAGGAGGTATATAACTTCGAATTGAAATAAAACACAAGAAAATCGTTTTAATGTCCATCAATTTGGCTTTATTGGAAGGATAATTTTATGCCATTAATGTTTAAATATGATTTCGGGCATGTGGCCGCCGCGGCTGGCGCGAATAAAACCAATTCTACAGGTCCAATTTTCAACCACTTTTTCGAGCATATGGGGCCGTATGTCGGAAATAACGCCACGAATGTTGGCCTCCAAGTCCCCTAACGTTTCTGGTTTGTTGGCGTAGACGAGCGACTTCACATATCCCCAAAGAAAATAATCCAATGGTGTCAAATCACACGATCTTGGTGGCCAATTGACAGGTCCCTTCCGCGAAATTATGCGCTCATCGAATGTTTCCTTCAATAAATTGATTGTGACGTGCGCTGTGTGGCATGTAGCGCCGTCTTGTTGGAACCACAACTCATCCACATTCATGCCATCCAATTCGGGAACAAAATAGTCGGTTATCATGGCTCTATACCGGTTTCCATTAACGGTAACTGACTCTCCAGCATTATTTCGGAAGAAGTATGGCCCAATGACTCCACCAGCCCATAGAGCACACCAAACAGTCAGTTTTTGTGGATGTAATGGCGTCTCAAGGATCTCATGTGGATTCTCTTCACTCCAAATGCGGCAATTTTGCTTGTTGACGTAGCCATTCAACCAAAAATGAGCCTCATCACTGAAAACAATTTTGCGATGAAAATCAGCATCGAGATCAATTTCATTTTCGGCCCATACACCAAAATCACAACGCATTGCATGGTCTCGCGGCTTTAATTCTTGCACAAGCTGGATCTTGTAAGGTCGCAAGCCAAGATCTTTGCGCAAAATCTTCCATAAAGTTGATGGACAAAGCTCCAATTGCTGTGCACGGTGGCGAATCGATTCATTCGGGTCCTCTTCAACATTTTGCTCTACAGCGGCAATTGTTTCTTCGGTGCGCACTGTTTGACGTCTCTGCGGATGCGTATTATCACATAGAGTAAACGTAGTGCGAAAACGACCCATGGTTAACCGAATTAATTGCTCTGATGGACGATTATGTCGACCATAAAATGGACGGAGCTTGCGGTAAACTTCGCGAACTGAACCATTACTTTCAAACTAAATTTGCACGATTTGCAAGCGTTGTTCTTTTGTCAACCTGTTCATGATGAAATGGCAAACCAAACTGAACATAAATGACATTAGAGTTGCCAGATTTGACCACAAAATGCCAGTTTTATCTCTATTCGAAAAACAAACCCCTAAAAAAAACACCCATTATATAGATAGATAGATATATCAAACGATTCCTAAAACTACTGCACTGAAGAAAGGCTATGTAAATGTTATGTTAAAGCCCAGTTTTAACACCCACAAACTAGTAAATAATCTCAAAATTATTAATATTATAAAAAAAACCTCAGATGGTTTTGGTCTTATTGGACAAAAATTTGATAATTTAGTTCGTATGGTTACTGTACGGCAACTGCATTTTTACAGCCCACAACACAGTAATGGACCAAAAGTAGACTGCCACACACCATTTCGCCTCGCACACATCACAACAAATGCTATATTTCAGGCGGTTTTGGTCATATTGGAGGAAAATTTCGTATTGTCAGAAAATTTATTAAAAATGGACGCGGTCGCACTATAAGTGCTCCCACTTTTCAAAAATCATAATTCCCGAGTTGCGCAGGTTTTGGTAGTGAAACTTACACTGTGAAGAGTTATATAATATATAAGAATTATAAGAATTATAAAATTTTACATCAGTTTAAGCACAAATGAAATTTTCGAAATTTTTAATCTCTTTTATAACTATACCGCCATTTATTGAACAAAAATGGATTCATCGAATATTCAGTTCAGGAAAAACAACGTTTGCCTGGTCAGTTACTATAGAATAAAATGTTCATAAAAAATGTCTGATATAATTTCTGGATTTATAAACTGTGTCAAACGATTATTTCGCATTAATTTCATTACCCCTAAAATTTTCTATCTTTGCAGACTTCATCGCGGCGCTGCGAAATGTCAATGTCTTAATACCGGGCGCTGTAAAACGTGGCGATAATGCGCTGCTCATCTGTAACTATGACATCGAGAACGACACCCTGTACACGGTGAAATGGTACAAAGGCACACGCGAATTTTATCGTTATACACCTAAAGAAAATCCCGCATGGAAAATATTTCCCTCACTAAATGGCATTAATGTTGAGGTCAGTACAACAAAAATTTATTTCCGAAAATATACCTATTCAATAATTTTTACAATTTCCACATAAATACACCGCAAGTGGAGGTAAACAGTAGTTGAGGCGTTTTATTTACATAAAAGCGCAAAAATAATAAAAAACCCACAAACACTGTTGTAAAAAAAAGAAAAAAAAAACACAGTCCTCTGATAAGCCTAAAAAATTGTCTTGTTTACTCATTTTCATGTAGGCAATAAATTTTTAATTAACTTTTAAGTATTTCTGTTGCCGACGCAATCGCTAGTTTATTTATTCAGCTGTCGCGGCAGATCTGCGCATATCTTGATGACGAAGCTGGACGCATGTCCTGCGGAATGGTTATTTTGTATATTTTCAGTATAATTTTTTTACAGTTCTTGTTATTTTATATCATTAACGAAATAGTCAGCTGATGGCCAAGCGCCAGAGTTACCAACCATCATCATTGATGGTGTAAGCAGAAATGTTCGTTCTGTTTGTCTGTCTGTCTGTCTGTCTGTCTGCGATTAAATGAGGGATTTTTTATTGATTTTTTATTTTATTTTTTGGTTTTATTTTTTTTATTCTGTTTAAATGGTTATAAAGGATGACTGCAGCTTTCATTGCTGTTTATTTTGATTTTATTTATAAACGAATGTCATTGAATGTATTTCCACATAAAAACATACCTATATGTGTATGTTTATGTTAATTATTTACGTTGGACTCGTTGCATTTAATTAAGTGGAAGAGATGTCAGGATTCAATAAAGAGGCCGAGAAGTTAACATAAGAGATTCATATAATCGAGCGAACGATGCACACTGGGCTAAATGCGTGAACTACTGTATAAAACATTATAATTTGTACATACAAATGACTGAAAAAGGTTGTGCGCTGTTTGTTTTCTTTAATTTCTTGCCATTCTAGACTACTTTGCTTAAATTCACCCCACTGTACAATGGACAAGGGAAGAATCAAAACTAAGAGGTATTTAAAAATAATCTGCAAGAAACTTAAAATGCCTGAAAGCATGCTTTAATTAACATTCGATGCTATAAATATGTTAATTAACGCAAAAAGCTTTAAGTTAAACTTTAAAGTTTACCTTCTGATCATAGCCGTAATTCTAGAATAAAACGAAAATGGTTCAATTATTCATCGATATTCTTTTCATTTCCTTCAAAGCAATCTTCATTGCAAGTAATATACATACATTTTTCAACATTTCGTCCAATCAATGAATCTTTCATAGAATGATTTTGGAGTCATCAAGTAGTTACTTAAGTCATGGGAATAGGAGAAAGTAACAAAGAGGTATTTCAGTAGAATACGGAGCTTACAGAATGGTAAGAACGTTATTTTTGGTCAAATCGTCGCGTACAAGATGAGAGTGTGAGTCGGTGAGTTGTGGTGGTGAAGAAACCACGAATTGTTTCTCCATAGTTCTGATATTTCTCCACAATTCTCTACATGACATTTTGCTAGAAATAAAAAAAAAATTGCAGAAAAGCTCTTTGCTTACGAAATTCCCAGAACACAACAAACACTGACTTGCTTAAGTCAGGGTAGACACGCGTGCTATACCTTTTATTTGCCTTTCACGACTGACCTTTTTCTATCTTTAATAACTTTGCTCAACTTCGTCTCAAACGCAGGCTAACCGTTAACCGTTAGAGCGACAACCGCAAAAGTTTTGTCCCCCGAAGGCTCCCATTGGAGAAAAAGGTGAACTAGATGTCAAAGTCAGCTGTTGATTTTGAGTTTTTCTAATTGTTGTTGTTGCTTTTGTTGTTTGACGTTTGTGGGACCTGCAGCTTTGTTGTTGCAAAACTTCACATTTTAAGCCATTTTAAAATGAGCCTACCTTCTAATTGTATCATGCTTCGAACGATTCGTGCGAGCAAGCACAGTTAAGACAATCAACCCATTTCAGCGTGTGCACAGATAGATGAACTTCCATAGCAGGGTTTACTTTTACAAAGCTATCAATCACGCTCAAACTACCGTCCAATGGTGTTCAAACATATATATCAGCAACAGATGAAAGACGTACTAGTTTGCTTGAATGGGAAATTCCGGAAACATTTTTATCAGAAAGTAGCTCCAATATTCTACCTAGTTCTATAAATAGTTCCGGTAGAACTTGATTCAATCATATCCATTCTTATCTGATAATCATAGATTTGCATCCAAGGATTCCATAAAACCAAATTGTCTCAATGATTTAACTAGTTCTTCGATAGTTGATGTTAAGAGTATTGGTCTTAGAAACATCGAATTTTCACCCAAGAAGTTCACACTTTAAAAATTGCTATTTAACTAATCAAATAGTCAATATTTGGCCTATTCGTCAATAGAACCCGTTAAAATTATAGTGCTTCCATCAAGTAAATATAGCCTTATATACCCACAGTAAGACACATTTCTCGACTATAAAAAAATATCCGAAAATAAACTTCGAAAATAAAAATGCCGGATTCAATTTGGTCACAATTGCGGATCGATTCGTCGTTTCGTTATTTATAAGGCAACAAATTGTGTTTCCCACGGTTTCTGATGTGAATGATTATCATATTTCACCATGATTGTCACATTTATAAAACTAAAAATGGCGGATAACGATAATTTTTTGTAAGCATATGTATTTTTTTTTACTTTTTTACTGATATTTATTATTTCTTTGTTAGTTTTAAAAAATTTTCGACCCTCAAAAGTTCCGGCAGGTCACTGATTTTTTGTTTTGTAGCTTTGAACCAAGGATTTCAGGTATTCAGTTAGATCTAGATCAGTTAGTTCTCCTATTCAGTTAGATCTTTCTTTGTTCGTTGAAACATGTGTATTAAAAACTGTGTTTACCTTAGTCAATTCTAGTTATAATACAACTTTTAGGTCGTAAATATTGATGAATTTTCCATTTTTGTTGATAAGAAATGAAGAAGATTTAAAGAAAGGTTAAAGCTTAGGACCATTGCCTAATTGTGATTCGAACCCGGGATTCCTGGAGTGGCAGTTAAGCACTCTACCTACTCGACTACCGAGCCAGCGAGAGATTAAATGAAATATTTTTAGAAAATTTTTTTCAGCTGAGAGTTCGTTTTCCAAAAAAGTCATATATTGATTTAAGGAACTAGCTGATAGCAAATCTGAATCAAAATGTGCCAAACAAATTTTTCATTTACAGTCAATAGAGGTCAAATGTTAATCTTCTATACACTAAGGGAAAAAATATTAAATTTATCCAAAAACTTTTTTAATTTATCCAAAAAGCGAGTAATTTTTGCACCAATAACGCATTTGAATAAATCGATTTCGTAAATATTTAAAATTTATTTGAATACTTTTTTAATTAAATTAAATATTTAAACAGAATTAATAAAAAATATATTAAAATTATGCACGAATTTTTTTAAAATATCTTTCAAATATTTACTATTTGAAAATAAACTATCGCATTTAAAGAAAATTTAAATAAAAATATTGAATTTAAATAACAACATATTTAAATTGAATATGTTATTAATGGTTTTATGCTAATATTTTCTTCATATAGCGTTCATCAAATACATTGCCTGTATAATTTATTATCGCTTCACTTTTTTCGTTCTCTAATTTATACTATTTTTGACAGTCGGTGCCCTAATATTGCACCAACTGTCAAACATAGTATAAAATAGAGAACGAAAAAGTAATGTTCAAAATATATGTAGGTACAAGCTGTTCTTGAGAAAATACCGAGTTGTCACTCCACCCAACATAATTTAATTTCTTTGCCAAACATGCATACTATATTACTCTTGCAACAATTACTAAATGAGAACTATAAGAACTGCAAATGCAAGAAATAAACTGCAGGAACAGAGTGCGATGCTGTTGCTGCTTGTCAAGTATGTGTGTACGTGTGCGATGCTGTTGCTGATTGCTTGTATGGAATATGTGTGTACGTGTGTGGTATAAATAAAATTCAAATACGGGAAAAAAACGAGTTGTAAGGAAAACATTTGATTTATCCACGTAAATATTTGAATAAAATTTATACTCAGGCGTGGATAATGCTAATATGCGTTATTTCCCTTAATGTATATATAAAAATAAGTTGCATTACTTATGAAATTGATGTTCTCTGTAATGCGTGAACCGATTTCGTTTCTGGAATTTCCCATGAAAGGTGACGTCAATACGAAGGTTTTTATGAATAAACGGTCTTTCTATGTGTATTGGTTCATGATTTATAGGCATTTTAGTGAACTTATACAACAATACAGCTGTGAACTAATACAGGTGCGCACATATGGTGTATATGGGGAAATATTTGCAAGGGAAATTGGAAATAAATGGAATATTGGAATAATTTGGCAAGTCTCACTTTAGTTTGCATTTATGCGAAAAATATAGGTATACTAAAAATTTTCCGTACCCCTTTTTTTCCATACCCCCTTTTACCGCCCACAAATCAATAAAAATGCTATATTTAAGACGGTTTTGATCGTATTAGACTAAAATTTGGTAAATAAGTTCGTATGGTTACTGTCGGAAACTATACTAAAACTGGGCGTGGTCTAACTATATATACACCCACTTTTTAGAAATCATTATTATTCCTAAGTTGTACATTAGGGCGTATCGAAAAATTTAGATCGTATTCTAAGAGGTCTCAAAAGTTGCATGGGGTTGTCAAGATCACCCAAAAAACATTTTAAGGAAAAAAAAGGATGTCTTCCTGTCTCGCAAGGATAAAGTTGTTTCTTGAGGAAAACAGTAAAAAATAACGATCTTAAAATGCTTTGACTTTTATAAAAAAAACTGCGTATGTCTTAAAGCAAAAGTAAGTATAGGCTTAAACTAACAATATATTGGTAAACACGATGCCACTCACGATTTTTATCCACAGTGTCCTGTGTGAAGGATATTTGAAGCTAAAGTTGAAATCGAGATAGCACATGACTTTTGATTATTACCCAATAGTCTAAATTTTGGTGGTGTTGATTATACTGTTAACGTATTCCTTAAATTTACCGCATTAATAATTAGCATAATTTTTGCAAATGCATTTTCTTATTTTTGAGAAAAGTATAATTGAATGCAATTTTTTACCTTTTTCAAAAACATGAATATAAGATTTTATATCTCAGGTACCAAAAATGGTACCGAAGAAACTTTGCTTAATTTGGATTCTTCAAATAATTCTTAACAACATCCTCTCTAAAAGTATTATTTTAAAATTCCAGGTTAAGGCCATAATTTTATTTTCTACTTTGATATTTTTTGATGAAATTGTTAAATTTCATATGAGGAAGTATTTTGTTTTTTTTTAAGTATCAAAATAGAAAACAAAATCGTGGCCTTAAGCTGGTATTTTAAAATAATATTTTTAGACAGGGTGTTGTTAAGATATATTTGAAGAATTAAAATTGAGCAAAGTTTTTTCGGTTCCATTTCTGGTACCCGAGATATGAAATCTTATATTCATGTTTTTGAAAAAGTTAAAAAATTGCATTCAAGTATACATTTCTCAAAAATAGAAAAATACATATGCAAAAATTATGCTAATTATTAGTTCGGCAAATGTAAGCAATACGTTAACAGTATTATCAATACCACCAAAATTTAGACTATTGGGTAATAATCAAAAGATCTGTGCTATCTCGATTACAACTTTTGCTTCGAATATCCTTCACACAGGACACTGTAGATAAAAATCGTGAGTTGCATCGTGTTTACCAATATATTGTTAGTTTAAGCCTATACCTACTTTTGTTTTAAGACATACGTAGTTTTTTTTATAAAATTCAAAGCATTTTAAGATCGTTATTTTTTACTGTTTTCCTCAAAAAACAACTTTATCCTTGCGGGACAGGAAGACATCCTTTTTTTTCCTTAAAATTTTTTTTGGGTGATCTTGACAACCTTATGCAACTTTTTAGACCTCTTAGAATGTGAAATTCGAAAAAAATTGTAATTCGATACGCCCTATTGTACATGTTTTGATAGTGAAACTTGATATGTAGATGCTATGGGTCCAAGAGGCAGTTACTATATATCTGAGCGAACATTAGACAAGGGGAAATTTGGTCACACAGGCCAAATTTATGATATCGAATTGCTTTTAACTAAATGTCGTATAACAATGAAGGCATTTCTACTGAAAAATTGGCACGGGCTTTCGAAAAAGGGGCGTGGCTCCACCCATATAAGCCAAATTTACGATACAGAATAGCTATAGAAGTAAAAGTCACAGAACATTGAAACTCAGAATGTAGATACCATTTGGTGATGTCCTTCTACTAGAAAAGGTGACATGCATTGGGCAAGGGGGTGTGTCTCAACCCATATAAGCCAAATTTATGATAGAGAAAAGCTATGGAAGTAAAAGACAAAGAACATCGAAGATAGAATAAAGTTACTACTTGGTAATATCCTCCTACTGGGAAATTAAAAATGCTTAAAATTTTGAATAGAGAACGCTGCTATACACTCCAAAATTACTGAGCCGATTGAACTCAAATTTGCGCAGTAACTATGGGGTCATTCATAAATAACGTTACCAATTTAGTAGAGAGAGGTTTTAAAATGTATTACGATAAGTAACGAATGGGGGGACGGGTCTCAGATATAGTAATGTGACCAAAAATAAAAAAAAACTCGAAAAAATTGAAATTAATACAACCCAACATTTCAAACCATTTTATTCCTTACATCTTCATTTTTGACCGTTTAAATTGACTGTTAACTATTGGCAAGTGTAGTAAGGGCATAATTTTTTTTTTCTTGCTTTTCGACAGTTATTTTTTCTATTTTCGAATATTTTTAAATCAATTAATTTTTATACCCCTACGTTTAAAAAACTTAAACGGGGTATATTAATTTTGTCACTCCGTTTGTAACGCCCATAAGGAGGCGTGGTAGGTATAGAAAAGTGTATATATTCTTGATCAGCATCACCACCCGAGTCGATTTAGCCATGTCCGTCTGTCTGTCCGTCTGTCGTCACGATTACAGCCGTAATTTTCAGGCTATCATCACGAAACTTGATATTTAAGCTTTTACCTAAAAAATAAAGGTCAAGTTCGAAAATGAGCCAAATCGGATCATAACCACGCCTACCTCCCATACAAAGTGACTTTATCAAAACGGTAAAATCTCTTAGAATTCCACAAAAATTAATATATGAAATTGAAATGTTGCATATGAGCTTTGATATATAATATACACTCTGAGTATGAAATTCAACCAAATCGGGTGAATACCACGCCTACCTCCCATACAAAGTGACTTTAGCAAAAATGTAAAATTTCTTTAAATTCTCCAAAACTTAATATATGGACTAGAAATTTTGCATATTAACTTTGATATATAACTTGTACTTTGTGTATGAAATTCAACCAAATCTAGTGAAAACCACACACACCTCCCATACAAAGTGACTTTATCAAAAAACAAAAGAGAATACTTTCTCTTAAAACTATGACGAAAATGTTTTTACAAATAAACATTTTTTTGACTGCTTAAGACTTCGAATATACTTTGGTTCGGACGTGGGGGTATTTTAACTTCGACCCAGTCGAAGATCATTTCTTACTAGTTTTATTTCATATACTACGTTACTTTATGGGGATGAAGGGGAGTGTTTTTGAAATGCACTACAAAGAGTACCGGAGGAGGGTAAAAAATTGAAAATCGGTCACGTAATTTATGAACGACCCCTATATTTCGAGTACGAGATGGTTTAGAAATAACAACGCTGAAGACATTGCAACATTTGACGGTACTTATCTAAATAAGGCGCAGAAAAGCGCACCGCGAAAAAGCTAGTATCTTTATATAAATAGGGGTAGGCTAAAAATTTAGGACCAATTTTCTCCCTTTTCTGTTAAAACTATGAGGAAAATGTTTTTAGAAATAAACATTTTATTTACTGCTTATGACTTTGAATATACTTTGGTTTCGTCGTGGGGGTATTTTAACTTCGGCCCAGTCGAAGATCATTTCTTACTAGTTTATTTTTCCACTCCGTGTCCATAGCTGCTTATGAGCGAGTGAACTGGTGGCGAATTAATTAGGAATTTCCTAATGAAAAGTGTTGCTAAATTTTTATGGAAAAAAATTTGTTTTTCACATGAATTTTGAATAAAATTTTATTTCAAAGCCTTTCAAATTTCAAATTTGATTTTAATAAAATTCGAATTCTTGTGGAAAATTAATTGTTACCAATCCAGAAGTCTATGAAACATAAACAACAGTTCACCATAAATGCATGCAAATTAAATTTTTTTCATTATAATTTTTACGAAATAAGTCAAACTAATCCTCGATTCACTTCAATTACAATTCATTATAATTGTATTAATTGTTTTACTTTGGATACGTTGTCAGGGAATTTTTTTTTTTAAAACTGTTGAATACATACATTTTTTTCTGTTATATGTAGGGAGCTTCAATATAATTTGTGCAACTTTCTTTTTTATGCAATCTGATAGAGTGAGCCTTGAGTAAAAATAATACACAGATCTGAGACCACTTAGATAGCGTAGAAATTGTTGATCAAAAAAATTAAATTAGAATGAATTCGTGGATTTTTTACATTTCAATCACACATTTTAATAATTTATCTACAACAAATTTATTTAGTCACAAACTTTTTTTTTTGTAAAATTAAAGTAAGATTATTTTATGGGGTTTTTCTCACTATAAAATCAGGAAAGAAGATGTGCATATAAGTGAACCGTGGTGTGTCCAACTTTAATGTCCTTTAAAGTTTTTATACAATTTTTAATTTCCACGTCAGTTGTTTCTTTTAAATCAAAGTATTTTTTGTACCAAAAAAAAAAAAGAACAAAAATGAAAATTAAATAAATCAATTTAAAAATTGTGTTAAAACTTTTTCTGCTCTTTTCATTCTTTCACAGACTACGCAATCGAACGCGAGTCACGTGCTGCTGCGTCAGGTGCCGCTGTCTATATCCGGCAAATTTGCATGCGAGGTATCGGCGGATGCACCATCTTTTGACACCTCCATTGTATCGGGCGAAATGGAAATTGTTGGTGGGTACTGTTTTTTCTTTTTGTTTTTTGTCTGTTTATGCTCAAAGCTTTTAAAGCAAAAAAAAAAAATTAAAAAATAAAGAACAATATTAAAATAACAGTGGAAATATTTTAAAAAATCACTGTTTTACTGAAATGTAATTAAATGTGGCCTTTTATTGTAAATAAATGTTATGTATTTATTTTTGCAGAACTGCCCACGCAGCGCCCTATAATTACCGGTATACATTCAAGGTACCGCCTTGGGGACATAATTAATGGCAACTGTTCGTCGGACTATTCAAAGCCAGCTGCGAACTTAACCTGGTGGATCAATGATAAACAGGTAGGTGGGTGGTGGTTATGCAGTTGAATTAAATTTATGGGAATTATTATAAATTTTTATGAAACTTAAAGAAATTCTATTATATTTTGTCAGTTTTACTTATAAGTACTTTAATTCATGATTCCAACTATATTAGCAAGAACATAAAAATTCAATAACCCATCGATTATTTTCAATATTTCCCTCAATTCACACCATTTCGCTGCAATGTAATATAATCCATGCTTAGCAAGTGCAGCATAAATCAAGGCAGAGAACTAATGAGAAAATTCTTCCCCTTCGTTCAAATGCACTGGAGCAAATTTGGCCCAATTTTGCAAAAAAAAAGAAACAAAAAAAAAAGCGAACGAAGATATATGCATGAAATAATATCGAGGACTTGGAACGCTAGAAAAATGCTGCTAATGAAGCTTTAACGTATGGTAGAAGTGAGAGCGAATGAGAGAGGTAAAGAGAAAGAGAACGAAAAAAAAAATCACGAAAAATGGCAAAATATCAATTTGAAATCAATATGGCTAAAATCGTTTACATTCTGGCCAAGCCACAAGACCAAGATACACACGTTCATAAAAAGGTTTGCGCAAAAAAGAAGGGGAAAAAAGCTTTATGGCTAAAATCGCAAGTAGCAAAGTAGAAATGAAAAAAAACCATAGCATATGAAGTTATGACAGTCGAGTGACATATGTTTCAAAGAAATTTTATCCAAGATTCAGGTTCAGAGTCAACAGACTGTCTGTCATAAAGTGTGTTTGTTTTTTTGTTTTATTGCGCAAGGCTTGAGTTCTAAAGAAGAATGTAATGAAAAATATCCATTAGTATTAGTGAAGGAAAATAAAAACAAATGAACAAGTGGAGACACTGAGAAAAATTTACTATTTTCAAAGAAATTGCCCAAAGACCTTTGAGTAACTTAAAAACAAATATAAATACCAAATGAAGATACTGAGAAAAATTGCCTTGTTGAAATATGAGTAATTTTTTGAGAAATTTTGACAAAAATTATAACGTACTTTTAAATAAGTTACTTTAGCTAAACTTGACAGAAAATAATGCTGTGAAGATAGCCCAAATTAAACAGACTAAATTTTTATTCAATTGGCCAAAAATCGTATCTAAATTTTGAATTCTCCTCAGAATTTCTCCTCTCTTTTCCCAAAATTGCCATCAATCTCCTTCAGGAGAATCTCCTTAATTGAAGAAAGCTATAAAACGTAACATTAAAAAGAGATTTGCTCAAAAATAACCAGAAAACACTTACACAGTATAAGTAAAAATCTTCATAATTCGAAGATAGTGTCTTCACCAATTCACCAATTCATTATACAATTCAGTCTTCACCAATTCTTAATTGGTTATAGAAATCGTCTTTCCTATGACATAATTTACATAAAAATAGTGTATTGCGCTTTTGATGGTAAGGCAGGACAAGGCTTGAAAGCTCTCACCCTAACTTTTGGCTTAAAAAGTAAAAATTTCAAGTCAGTCTATTGATCTAAGTACTTCAAGTCTAAAGTTCTTGGAATCAACTTCAAAGTAAATTCAAATTTAAAGTAAAAATTTTAAGTCATTCTAGTCTAAAGTTCTTGGAATCAAAATTATAAACTAAGTGTGAAATTCGTAATTTATGTACGACTGCTGCCTTTTAAGTCTTTTGCCTCGGCAACACTTAGCATTACGAGATGTATTTTGACAGTTCCATTTGAAAATTTCAAATTTTCTAGCATAAACCTAGTCGGAACGTTTTGATGTTCGTGCGCTTATTGTGTTGTTTACAGTAGTTTGGAAATTGTATTTCAACAAAAAAAATGGAATTAACACGTGAACATTTTTGGGTGTTAATTTTTAACGATTTTCGACGTGAATTGACAAGAAAAAAATGCATCGATCAACTTAGTTCGACTTTTGGTGATGAACCACAACACCCAACAACTGTTAAACGCTGATTCAATGAATTCGATCGTGGTCGTCGTTTTTTCCAAGACGAATTTCGTGAAGGTCATGGCTGTTGTTGCAGAAAACAGCGATGCTGCGCGTGAACTGTTGTAAGCTGACTGGCATGTGACATACCATTAGATTAAGTCATCCTTTAGCATTAGGATGCATTAGGATGTATTAGGATGCATTAGCACACATTTGATTTTACATAAACATTTAGGCGTTTGGAAGAATTGTTCTCGTTGGATACCCAATAGTTTGAATGTTTCTTAAAAAATTCTCGTGTCGATTGGTGCAAGCAAATGTTGAAAAAATACAACGTGGGTGGTTTCAAACACGTCTGCGATATCACCACAAATGACGTTTTTCTACACCCGAACAAGTAAAGTGGTAAATTTTAAAAAGTAATTTTTGTACAGTTCTTCTCTAACTGTGTGACTTCGCGGATGCCTAAAATTATGCAATATTTTGCTTACCTGAAATTAATTGAGGTTATACACCATTTGTGGCCGTAGCCGAACCAGTGTTGGTAAATGTAAATAAAATTACCCCACTTGTTTGGATTTTTGTGACAAAAAATAGACGTAGGAAAGCCCAACGGTGTGGGCATATCTTTTTTTCTATATTAGAGTGGATCTCTATTAAAAAAAAAATATTGATATTGCATCAACCAATTTCAACACAACACACTATTCAACACAATCTCATAATAGTTTATTACCGACTTTCGAAGTGCGTACAAAAGAATACATCTTTGGACTATTAAGATAGGATTGATCTTACAGTGTGATCAAAAGTAACATAAATTAATTATTTTCTCTATTAAGGTAAAGCTTCCTATGACTGCTATTTAATTTTTAGATATAATTACTCTCATAAAATGAATAATTGTAACAAAAATTACGGTTGCGAACTAGTTCAACACAAGGTGATACGTGTTTCGGACTTCGACGAATAGCATTGAGTTATGTACACTTTTAAAAATTCTCCATGTTAAATGAGGAATCATAAATTTTGTATAATTTTTTCATGTGTACCTATATGTAATTTTATTATTATTATTATTTAAATTTGAAAACTGGCTCCCAAATATTTCAATAATTCCAAAAAAATTACATCGCTTTTTCCTTCAATAACGTCATTAACCAAATGAATCATTCCTCAGAAGAAGTCGGTCTGATTGACTTCAAGTCATGCATAAGCTCTAATTTTTTTAAGGGTGGTTAAATTTTAAGGGCCGATGTTGATTTTGAATAAAACTCAAATTATTGTCATTTTTTTTTATTACGATAATATTGGTATGGTTCCATTATGTATGGATAAAAATATCGGCCAAATGGCCGACGCGACCTCGGGGGCACACCTCCATGCGATGGTCCAAATTTTCGATGACGCTGAGGCATAAGTGAGGTTCTATTCCGTTAATGTGCCGAATTATCTCATCCTTTAGCTCTTGAATTGTTGCTGGCTTACCAACGTACACCTTTTCTGTCAACTAAGCCCAAAGAAAGAAGTCCAACGGTGTCAAATCACATGATCTTGGCAGCCAATTGACATCGCCACCACTTGAGATAATACGGCCATTGAATTTGTCGCTCAAAAGAGCATTGTTTCGTTAGCTGTGTGGAAACCACATATCGTCCACATCCATATCTTCCAATTCGGACCATAAAAAGTTCGTTATCATCTCACGATAGCGAACACCATTCACAGTAACTGCCTGAATGGCCTCATTTTGGAAAAAAATACGGCCCGATGATGCCGCCAGCCCATAAATAGCACCAAACAGTCACTCTTTGTGGGTGCATTGGTTTTTCGACAATCACTCTTGTAATATCATTCGCCCAAATGCGGCAATTCTGCTTATTGACGAATACACTGAGGTGAAAATGTGCCTCATCACTGAATCACGAAGTGCACGGTATGCATTTTGATTTGAAAGCCCATTTTCATAATAAGCCTGAATAACTTGAACGCGTTGCTCGATTATGTATCTTTCCATGGTTCAAATTGAGTTAGTCTGAAATTGAGAAATGTCAAATGAAATGCAGAAAAAACTTATCGTTTAGGTGTGGTTCATATTCAACATCGGCTCTTAAAATTTAACCACCCTTTATTTCCTTTTGAAAAATAGAATTCATATCTAATAGCTAACCATTTGCTTACAGATCATCTCCAACTGTGATATTTTGCGCATGCCTAAAAGTATACAAAAATTTTCTGCTTGAAATTAAGTGAGATCTTTGAGTATATATATATAGAGAAACCACTTCAGCAAAACAAATTTAGGGAGTAACTCTGCCGCTTAGATGGCGCACTTACTCAACAATCGCTAAGATGCTGACGCAGACTATGATTGAGGCAAATGATCCATAAAGAAATTTGTAAACATAAGTGTTTATGAGTAAGTATGTATGTATGTATGTATGTGTGCACAAAACTAACAAAGCCTGTTGCTGTTGAAGCGATTTTATTTTTTTACAGGAGTTTAGAGAGGAAAAAGTAGTCCTTGATCTAGATTTAAATATCTAAAATTTTGAAAAATAATATGTCGATAAATCCTACATGTCGACAACTTTTGAAGTAATTCTTTTTCATTCGGTTAATTTTGGGCATTTTTATTTCAGTTTTGTGATTTTTTAAGAAATTGTAAAAGCATACATTTTGCCAGTTTTTTTTAAAATGCAGTGAATTCTCCAAACAAATATGTATTTTCAATATACTATTGTTCCAACGAATATTTTTATGCTTTTTATTTTAATAAAGATAAACATTAAACATAACAAAAAAACAAATCATTTTAAATAAAATAACAAAAAAGGCAAAAAAATTTTAAAATAAAAAAATTATGCGTAATTATAATTAATATACGTAATCTATTTATAAATAGGCGTAGGCAGAACAGTTAAGAACCATTTTCTCCCGTGTTTCTTAACCGATTTTGACAATTTTTTTTGTAAATCAATAAGAGTGGGGAGAAGGAGAGCACCGAATAAATATAGTGGGCGTGGCACATCCCATACAACTCAAATTTGCGATATCGAATAGCTTTAGAGTTATAAGTCACACAGCTTCCGAAATAGGTACTCGACCACAAATCACACGTACCACTTCACTGGTTACATTTTATGGGCTTTAAAAAAGGGGCGTGGAACTTTTCAGCAGCCCAAATATTTGTTATAACTTTCAAACTATAAGTCACAAATCAATGAAACTAGGTAGGAACTTCTTATTTGGTCGTGTTGTTTGACTGGAAAAATTGAACGAGCATTAGACAAGGGGGCGTGGCACCACCCATACAATTTAAAGTTTTTATCTCGAATATCTTTGGAAGTAAATGCCATATAACAATGAAACTCAATATGTTTTGGAAGTTGGTGATATCCATCTAGTAGAAAATCGTGGCGCGCATTGGAAAAGGGGGTGTGGCTCTGCCCATATAAACCAAATTTTTGATATCGAATAGCTTTGGAAGTAAAAGTCATAGAACATGGAAACACAGAATGGAGTTTCTATTTTGTGATTTCCTGCCGGTGGTACATATGTTGCGATATGAGTTCGGTTATATTTCCACATGAGTGAAGGAAGAAAAAAATGTTTTCACTAAAAATACAAAAAAAAAAAAAAAATCAACTTTTAAATGGTCGAATTTCGACCAAAGGCGACACTAGTATAATAAAATAAATAAAACTAGAATCGATATTATTAGATATTATTATTATATAGATCCCGGGGTATTAAAGATATTTTCGGGTCTCATTTTAAAAATAAATCCCTCTCTTCATTTTTCCAATGAGAGGTTTTGCGACGAGTAAGTTGCATCAGTATGTCAGTATATATCGCTCGTTTTCTTCAATAACGTTACAATCCAAAAAACATAATTGAGTTAATAACACAGCAACATTCGTGTTACCATGATCTATGCTGTATACAATTTTGGTAACGATATCTTCTTTAATTTTTGCAGAAAAATAATATTTGTGATTCATTCACCTCAATATATATCCGATTAGATCGTATTATATGTATATCGATAATATCCAGTTTGTCACTTTGTATGGATTAAACAATGTACATTACAGTAGTACTTGTATATTTGATATTTTGTCCATATTTTGAAAATGGTGAATTAATTTCCTTCATCTGTTCAAAACTTAAAATGCTTCTCCTGAAAAATCTAATTTTTTGAGTTGTAACGTTATTAAAGAAAACGAGTGATATAATGTTCTCACAGGGACGCTTTTTTTGTAAAGAGTTGATTAATTTTGCTTGTAACCATATCTTCGACACTCGGTTTTTTGGCTTTGGCATCTGAAGATGTGCCGTGGAATGCGTGAGTTTTGAACAAAGTTATTGGGATGTTTAGGAGAAAAAAAATTAGTTTCACCATTTTTATTTTTTTTTTTAATTTGTTCGTATAGATTCTCAGCCTAGGTCGTCATAAAAGGGCTCATAAGTCTCTTCTTCTAAAGATATAGCCTTTAAATGAGGTGGTACATAATGAATTATGCTTGATCGAGCAATCGTTGATGTTTGAATTAAAATACGGGTTGGCTAAGACTCGATATTTTGATCTATACATGAACTTAACCCTTAAATGCCCAGCGTATCTTTTTTGATACAACCTAGAAAATAAGCTATTTCTTTTAAAATATTGCAAGAATTAAATGCTGGATATGTAGTTTCACTCAGAAAATTGCAAGTATAAAACAAAAATTTAATTATTGGCATAACTTCGTTGGTTTGGGAACTATTGACCGTCAAATTCAAAAAATAGTTTTTTTTTAATTTTTACGGAAAGTTCGCTTTTTGACATGAAATATCTTTTAAACTATTAATAATTTTTGAGTAAAAAAAATTACAAGTTAGTCTAGTTATCATAAAAGGAGTCCTTTTCCACGTTTTTGCCTTGAACTCCTACAACCAAGCTGATTGATGGTATACGTCGGAATACCCACTGTATCTTTTTGGATACAACCATGTTTTCTTTAATGACTTGTAAACAAAAATTGTTTCCAAAAAATAAAAACGGGGTCGTGTTCAGGAGATCATTTAGCACAACATAATTTCTTTTTAATGAAATCGGTGTTGTTGGGCATTTGAGGGTTAAAAGCCTTTCAAAACAAAGATCCAAGCTATCTTCCGTACATGGGAAAATATTTGGATACTGAGTCGGTATGGAGGTTTTTAGAAGTTTTTTCATTATAGCTCGTTGAACTATACATGATGTATTTAAATCCTTTTCGCAAAATTTTGTAGTTGCCTTTCCATATTAAGCCAAATTTTTTAATTCTTCATTGTCTGAATTCTTGACCCAAAGCATTCGTCTTTGATCAGTTGGTAAATGAAAAATGACAACGAACCACATGGTGTAGAAACATTGTAGCAATTTTTATGTACGCATTTCGAAGGCATTTTTTCTTTGAAAATTTAATAGAAATATAATGAGTAGCACATCCAAACTCCATAAAAGTTCATATGTATAAGAATTAAATACTACACGCATGCGCTTGCCTCAGCAGCACAAAAACACAAACAAACAAGTTGCAACTTACCGGGATCATACCGCACACACAACTAATGCGACAGCTCAACCAACAAAACAACACTGTGTGTGTGTTTGTGCATTGCTGTCTGTCTGTTCCTTTGTATGTTTGATCAATGTCGATATTAAAAACAAAAAATATACAAACCAGCGTAGAAATCTGAAAGTGGTGTATGTGGCGCCATCTAGTGCGAGAGTGACACAACTCAAAGTAATTTCTCTATATGTATATACTCAAAGGTGAGATGGATTACAGCATTTTTTATATACAGTGATGGAAAAAATAATAGAAATTGCTTGTATATTTTTTTCTTTTGTTTGATTATTTTTTGTGTTATTAATTTTGTTTCAAAGTTTACATATCACTTAAAGATAAAGAAAATATCTATCAGAATATTAAAAAAAAAACAAAAATCAGCTTCACGCAATTCATAAAACAAAAAAGAAACAAACCATTTCATTTATTGTCATTGGAAAAAAATAATAGAAACAAAAGACATAACTACCATACTAATAGGTTTTTTTTAAATATACCAATTTTATACTGAAAACTAGTTTAAATTTAATATTTTGATGTGGCACCATGGGTTTTTAGTACTTTACTGCACCGATGAGCCATAGTATTCACCCGTTTGTCGCAAATTGAGGGATCAATAGCATACCACCATCATGCATTTTTTTCTCGCAATTCTTCTTTGTTTTTGGATTTATAGCCAGCAATTTTCTTCTTTGGCGGCTAGGGTGCAGTGGGTAGAGTGCGTGACCTGTAAGCCAGAGAACCCTGGTTCAATTCAATGTGACACAGAAAGTTTTTTCAATTGAATTATTTTTTCTGTTCGGCCGTCACCTCCCTATAGACAACAGAAAACCTCAGAGAGTAAGCAATGATATGAAGAGCTTCTTGAGAACATGCACATTAGCCGTTCGGAGTCGGTATAAAACTAGTAGTTCCAGTTCTTGATCAATTGTGCAATAACATTTAATAACACGCACAACAAAATTTTATCATAAGACGTTCGGTCAAAGTCTTTTCAAGGGATGAAATGACCAGCTTATTATATTATTATTATTTTCTTCTTTAAGATCCCCCAAAGGTGTTCAATTGGATTAAGGTCTTTTGACGGCGATGGTCGTTCTAATAAATTAATTATACCCCCTCGTTTAAAAAAACACAGGTGCGTCACTGGACACACGACAGAACAAAGCATTTTCACAATTTCATAGATTTGATAATTTAATGGCTTTTTTTCGATTCGAATAATTTTTAAATTCAAAACTTGAAAATAACAAAGTAAACTAAAAAACACTCGTTTATCTTCACACCAGTAAGTTTTATTATATATCATTATTATTTTTTTTCTGTCACTTAGAAAAGCACTTGTCAACGCACTTTTGGTCAATTGTTAATTTTTCCTTCGCGCTATGCAAAAATAAAAAAAAAAAATTAAAAAAAAATTGCCCAAGCAATAACCCAAACTACTGAACGCTGTTGATGACAGTGTGGAATAGAAGAAGCAACAGTTTTGTTTTTTGCTACTTTTGTTGTTTAGCTAGCCAAGACACAATCCTTTGAAGAATAGTCAACACACAATCCTTTCTTAAATTAATAGATTATAGTGATCTGCTGAAACATAGCTTTAGCTAATGTTTATCACTGAATCAACAAAATTATGAATGAAAGGGTTTTAGCGTAATGGTTAGAGGAAAGTACCAACAAACGATAGAACTGTGAGTTGTGGGTTCAATTCCTGCAGCGGGCAAGAAATTATTTTTAATTTAACATTTTCTGGTTCAATTGATGCAAGCAAAAAACAATGTCAATTCTAAGAAAAAAGGTGTCGGAAAAAAGTGTCGTTTTTTCTGATTTCACTCTAGCAAATCGCAGAACGAGGCGTAAAAAGCTTCGCTTCAAAAATGTAAACGGAGTGTATTAATTTTGTCACTTTGTTTGTATTGCCCATAAGGAGGCATGGCAGGTATTGAAAAATATATATGTATATTCTTGATCAGCATCCCGGGTCAATTTAGCCATGTCCGTCTGTGATCACGGTTACAGCTGTAATTTTTAAGCTATCATCACGAAATTTGATTTGTATCTAAAAAATGAAGGTCAAGTTCGAAAATGAGCCAAATCGGATGAAAACCATACCTACTTCCCATACCAAGTGACATTATTAATACGGTAAAATCTCTTAGAATACCACAAAATTTAATATATGGACTTGAAATTTTTCATATGAGTTTTGATATTTATTATACACTCTGAATATGAAATTCAACTAAATCGGATGAAAACCACTCCTACCTCCCATACAAAGTGACTTCATTAAAAAACAAAAGCGAATACTGGCAAATTTTTTATTTTTTTCTTTGAAAACTTTTGTATCTTTATTTTGTCTTTATTTTTTTAATTTTCGGATGAATTGGCACTCAACATCTGTACAATTCACTCCCCTTCCCATTTTAAGCAAAATAGGTGCGAAAGGTAGAATATCACAAAACATTATCAATTTTTTTTTTTAATTCTTTATAAAAATTTTCTAAACGGTATTTGAATACAATATTTTAATACTTGTACGTACATTCAATATTATTAACAAGAGTAGAATGCGTTTCTATTTTTTTTTTCCAATACGAAATCGAGTTCATCGATATGAAGGTTTGCACCACTGATATTTTTACCAAATTATGCGCAAAAGCGTCAACAAAATAGGGTACTGATATCCAACTTTTGTGCAGAGTGGGTTACATTCATATAGTTTGCTTTAAAACTTAAAAGCATTCTCCGAAATGTTAAATGTCTTGCCGTTTCTATAATTTTTTCCATCACTCCGTCTCCAACTGTGTGATTTCGTGCATGCCTGAAAGTATGCAATGATTGTCTGTGCTTGAAATTACGTGGTATTGTTTACACAATTTTTTATATATATTCAGTAAAAACTTTATAAAAAAGTTTGAATTTTCTTTATTTAGAATTTAGAATTTATGAAGTTAAAAGAAATTAAAAAATGTTATTGAAGTGATTATTTCAGAAAAAAAAGTTACAATATTTGTATAAGTTTCTACTTATTATGAACAGTCATTCATATAATTTTGAATTTTTCAAGACTTTTTATGAACATGTATTGAGCGTTTTGAAAATTCTATTAATTCAGTCTCTTTTTGGGAAATAATTTTAGAAAATTTAAGATTTACATCCATATGATTGAGGGTGACTATTTTTGTAATAAAAGCCTTTTTTAAATTGTACAATTTTTGGGAACAATTGGTTATGTATTAGCGCAAAAGCAACGCTGTTGACTTTCATTGTTTATATTAATGTTAATGTAAAAATTGAACCATTTTCGCGCAGTGGACAAAACTCAACTAACCTGGACTTTTCATTTATTCTTTATTTTCTTATTTTCATCTTTTCCAAATTATTCTGGCTCTCTTTTCTGCCAATTCTTCACCTGCGTGCCACATCGACTGATTTGCGTTTGAGTTTGACTGAATTTTTTGTATTAAATTGCTTGACGTTATGCAACATTATGCTATGGAACATAACGTAACACTAAGTTGTGTTGGCCTTGATTGACGTAACGTAAGCTACTAGTCAGCAGTGCAAATGCAGTCAGAGAAAAACAATTTCTATTTAAGTCGAATCTTATTTATTCTTGCTTCCGTTTGCTGCGTTCATAAATCATGACTTTTTTCTTGTCTTTTTTTATTTTCTCTCTAGCTTATGTTTCAACGTAGCATTCTGCGTTATTGAGTGATTTTATGCAAGCGATTTGAAGCACATTTTGGTCATTAATATGGATTTCTCTTTGATTTATTTTTTTATTTTTTTTTTTTTATTTTTGCATAATTTACGATATTAGTTTTTGAGCTGAAAATGGAAGAAAAGAAATCAGCCAAATCAGTTGATTAAGTACAAAAAAAAATTTTTTTAATGTAGGGATATAAAAAAACTTAAGTTATACATGTTACGTTGTATTTAGCGATATGAGAAAAGCTTGTTATTAATAGTTGCGAAATAGCTTGACGTTCTTGTTGGGATTCTTTAAGGTGCAATTTGTGAGGATAATTTAAAAAAAATTAATTTGCAAATGGTTATTTAGGTGCACGTTATTTTGGAATCGATTAAAAAATAATGAAAAATAGACAGAAAGTCTGTTCATTCAAGTAGCCATTTAACCAAAAGTAATCCCGATATGTTCCTCGAATGAAGTGCCTTTTTAAAAATAAATTTCATAAAATTTATATTGAAAACAAATTTTTCGAGCTCTAGGCCAAGCATGTTGACAACAAGACAACATGAAGAACAAAACAGCTATGCCTAAAAGTATGATACGATCTAGGTTAACCTTGGTACAGTATGCATCAAAAAGTAGATAAGAACTCAGTTACAAAAATTCAAGCGTTCTCTGCCAAAAATAAATTCCGGGTAACTTTCTCGGCATATTGGCAGTATATGTAGAACCTAAGTAGCTTGAGTGGATCACAGTGTAAAGCCATACAAAGGCTACTGATGAGTTGGTGTAGCGGCCAATGAAACAGTCTGTATAGTCAAGCTGTGTGATTTGCTCTATACAGAGCCGTTGTTGTTGTTGTTGGTTGTTGCCTTCTCTGTTCTTCATGTTGTCTTGTTGTCAACATGCTTGGGCTAGAGCTCGAAAAATTTGTTTTCAATATAAATAATGAAAAGGTCGTATACAAATATTAAGATTAAAAATTTCATAAAATTTGAAAACTTTGTTCCGGCCTGAGTCAATTCATGATGATTTGATTTGACACACCAAATTAACCCCGAAAACACCGAGAAATGTCAAATCGATTGTCCCAGAAAATAGTGTTGTCAATTTAACATAAAGTTTCTCCATCCCAAAAAGAGTTGGCTGTGTTGTGGACACACCCGCAGGTTTTGACGTAAAGCTATTTCTTTATACTCCTATTTCATGTTGAAACTCTTGTTTTAATCCATAACCAAATTCTTGATAGTTTATGATTCCTAGTTTGGAAAGGTGTGTTTTAGGTGTATCCTTTTCCGGTTTCATAGACCGGTTTCATTATGTTATCTTTTTGTTTCTGAGCAATGTTAGTTGCCATGAAAAAACTGTTGAAATCATAACTAACTAGATTGTTGATATTGATGTTGATGTTGATGTTGATGTTGATGTTGATGTTGATGTTGATGTTGATGTTGATGTTGATGTTGATGTTGATGTTGATGTTGATGTTGATGTTGATGTTGATGTTGATGTTGATGTTGATGTTGATGTTGATGTTGATGTTGATGTTGATGTTGATGTTGATGTTGATGTTGCTGTTGATGATGTTGATGTTGATGTTGATGTTGATGTTGATGTTGATGTTGATGTTGATGTTGATGTTGATGTTGATGTTGATGTTGATGTTGATGTTGATGTTGATGTTGATGTTGATGTTGATGTTGATGTTGATGTTGACGTTGATGTTGATGTTGATGTTGATGTTGATGTTGATGTTGATGTTGATGTTGATGTTGATGTTGATGTTGATGTTGATGTTGATGTTGATGTTGATGTTGATGTTGATGTTGATGTTGATGTTGATGTTGATGTTGATGTTGATGTTGTTATTGTTGTTGTTGTTACTTTTGCTTTTTTTTATTTGCTTCTCCATTGGTTGGGCTTCTCCATTGATTGTGCTTTACCTGGGAGCGAAAACTTTGCCTTAACTGCATGCAATTAATCCAGCCAAAGTGATGCATATGCGTCACATTAGGCGGTTCCCTGAGGGCTTCATGAAGCCGTAATTTTTTTTTATTTCCACCATGTGCCCGAAGACCTCACCTACATTTTCGTTCCTTAAAATATATCCTAACGCCTGAAGTCACAGAGTTAAAATTCCATGCAACGTTTTTTAATGGTTGTGGCATTTTTTTCTACATTAGATGGTTGCAACTCCGAAATTATGACGATAAGAATTTTTTCTGTAATTTAGTTGTGAGGCGTAGTAACACATCTATGCTGTCGTAAAACAAAATATACCGCAGCACGTCTCCTGAGCGAGTAATAATTCCATGCAACGATATTGCATTTCTGTTACATAGGCTGCTATATTCACGACCTGGTGATGTAAAAATTTTTTTTTATTTTTGTCGTAAGACCAAGTATTAATCCTTAATTTTCCTTGTCAAACATTTATCGTAGTTATATACTCACCGAGTAAAAATTCAATGCAACGTCTCTGCATGAATGTTGCATCGTCGATCTTTGAGCAGCTCTCTCCGTGTCCCCATTACGTCAGAAATTATTTGTCTAATTTTGTTGTGTTGGGTTAAGAACAGGCCTTTATTGGTGTCATATTTTTAATTAATCATATTTTTAATCCACCAATGATCAGAGAGTAATAATTCCATGTAACTAATTTTCAGTTGCGTTGCTGCAACAGCTCCCACTGTGTCCCGATGACGTTTTAAATTTTTGTTTGAAATAAAGTCAAAGAATTAGCCTCTACGTTTGTACTATTTTTTTTAATCATAGCTCTTATACTCAGCGAGTAAAAATTCAATACAACGCCGATGAATTTTGAAAAAATGCATTTTTCAACTTTTTTAGAACCTGCGCGGTAAAACGTAACTTCGTCACGTCAAAACACACCTTTTACATAGTTAATAATGTTTTGCCCAGAACATTAGAGTTAAATGCATCAATATGCACAGAAGTCATTTATGAGAGAAGTTTTTTTCTTTAGCTTTGAACCAAGGACTTTTGGTGTGATTCCTATTCAGTCAAGTCTGTCGAAATAGGGTGATAGATTAGTGGGTAGGAGGGCGCAATCAAGTGAAACATATGTAAGATATTCTAAGCTTGCTGGAAAGCCGTAGAAACATGTGAATTTACAAATTATGCAATTTTTTCTTTTGTTTTTTTTCAGGTGCCATACAATTATATACGCACCTTCGATGTGCAAAAACATACCGAAGAGAATTTGGAATCCGCTGTGCTGGAAATGAACTTCATTGTTACACTGCAGCATTTCAATAAAGGCAGATTAAAGGTAATCGAACGAAATTATTTTTTAATTAATTTATTTTTCATTCTGATTTTGGGTATTCCCATAAACAGCTCAAGTGCTCCGCCCGCATACACGACATCTACGCGCAGGAAACCGAAAAACTCATTGAAGAGGATCGTCCACGCATTTTGGCATCAGGACGTTCGCCGGATATGAATTTATATCCATTCGATCAACCCAACGCAGATGGTGAATTCAATGATCAGAATGAGCTGTACTTGACGCATTACAAAAGTAAGTACTAAGCAATAATAACAAGAATACTTTAGGGATTTCTATTTAAAGTGTTTTTCTTAACAAATGCTTGACTTGCAGCAGCTTCGTATAGCACAAGAGCTTTTAAAACATTTCGATAACATATTTTGAAGTATGAAAATATAAACTGCTACGAAGTGCAGTTATATTTTAGCTAGAATTTCACATGTTTTTCATATGAAAATAAACCCCTAAAGTATGCTATGCAATGCAAACAGATCTTCAAAGTATTTACAACAATTTATTTTGGAATGCAGAGCAAGCAAGAAAATAACATGAATATACAATAACAAAAACAAAAACAAACACATGTCGCAATAAAAGCAATTGTACACAAGAGTTGCATAACGAAAAAAAAAAACAAAAAAGGAAAAAAATAAACATTAATGTTTGCTCCTAAAAGCATGCTACTAAATTGCGTTGTGCAACATTCGTCTTCTTCTTAGTTTGCTGGACATTAAAAATCAGCTTGATTAATAACCTTGACTCGGGTACAGCATCGGAAATATTTGTACCGCGCACAGCCATGCATGCAGGATACAAAAAGCAGCAGCAATTTATTTATGTGTATATGGATATGTGCGTGTGTGTGGGGGGTTGAATGTAGAATGCTTAGCTACATCCGTTGCGTAATATCAATCTTTTTTAACGGCATTAGCAGCGGAAATCCCATAAAATGTTTGCATGATTGTTTTCTAACTAAAATAGATACAAATATTTCTATGTATGTACAAATATACAAATATACAATCATGCACACACATTCAGTCACTCAGATTCGGTTGGCAGCGTATAGCAAAGATTTGACAAAGCGTTGGGCATTAAATCAAAGTCAGTAAAAAATTCTGGGTTTTCCTTCCCCATTTAGTCGCAAGATTTAAATGGATATTTTTTTTTTGTTTTTTGTTCTTATTTTCGCTATGTAAGTATTATTTGAGAGGGACGGTGGAGAGTAACATTTAGCAAGACGCCAGCTTAGCAACAGCGGAAGCAACATTTACCCACACTTACCCTCACTCACATTGACTCGGCTAAAGAGAAGTTGAGCTAAGTGGGCGTTACACTACCTTACAAACCATGTTACAAGACAAGCTAAACACCAACTACAACAACAACAACAACAAACAAACATAACAGCTCTATACGTACAAGTTGTTACACGAATTCAGTTGTTAGATACATAATATTTCCCTTGTCTTCTTCTTCTTCTATGTTAGCTTTTGGCAATTAATTCCTAGATTAATCTCACCAACCGGTAGTAATGCGCTCTATTATGATAAACCTCATTGGTGTAGCGACCAAGAGCTTGAAGCAAAGCGCGGTGCTGAAGCTGATGTTCAGATCGAATTTATAACCAAACATAATGTATCGCTACTATTACATGCATATCTACATTTATTAATCGTAGCTTTATATGTATTTGTTACACTTAAATTACTTTGACTGATGTTTGCTAGATTAAAACTGAGGTTTTTATTAGCTTTCCTCTCGTTAGACAGTGGCGCAGCAACCTATGCGGGGCACTGGGAGAGAGAGAGAGAGAGAGGAAGAGTGTAGGTCGTGGATTTGTTGTTTAATAGCAGCAATTTTATTACATTTTGTTTGCCATGAGTAGAATTTATCAATGTTGTATGAATTCCTGTAGTCTTCGAGGAACAATATATTTTTATGTGGGCACTTTAGAAAAGTTAGTCGAGTGTTTTGCAATTCACATGTAAATTAAGACGATAAGAAAAAACTTTTGCTTAAATTAAATAGAACCAAAAGTCGATTTCAATCAGGGCCGTGCGCAGGATGCAGTCCTGGGGAGGTTTGCTTTTGATTAAAGAAAAGGGAAATCTTAGTAAGCTGTTGATATTTTTATCAAAAATCTGTCAAAGTTCTCTTCATTGATACATACTTCGAAAGAATCGTCATGCAAAACCGTGGAGTATTTCTCAAATAATGAGTTGCAGGCTTCTTCATCTAGAGTTTTGATGGAAAAAGACATAAAAAATTCTCTAATATTATTTCACGGAGCTTAAGAAAACGGTCTTCGAGATGAGTGAATAATTAATCTAGGTATGGTAGGTAAGTTGAAATTCGATAAAAATCTTCAATTCAATTGGTCTAGATATTACAACGATGAGTTTGACCCGAAGCTAGTCCCGGTTTCCTTAGTTCAATATCGTGTTATATGCAGATCTTGCTGATTTTTTTGCCTGAATCTGACTAGAATGTTCCTCTGCATGTTCTTTTCTATCCAATAATTATTTTTGTGCGGCATCTGCCAAATGTATGGCTTTATTGAGATCTTGATTTTCAGCTTAACGATAAAGTTACGTACTGAATCGAATCAAGCACATGTAACGAAAAATGAAAATCCAAGGTTCTTATCACTTTAAGCAGCTGAAAAGCAGCAGAAGCTATTTTCGTATCTAAACAAGTATTGGAAATACTTTCCAAGGCGTCCATAACTGCTGGTATCCCTCTGGGCCCGAATTTGGCTCCCTACGGGCTTGCAAATTTTATGTCATTTCAATAAATGCTCAAATGGACTGGTACTTTTTTAATGTTTAATTCATTAAGAGGTTAGGCCACTCTAGACGCCGCAAAGATACGCTCACTTTGGAATTTTTTTTTTCAGAAGTACTATACGCAATAAAAAATACTATACGGGATTCTAAAAATGGAATTTTATTAAACATATCAGTGACTATAAACAAAAGTTGAACCAATTAATTTTAAAAATGGCGGCTGTGTAACGTGAATAAAACACAAATTATTTAGGAAATTATTGTCATTTCTTTTTATTATGATAATATTGGCACACGCAAAGAATTTTTTTGTTTACCGCAACTTAAAAATTCACCAACTACACTTTGTTTGCGCGATGGATTTGCCGCAAACGAATATTCAGTTGTCATCAACTTAAAAATATATCTTATATATATATACCGCAATCTTTTTCGGTAATTATCATTAACTATATTAATTATCTTTCTGCCTATGTCCGCCCGTATTCTTATGAGTTGCACTTGTCGCACCTCTGTTGTTATCTCAGTCCGTACAATTTGTTAATCCTTTGTCAGTTCCTTAATTGATATTCCCTGCTCTTCTAATATCGAACTTTTATGCGATAAGGTGTTACATTGTAATTCCAATGTATATGTTATTAATGCATATGTTCCCCCAAAGAGCAGTGCAGAAGTCTATGCAAGCCTTGCGGATTGCATAGAATATATAATAAATCTACTTGACGTTAATGACGACATTTTACTGTTGGGCGATTTCAATCTGTCTGACTTAAAATGGCATTCTTCCGACGATGATACATATTTTTGTGCATCAAATTCGAAGACTCGCCAAGAACATATATTTGTTGACAATATATGTTCTGACTTACAACAAGTTAGTTGTATTTATAATAGTCTTGAAAGACTTCTTGACCTGGTCTTAACTACAGACAGCAACAATGTGATTGTTAAGAGGGCCTTCCATGCTCTGACTATTGTAGATGAATACCATCCACCATTGAGCATTTGGTATAAATCGGACAGAGAGAGCATAGTAAAATCGAGTTCAATGGATAAAGTTTATGAATTCAATTTTAAAAAAGCTGACTTTTTGAAGTTGAATCATTTACTTCATAATAAACTAAATGTTATTTTAGAGTACTTAAATGGAAATAACCTTAATGATTCCATAAGTTTTTTTTATACGGAGCTCTTTATTGTGTTCTCTCAGTCCGTACCATATAGCCTCAAATTTGCGAAAAACTGTGCGTACCCTTGGTACACAAAGGATTTAAAAACTCTTCGCAACAACAGGAATAGGGCTTGGAAGAAATATGTCTGTAGTTTAGACTCAAATGACCTGGAAACCTACAAACGTTTGTTTCTGGAATTTGAAAATAGCTCAGCTGCATTATATAATGAATATTTAGACAATATAAAGCTGAGAATACTGTCTGATCCAAAAAAGTTTTGGGGATTCATAAATACAAAGAAGAAATCCGATGGATTCCCTTCATCATTCAAAACTGTTGATGGAATTACTGACGATCCCGTCATTATTTGTAGTTTATTTGCAAATCTTTTTAAGGAGTCATTTTGTTCGGATTCTTTTGATCCTGATGAGGGGTATTTTGAATATATGAATTCTACTCCCAGAGTTTCTTTGGACTCTTTATCCTTTACCTCAGAGGATATTTTAAAATATATTAGTTCGATCGATGAAGATTTTAGCGCTGGACCTGAATTTTGTGTCAACCACTCTCTTTGTTATTTAATAAATCTATAAACGAAAGTTATTTTCCACTGTTTTGGAAAAAATCATTTATTAGTCCTATTTTTAAAAAAGGGTTGCAGGAATGATGTTATTAATTACAGGCCCATTGCTAAACTGTCATCGATTTCAAAACTTTTTGAGCGAATCGTGTATGATCGGGTAAAAATTCACTGCCGTGAAGTCATAACAACTCGTCAGCATGGTTTTGTTAATGGCAGATCTACGGTATCTAATCTGCTTGATTTTACAACGTTTTGCTTAAACACCATTGAATCTGGTTGCCAGGTCGACTGCATCTACACTGATTTTAGCAAGGCTTTTGATAAGTTACCACACAATTTAATTCTATTTAAACTTAAGTCCATTGGATTTCCACAATATTTTGTAAACTGGATTAAATCGTATTTGACAGACCGTTCTTATCAAATACGATTCCGAGGGATTTTGTCTGCTGAGTTTATTGCGTTATCAGGTGTTCCTCAAGGAAGTCACCTAGGTCCACTTCTGTTTATTTTAGCCATTAATGATGTGACCCATATCATTAAAAACTCTAATCTGCTTATTTATGCGGATGACATGAAAATATACAGAAAAATAAATTCTCAAGACAATTCAGCCCTACTCCAGTCCGATCTGAAATCTTTTGAAGTTTGGTGTTCTAAAAATAATATGTTTCTTAATCCAGATAAATGCCAAACTATGACCTTTTCGCGAAAAAGGAATAATTTAGTTTTTGATTATAAGATAAAAGATACTGCTTTATGTCGTGTGGATGTCGTTAAAGATCTGGGAATATGTATGGATTCTAAGCTTTCCTTTAACATTCATATTGATAACATTTGTAAAAAAGCATCTTCTATGCTTGGATTTATTAAGTTCTGGGCCAAGGAATTCAATAGCATGATTACGACTACAACGTTGTATTACGCAATAGTGCGTCCTCACTTGGAGTACGCAAGTCAAGTTTGGTCTCCAAGTTACAATGTGAATGTTGATCGAATAGAGAGAATCCAAAAATGCTTTGTTAGGTTTGCCCTAAGGGACTTAAATGGATTTGACATTTTAAACCTTCCGCCATATGAAGATCGCTTAAAACTTTTAAAAATGCAATCATTGAGTGAGCGAAGGAAGTCTGCTGATATCGTCTATTTGCACCAACTCATAACCGGTGTATTCGATTCTCCAGAACTTCTTTCTCTTATTCTTTTTAACTCTGATCGTAGAAGTAGTAGAAATGCTAACAATTTAATTTACTTGCCATTTAGTAGAACAAATTATATGTTAACTGCTCCTTTAAACCGTATGAGTAAATTAGTTAACAATTGTAGCTTTTTTGATGTTAACTTGTCTAAAGGTCAACTCAAGAGTAGATTAAAAACTATTGTGTAATTGCATGGTTAGTCGTGTCGTCTTGTGTTGTCCTTGAGCCCAACCATATTTTGGTGGGTAAATTTTTCTCACATTAACTTATTACGAGCCACTAGTATCAATTTCATTTAATTTCAAAGATTTTTGGATTGTGACTTTTAATGCGTTAATGATGAGAATGTGCGAAAAAGCTGTAGTAGCTAAACTCGATTGTTATTGCATGTTTAATGTAGTAACAATTTCTCCAAAAAGTTTTATTTATACAACGAAGGGAAAAACAAAAGAAGTTTTCAGTTGGGAAAAACAAATTATTCAATTGCTGCAATGTAAAAATTACTCGCGTTTATGACAAACGAAATTAATTTCCTGCAACTAAATGACGCGTTTCTCGCAACTGACTATTATTATGACAACTGTTGAAACGTTTGTAAATAACGATTTCAAGCACTACAAACGAAGTTCGTTTGCGCCAAACTGGAGATAAACGTATTTTTTCTTTGCGTGTATGGTTCAATTATGTATGGAACAAAATATCGGCCAAATGGCCGCCGCGACCTCGGCGGCACACCTCCATCCGATGGTCCAAATTTTCGATGACGCTGAGGCATAAGTGAGGTTCTATGCCGTTAATGTGCCGAAGTATCTAATCCTTTAGCTCTTGAATTGTTGCTGGCTTATCGACGTACACCTTTTCTTTCAAATAACCCCAAAGAAAGAAGTCCAAATCACAAAAGTGTCAAATCACATGATCTTTTCGGACAATTGACATCGCCACCACGTGAGATAACACGGCCATTGAATTTGTCGCGCAAAATAGTCATTGTTTCGTTAGCTGTGTGGCAAGTGGCACCGTTCTGTTGAAACCACATATCGTCCACATCCATATCTTCCAATTCGAGCCATAAAAAGTTCGTTATCATCTCACGCTACCGAACACCATTCACAGTAACTGCCTGACCAGCCTCATTTTGAAAAAAAATACGGCCCGATGATGCCGCCAGCCCATAAACCGCACCAAACAGTCACTCTTTGTGGGTGTATTGGTTTTTCGACAATCACTCTTGGATTATCATTTGCCCAAATGCGGCAATTCTGCTTATTGACGAATCCACTAAGGTGAAAGTGTGCCTCATCACTGAAGATGATTTTCTTCGAAAATTGATCCACTGTTGCCATTTTTTGAATAACTTTAAGGCGTTGCTCGATTGTGTATCTTTCCATGGTTCAAATTGAATTAGTCTGAAATTGAGAATTGTCAAATGAAATGCAGAAAAAACTTGACGTTTTTAAAATTTAATCACCCTTTTTATAAGATCTGCTATAGAAATACGTAGGATATTTTTGATACATAGATTTTCGGCCAAATGGCTTCTAAAGTAAAAAGGGAAAAATTTCCATCAGATTATTTTGAATAACAAATCAACCCCTTAATATAAAAAAAAATCGGACGTACACTGAAAAAAAAATGCTTCAAAATTGACGACAATTGTTATTAATTTGACGATATTTGTGTTTAAAAAATAGCTTGCAACAAATTTCGTCAAAGTAAGAGCAAATGTATTTAAAAATTTTGAAAAATATATGAAAAAAAAGTCAAATTAACAACACATTTTGTGAACACATTGTGTTTAATTTTAAGCTAACTTTTTCTTTTCAGTGTACTTCTATGCACAATATGTTTTTCAAGATATATTTTAAGTTTCAAGTGAGCCGGTTGGAAATTGCCTGAGTTATGCATCCGGAAAACTTAAAAAACGCAGTTTTGAGATTAACGCGTTTGAAGTTTTGAGTAGTAGTAGTAGTATAGTAGTACCAGGTGGCCATATACTTAAATTTAAAACCAAGTAATGAGAAATTTTTTCCGCCTATAATCTTTTGAGACATCATTTTCGAGATCATAAGGGACCATTTAAAAAAAAAAAAATCACGCGCACATTTTTATGGTTTTCATTATGATACATATTGCTACGAAACACTTTGAAAGTATTTATATACATAAACACGGGAAAAGAATACTATTCTTGTACTCTCCCTCACCCAAAAAAATGTATTTGCAAAAACTATTCTTTATTCATCAAAATAGTTTCCTTTGACGGCGATACAACATTTCAACGCTTCTGTAACTTTTCGAGTCAGCAAAGTGCTGGTAATCGCTAGGAGCCAGACCTGGACTGTACCGTGGGTAGGCCGGCAATTCGAAACCCAATTCAGTTATTTTGGCCATCGTTTTCACTGATTTGTGACATTAAAATTAACTAGCGACCACCGGTGCGCGTTGCTGCCCCCAGCAACTATAATAATAATAATTAATAGTAATATCCTAAAAAAAAAACTTGTATGTATCTTGGTTGCGAGCGTACAGCGCGAGCGGCTTGCGAAAGCCTTACATTTTTCTGACTTTCATTTTGTTGTTAACAGACGCTCTAAAAAGAAGAGACAGAAGAGAGCGAAATGTGAGCAGCGAATAGTTTTGCTCTGAGTTTGATAACGTTGTTCTCAGCTGCTGTTAACAACATAACAACAACAATTATATGCAATTATAAGCAAACTTTAATAAGCTTTAACTTGAAAAATATAAATTTTTAAGAAACAAAAAGTCCAGTTTGCACATCTACAGGTCTAAACCTATCAAACCATACTAAATTTATTAAAATTGGGCTTGTACTTAAAAAGCCTTATGCCGGACAAAATTTGGGTTTGCGTAATATATATAAGATTGGTAGCGCACTGTCTTGGTGGAACAAAATTTTTTTTTTGCCAAATGGGGTCTTTACTTCATACTTTCAAACTTCAAATGCTCCAATAACGCAATGTTTATACTTTATATCAACCGTCTACGTTTCAAGCTATCAATAAAAATTATATCGCACGCATCCCAGAAACTGACTCTATACTTTCCGCTTTTAGTGGCGGTTTTTTTTTTTTTTCGTGGATTCGAGTCCGGAGTAAAATTGTGTATTCATGTGTCATCCATAGTGATATACCTACGAAAAAACTACGACTTATTCCGCTGAAGCATTGAAAAGCAGCTCCTAGAATCTTCAATTCGTTGTTGTGTTTGCTCTAGTGTAAGAATGCGTGGCATCCATTTGAAAAAGAGCTCTTCAGGGTGTCAGCAATCTCCCTCGACTTCACTTTGCGGTCGCCCATGATGACCTTTCAATATTTTTGTGATGTCTTCATCACCAACTGACTCATTTGGGGGATCAGAGCGTTCCTCATCAATTGTGTTTTTACGACCACGACGAAAATTAGCATTTCAGCGTTTGATAGTTATTTCTGATGGAGCAGAGTCGGGATAACATTTTCGTAGCTATTATCCGGCTTGCACGGACAAAGTTTAACCCTCCATTGTACATCCAATTCAAAACCTTCCATTCTACACCTCGGGTCTAGCTGGACCCCTATTCATTTGTATGCACTTGTATGGCACAATATGTTACATACATGATTATTTGTAGACCAATGCAGGTATATACTTTTAATATCGTACCTTATGTAATGGTTTGGCCATCCTTCGAGCTACCTGGAGAAGTGAAAATAATACCTATTTTTATACCCCCACGTTTAAAAAACGTAAATGGGGGTATATTAATTTTGTCACTCCGTTTGTAACGCCCATAAGGAGACGTGGTAGGTATAGAAAAGTATATATATTATTGATCAGCATCACCACCCAAGTCAATTTAGCCATGTCCGTCTGTCTGTCCGTCTGTCCGTCTGTCGTCACGATTACAGCCGTAAGTTTCAAGCTATCATCACGAACTTGAATATTTAAGCTTTTATCTAAAAAAAAAAGGTCAAGTTCGAAAATGAGCCAAATCGGATGAAACCACGCCTACCTCCCATACAAAGTGCCTTTATCAAAACGGTGAAATCTCTTAGAATTCCACAAAAATTTATATATATGCACTTGAAATTTTGCACATGGGTTCCGATATTTAAAGTGCACTCTAAGTATGAAATTCAACTAAATCGGATGAAAACCACGCCTACCTCCCATACAAAGTGACTTTATCAAAAAGGTAAAATCTCTTTAAATTCCACAAAAAGTAATATATGGACTTGAAATTGTGCATATTAACTTTGATATATAAGATGCACTTTGTATATAAAATTCAACCAAATCGAGTGGAAACCACACCCACCTCCCATACAAAGTGATTTTATAAAAAATGAAAGCGAATATTTTCTGTTAAAACTATGTATAACGAAAATGTTTTTACAAATAAACATTTTATTGACGGCTTAAGACTTTGAATATACTTCGGTTCGGACGTGGGGGTATTTTAACTTCGGCCCAGTCGAAGATCATTTCTTACTAGTTTTTTTTTTTTTTTTTTTAGTTTTCAAAGGAAACATGTTTCTTTTCGGTTCATTTTGTTCTTTTTTTCTTAATAATATAAATGGAATTGTTTGTTATTAAGAACGAATTGTTGGACGAATTGGATAGCGTAGTAAGAAAATTGCGTCTTGCATCACTTCGTCTGAGCCCATCAACTTCCATAGAAATGCAAAAATGTGTAAATATATTCTGTGTGAACATAACAGACTGTCTAAGTACGTATTTACAATGAAAAAGTAATAAAATATTAAGGTAGAATGGCCAAAATGCATTCCATAATTCTCCATACAAAATAGATAGGGGTCTAGCCAGGCCCGAGGTGTACAACCGAAGGTGTAGTGTTTTCTTGACAGTTCTTTTTTTAAATAGCTATAAAATTCAATTTTAGGAAGCTACCTGGAAGCTCATTTCGATATCTAAACTAGAACTATGTTAAAAGACCGTTCAAAAATTAAAAAGGTCTGACCAGACTCGGGTGTACAACGGAGAGTTAAGAAAAAAATCTATGTATATATATATCTATCACTATAATCGTAGTAGCTCACTCAGTACTAAACCAAATGTAATAAAATTTTTATTGTGTTCATTTGAAGGTTGGTGCCATTGAAAAATCATAGCAAGATTTTATGTGAGGCACCATCTAGTAGGTTGGGTTAGCTGTCTGAAGTTAGTACTGGCTTAAAAAAAACACTCTTTATTTGATCTTTTACTCGTCTTACTTCTTGTCCTAGTCCTTGTTCTAGTTCAATTCCTAATTCTTATCGCAATCTTTGTCTCAATTTTTTTCTAAATTATTTTCATAAGTCCCTTATCAGAGTACTTGTGCTAAGCCTTATCCGTATACTTTTTCTCTGACAATATATCAAGCATCAAGAAAAAAAAAGTAAAATATCAGCATAAAAACTTATAAAACAATGATTTGTATTTTCAATTACCTCTTTGTGGTTTTGTAATAAATCTAAAAAAAAACTCTGCTTTTTTTATTTCAGATCAACCCTCTTCAGGTTCAACGCCCATGCGTGGAGCACTGCTTGAGGCACAACACATGCTGCTGATGCTAGCATGCATCTTGCTGCACATAAAAGTGTTGATAAATAGCACAACAAAAACCAGCTGCAAAACAATGAAAATCAAGGAAACCATAACAAACCTGGGACAGAATTACAATAACTCAGAAACGACAACAACAAGAACATGCAATAGGAATGTAATGGTTGTTGCAAATAAAAGAGTTGCCAGCTTGCGGTGATAAGCTAAACGATAAAGCAAAAGGAGATCATTTTGAGACAACAACAACAAAAAAGAAAGCCAAATGCAAACAAGAAGTCTTCAGCAAAATAAAGAATAAAAGAAAAAATAATAATAATCAAAATAACAAAAAGCAAAATGTGTGGTAAACAGCAGCAGATACAAGATATTGTAAGAAAATTAAGAAAAGCAGAAAGTATTTATTTATAAAATAGTTAAAATTAAGATGAAGTAAAAGTAAAGTAATGCAAGGAAAAACAAAAAACGAAATAAAATAAACTTTTCTATGTAAAATTAAGTTCACAAAAAGTACGAAATAAGCAAAAACAAATAAAAAAAGCAAAAACAAAAACCATTAATTTCTAAGCAAATCTGTAACTTTTACACAATGTTGCATATTTTGCGGCGTTGTGCTGCATTTTGAAAAAAAAAAAATAAAAAAAAATAACCAAATACCATTGAATACTCCTTAACTCAAAAATGCTCATAAAATCACGATTAAAGACAACATTTTTAACATCATGTTACATGGCATAAAATGAACAGCTAATATTTTTCACTGTTAAATTGTTGTGTTTTGTAAATAAATAATTAGAAATGTTAACTGAAATATGTATGTAGTATGTATAAAATAAAACAAAATTCTATACATACATGTACCTAAGTGTTTATGTTAGTATGTGTGCGATTAAAATAATATTCAATTTGTATTTAAAATTAACGAATACCAAGTATTTAGATTGTCCTTGAGGCAGCAATTGCAATTAATGTTGTTCTTGTGGAAAAAAATATATTTTTTATTTATTTTTTGTTTCTTCTTTAAAGTTATTTTAAGCAATGTGTTTGAATAAAAATTAAAATAAATATATATATTAAAATATGAAAACATAAATAAACATGTATTACTAGCAAATAAATATTATAAAAATAAAAGTTAATAAAAAATATGGTTTAACGTCAAACTGTGCCGTAAAATAAAATAGATTATTTTTTAAAGTTAATTTGGAAAATTTACAGGTAAGACGATATTGTATTCTACTAAATATTTTAACAGTCTAATCAGCGTGGCTGCCCTGAGGCAGCGTTCGTTCTAATCAATAAAATATAACGGTTTCAACACGATACGTTGATACTGCTCATGGCTGGATCTAGCATTTGCCTTGGGGGAACGGTTTTGATTGCAAAAATATATAATTGGGTAGTTGATAAAAATTTTAATAATATACTTTTGGATTTTGACGTAGAATACGTCATTCTCGGAGGCAAGTAGGGTGGTTGATAGTGATCAGTCAGTATTTAGGTCACAATTTGAGCCTTTGGTGTGCCTAAAGTACTGATCGTACAATGTTGATGTTAGCACTTTTTGGTCTGCTTGATCCTCACTGTTAGAAAAATTCATGTTTGAACTCTCTTGAACATGAATAAATTATAAACTTATATAAATTTTACAAAATTACATGAAATATAAAGCCACCATTTGATTTTTTTGTGTGCTTAACTTTGGTACCTATTTATCGACAGTTTCCGGTTTTATCAACAAAACCATAAAATTTGTATGGGAGCCCCCCTAAGGAGTGGTCGGAGGGAATAGGTGTCAAGGGCAAAAATGTTCCTTTTACAAAAGTAATGGGGGTCTGTAATACATATTAACCCTCTGCGGCACTCTCTTAAAGGTCATATGCTCAGGTGTATGGAATAAATAAACAAAAACCAAAAAATTTGTATGGGAGCCCCCCTAAAGAGTGGTCGGAGAGAATAGGTGTCAAAAGGCAAAAATATTCCTTTTAAAAATGTAATGGGGGTCGGTCATACATATTTACTCTCTCCGGCACTCTATTAAAGGTCATATGCTCAGGTGTATGGAATAAATATACAAAAACCATAAAATTTGTATGGGAGCCCCCCTAAGGAGTGGTCGGAGGGAATAGGTGTCAAGGGCGAAAATGTTCCTTTTGCAAAAGTAATGGGGTCGATCATACATATTAACCCTCTCCGGCACTCTTTTAAAGGTCATATGCTCAGGTGTATGGAATAAATATAGAAAAAGCATAAAATTTGTATGGGAGCCCCCTAAGGAGTGGTCAGAGGAAATAAGTGTCAAAGGCAAAAATTTTCCTTATGCAAAAGTAATGGGGGTCGTTCATACATATTAACCCAGCACTCTTTTAAAGGACATATGCTCAGGTGTATGGAATAAATATTTTGCTAAATATTTTTTAAAAACTAGTAAGAAATAATCTTCGACTGGGCCGAAGTTAAAATACCCCCACGTCCGAACCGAAGTATATTCATAGTCTTCAAGCAGTCAAAAAAGTGTTTATTTGTAAAAACATTTTCGTCATAGTTTTAACAGAAAATATTCGGTATTGTTTTTTAATGAAGTCACTTTGTATGGGAGGTGGGTGTGGTTTTCACTTGATTTCGTTGAATTTCTACACAGAGTACATTTTTTATATCAAAGTTCATATGCAAAATTTCAAGTCCATATATTAATTTTTATGGCATTTAAAGAGATTTTACATTTTTGATAAAGTCACTTTGTATGGGAGGTAAGCGTGGTATTCATCCAATTTGGTTGAAATTCATACTCAGAGTGTATATTAAATAGCAGAGCTCATGTGCTCAAATTTCAAGTCCATATATTAGTTTCTGTGGAATTCTAAGAGATTTAACCGCTTTGATAAAGTCACTTTGTATGGGAGGTAGGCGTGGTTTTCGTCCGATTTAGCTCATTTTCGAACTTGACCTGTATTTTTTAGATACAAGCTTAAATATCGAATTTCGTGATGATTGCTTGAACATTACGGATGTAATCGTGATCACAGACAGACAGACGGACAGACAGACAGACAGACGGACATGGCTAAATCGACTCGGGTGGTGATGCTGATCAAGAATATATACCCTTTTCTATACCTACCACGCCTCCTTATGGGCGTTACAAACGGAGTGACAAAATTAATATACCCCGTTTACGTTTTTTAAACGTAGGGGTATAAAAATGGAATGTCAATGAGTTCAAATTTGTATATTTCGTTGTTTGTGATATTCTTTAATTCTGTATCATTTTTTTGTTCTTTGTGTAGTTGTTTCAGGTCGATATCTGGTGTTTTTAATTCTTCGACTTCGCATCTTGATAGTGCATCGGCTACTATGTTGCCTGTACCTTTGATGTGTATTATCGTGTTAGTAAATTGTGCAATGTATTCAAGGTGTCTTGTTTGTCTAGGACTGCGTTCTGTTTTTGAGTGGAGTGCATTTGTTAATGGTTTGTGATCCGTGTAAACTGTAAACTGTAAATGTATTGCCTTCTAAATGATGTCTGAAATGTTTGATTGTTAGATAGATTGCTAGTAATTCGCGGTCGAATGTACTGTATTTTGTTTCTGTTTGTGTTAATTTCTTAGAAAAAAATGCTAAAGGTTGAAGTATTCCATTGTGTTCTTGTTGTAAGACTCCGCCAACTGCGGTGTTAGATGCATCTACAGCAACTGATAGTTTTGCTTTACTATTAATGTGATTAATTAGTGTTTGCTTAGCAACACTATCTTTTATTGTTGTAATTGCATGTAATGTTGTGTCTGTCCATTGTAAGTGTTTATCTTTGGTTTTTGATGCGCTTGTCACCATGTCATAAATGGGACCTAAAATGTGTGCGAGTTTTGGAATGCACCGGTGGTAATAATTTGTCATACCTATAAATTTTTGCATCTGTTTAACTGTTATTGGTTGTGGGTAGTCTTGTATACATCTTGTTCGTTCTTCGGATGGTCTGATACAATGTTTAGAGATGTTGTAACTGAGGAAACCTATGTCGTCTACTCCAAATATGCATTTATTTGGTTTGATATATAAACCGTATTTGTCGAGTCGTTGGAAAATTTGTGTTAAGTGATCAAAGTGTTGTTCTTCATTGTTACTGGCCACAAGAATGTCGTCTAAATAAACGAAAATGAAGTCTAGTCCGTGCAGTAATTCATGTATGCACCTTTGGAATGTTTGCGCTGAGTTTCTCAAACCGAAAGGCATTCGGAAAAACTCAAACATTCCAAAAGGTGTAGTGATTGCTGTTTTCTGCATATCCTCAGGGGCCATGGGAATTTGTTAGATATGTGTATTGTGTAAGTTGATTGAGAAATCGTGTATATGAGGTAACGGGTAGCGGTCTGGTACTGTTATTGTGTTCAGTTTTCTGTAGTCCCCGCATGGCCTCCAGTCGTTCGGTTCGCGTTTAGGTACTAAAGGTAGAAGATGTTTTTGAGTTCGACGGTCTACAAATGCCAGATTTAACCAAAAAGTCGAATTCATGTTTAGCTATTTTCAATTTTGGCAAGTCTCAACGTCGCGGTTTTGTAAATGGTAACTGTAATTCAGTGAAAATGTGATGCACTGTTTGGTGTTTGACAGGTGCAGTGTAGTCGGGTTCTGTTATTAGTGATGGAAATTTTTTTAGTAGTTCTGTGTATTTGTTGTCGACTGAAAATAATTTTGTTAACGTGGTTTCAGTAAATGCTGAGATAGTGTTGACTGATAAGTTTGTTAATGGGTCGATGAGTCGTTTACGTTTTAGATCTATTAGCAGTCCGTATTTTGTTAAAAAGTCTGTACCTAAAATTGGAATGGAAATGTGAACAATGATGAAAGTAAAAGGTAATTCACGTCGTAATTTTAAGTCAAGTGTATGTTGTTTTTTCCCGAAAGTCGAAATGGAAGTGCCATTGGCCGCTGTTAAAGTGAGATCAGATTTCTGTTTTGAAATTTTGAATTTGGAGGAAGGAAGTACTGAAACTTCTGCTCCGCTGTCTACTAAAAAGTTCAATTTATTTGTCGGATCGTAAATAAAGAGAAGACGTGTCAGTGCGACAGGTCCATTGTCAGTCGTCGCGACAATGGAGTCATTTAGTTTGTTGTGTTATATTGTGTTGAGTTGTGTTGTGTTGTGTTGTGTTATCGTTTTGTACATATGCACACGGTTGTTCGCATCTACGTGCTTCTCTACCGAATTTGTAGTGGTATCGGCATAACCAGTTTGGTCTACATCCTGGTTATCCTCTAGCTCTGTATGGCCTGACCCGGTTAAAGCAATGTTAAGTGTTTTAGGAAGTTTCCTAAGCCAAAGCTTTTGGAGAAAGTCTGGGTCTACCGCGAAACCTGCCTATAGCAATAGTGATCTATAGTATTGCGAAGGTTTCCTATCTCCCATCTCTGTGTCAGCTAGTATTTTGTCAATACGTTTATTTTCGCTAAGAGAGTGGTGTTCAATCAGTATTTTCTTCAAGTTTTCGTATAGATTCCTTGAAGAAGGTTTCTTCCGGGCGAGCTATAATCAGGTATTCATATTTTGTTTTATCCATCGTAATGGATCTAGACTGAAATTGCATTTCGGCATGTATAAACCACGCCTCTGGACAACTAGTCCAAAACTGGGGTAGTTTTACCGATGTCGCGTGAATTTCCGTACGTTCGGACCTTTCGAATGGGTTGATCAGATCGGACTCTAAATCTATTTGTCTATTTATGTGCCCATCTCCGTGTTGAGAGGGTTGAGGTGAGAGTGAGAGGGCACTTTTATACTTTATAAAAGTAAAGTATTTTGTTTTGTGTGACTTATGTATGTGTATCGTGTGTATGTGATATGCAGACACCACATACTCATATTTATCCTTGGTTCCAGTGATGATTTCTTTTATGCAAAAAATAATGATTGATGAGCACACGAAATTCATTTTTTTTTTAACTTTCATCGAAATTCACAAGGTTATCTGCTTTCAATAACTGCCAAACGCAAACTTAATGAGTAGCTTGCCCAAAATTTTATAGGAGTCTATTAACAGATGGTAGTTGACAGTAAACCTCTGCACGAGTGCGCTTGAAATGCGTTTCAAAGCACTCGTTTGTAGTGCAAGCTTTTGCTATGTTTTGCTCTCACCAATGAAATCAAGCCTAACACTACAAAGAGAACTCGTCGCTTGAGCAGAACAAGAACAAACTAAAACCAAAGCAATGTTAGGCATGATTCGAAAAAGAAGTGTGCACTGACTAGAAAGTTATGTTGTTATGTAAACAACAGCAGAACGCTTGGAGTTATGCTGTCTTTGAATTGCTTTGGAAGTAAATGCCGTATAACAATGAAACTCAATATGTATGGAGTTCTTACTTGGTGATATCGTTCTACTAGAAAGTAGAATATGGGAAGTAGGGTACTGGGATGGGGATTTGACAAATGGGTGTGGCTCCGATCCAAATAATTCAAGTATCCAAATAATTCAATGAAGTGTAGGAAAAACTTAAGCGTATTAAGGCCGTTTAGAGTTCTGTAGATTTCGTGTTTAGCCGTTTTTGGGGGTAGCTGATTTCGAATCTGATTTCAGAATTTTAAAATTAAAGATGGTGGATAGGGTTGCCACCTAAATTTTTTGTAGTTTAAAAAATTCGGTGCTGGGGTGAACACTAGGTAAAAATTGGTCGCTGAATCCGAATCCGATGTCAGATGTTCATAAGTATGATATTTTAACAATAGGGTTGCCACCTAATAATATGTTGCTTTTTAAAGAGTTTTAAACATTATCTAACAGTTTTAGGGGGTCGCTGATTTCGAATCTGATGTCAGAATTTTAAAATTCAAGATGGCTGATAGGGTTGCCACCTAATTTTTTTTTATTTTTACGAATTCGATGCTGGGGTGAACACTAGGTAAAAATGGGTCGCTGAATCCGTTGTCAGAATTTCAAACTTATGAAATTTTTAACCCTATAGGGTTGCCACTTAAAAATATTCTTTTTTAAAAGTTTTAATCACTATCCTACAGTTTTAGGTGGCAACCCTATAGGGTTAAAAATTTTGAAATTCTGACAACGGATTCGGATTCAGCAACCCATTTTTACCTAGTGTTCACCCCAGCACCGAATTCGAAAAATAAAAAAAAATTAGGTGTCTTTAATTTTAGCTATCTTTAATTTTAAAATTCTGACATCAGATTCGAAAACAGTGGGGGGGTCACTGTTTTACAATGTTTAAAACTCGTAAAAATACATTATAAGGTGGCAACCCTCTTGTTAAAAATTTTATAATTTTAAAATACTGACAACGATTTCGGATTCATTTTGACCTAGTGTTCGCCCAAACACCGAATTCGTAAAAATAACATTTCTATTTGCCAATGGTAGAAATAATTACTTCGCCAAGGTTCTGTTTTGTATGGTGTGATTGGTGCATTTTTCGCTGTTAGTAATTGTTCTGTTAAAGCAAACCGAGAACATGGTTTGATTTGAAGCTGACGAGTGCTCTGCAGTGTTCGTTTGTTATCATTAAATGACATGGATACGCTCTGCTTGACTAACAGAGTTCTGTCAAGCTCTGAACTCTGCACTGTTGGATCTACTGTTGTGGAAAAAACGAGTGCATTTGTGCAGAGGTTTAGTTGACAGGACTAGCAATGCATTTAGGGTTACTATGCGGGAAACTTAAAAAGTCATTGACTTCTCAAATTGCAAAAGTAGGTCCAGATATCGATCATTTAATAACACGCGCGACACAATTTGATCAAGAAGCTCAGACAAAGTCCTTTTAAGGGCGGAAGTGACTAATTCCTTTTTTTATTTTCTTTTTTTTTTTTTTTGTTTTCTTCAATTTCTATTGCTAACTTGCCTTCATTTATATATTTCTTGTTTTGAAAACTTTTACTTAAAATAATTTTATTCTTCTTGATATTAATATTTTCGCAATACCGAGTACAATAATTTCGAGAGTTTTATAACCCTTCGTTTGTTGTCCTTCAATAAACTCAAATATAACTTCTTTTGATTCTGGATGTCTCCTTCCTCCTCCCGTCCTTTTTCACTACTTAACTGTTAGAAATGTTGCACTTTTAATTAATCAGTTTTAACGATATCAGCAAGTTTTTGCAACTTTTTTATGCGAATTGGTTCCTGAAGTTGAAAGTTTATTGTTTCTGTTAATAGCAATACCCAATAGCAATACCAATCCTTATACTAGACATTTTCACCATAACTTCTCGCAAACAACTCATTTCTCATCAACAACGTTCTAATTTTCACTGTTGATGCTAAGAGTTTGTGCGGCTACTCAACAGCGCAGCACGCCCCGACCGGAAAATTTCTCAAGTGCTGCAAATGACTTTTGAGAAAACTTCTTCATTGGCTCTAATGGACAATCGAAAATGCATTGAAGCGATAATTTTGTGGATTTTCCATGTGCTGGTAATTGAATTCGTTTCACTCGTTTCGGAAAGGATCACACACAGAGCACAGGCTGTGGATGACTCTGACAGTATCGTTGCGATGGGTTGGTATGGTTGGCAAAGCGAAGTGGCAGTGATAGAAAAGCTACAATATTGTTGAGTAGTTACTTGGCTGTCGTTCGTTGTGTGGCAATAACTATTTGAGTGTACATAAATTGTAGATATATGCGTACTTATGTGTGTGTTTGTTTGTTGAAAGCGTGCTGCTGGTGCCAAGGATGTACGCCCGGTTAGTCTTTGGTTAAGTTTTTGTTTTTGAGATTTTGCTGTGCAAATATTTTAATTGGCATCAAATTGCCAGCTATTCGAATTGTTGTTGTTTTTGCTGCAAAACCTTTTTCACTAAAGAATTTTCAAGGCAAAAATAAATAAGAGGCACTTGAAAGGAAGGACACCAAATAGAAGGTATTTATTGAAACTGCCTGTTTGGAAAAATCATAGCAATTTCTAAAATTTTTTTATTTGCTTTAATTTTGTTTTTATCTCACGTTTTCTGTTATATAAATTAAAAAATGACTAGAATAGAATCTTATAGTTTTTCGTTAACTTTTCTCAAATCAGTCATTCCTTTGAAAACTAAGAATTGCGCAATTGATCAAATATGGTTAAGAAACCAACAACTAATTCCTTCTGAACTTAGGGCTTCTTATCATGAATATGGTACCTAAATTAAAATCATCACCTCGTATTTTAAAAATTTAAAAAAATTAGTAACCATGCGAAAAAATTTCCCAAGACAAGGAAATGAACTTGGATGAGAATGAAAACAAAGTTTACAGCAAGGATAAGAACAAGCACTAGAACAGGGCTTACTATGCTGCACAAGCAGAAAAAACACCAACACCAACACCAACACCAACACCAACACCAACACCAACACCAAAACCAACACCAACACCAACACCAACACCAACACCAACACCAACACCAACACCAACACCAACACCAATACCAATACCAACACCAACACAAACACAAACACTAACACCAACACCAACACCAATACCAACACAAACACAAACACAAACACAAACACAAACACAAACACAAACACCAACACCAACACCAACACCAATACCAACACCAACACCAACACCAACACCAACACCAACACCAACACCAACACCAACACCAACACCAACACCCACACCAACACCAACACCAACACCAACACCAACACCAACACCAACACCAACACCAACACCAACACCAACACCAACACCAACACCAACACCAACACCAACACCAACACCAACACCAACACCAACACCAACACCAACACCAACACCAACACCAACACCAACACCAACACCAACACCAACACCAACACCAACACCAACACCAACACCAACACCAATACAAACACCAACACCAACACCAACACCAACACCAACACCAACACCAACACCAGCACCAACACCAACACCAACACCAACACCAACACCAACACCAACACCAACACCAACACCAACACCAACACCAACACCAACACCAACACCAACACCAACACCAACACCAACACCAACACCAACACCCACACCAACACCAACACCAACACCAACACCAACACCAACACCAACACCAACACCAACACCAACACCAACACCAACACCAACACCAACACCAACACCAACACCAACACCAGCACCAACACCAACACCAACACCAACACCAACACCAACACCAACACCAACACCAACACCAACACCAACACCAACACAAACACAAACACAAACACAAACAACAACACCAACACCAACACCAACACAAACACCAACACAAACACAAACACCAACACCAACACCAACATCAACACCAACACCAACACCAACACCAACACCAACACCAACACCAACACCAACACCAACACCAACACCAACACCAACACCAACACCAACACCAACAACTTTTAACAACTTTTTTTCTTTGATTTTAAGGCGTTAAATTTTCTCAGTGTAGCCAAAGGATTCGGTGTATAATACATAAACACTTGTTTGCGAAGACTTGTAGCTTCTTGCAGATGCTATCAGTGACCTTCCACGTTTCGCAAGCCTACAGGCTTGGTGCTGGTGTTGAAAAGGCGTTGTTTGGTTTTCTTACTTATATTAGGCGCTGTCCAGATGCGATTGACTTTGTGGAAGGCGTATCTGGCCTTGTTGATGCGCGAATTTACATCCTCCTCGGCCTTGCCATCTTTGATGAGCACGCTACCTAAATAGCTAAATTGACCGACATCCTCAATGGTTACCTGCACGTTATCATCAATGGCCACTGACAGGTTATCTTGGCTTTTAGTTTCTACGCGCATAAGCTTAGTCTTTTTAAAGTTAACTCGTAGTTAACGTAGAGAGATTTGAGTTTGGCATTAATCTCTGACAGTCTGTGTGTCAAGAAGCAAATGTCGTCAGCTTAGTCGAGGTTGCTAAGTTTTTGGTGTGGCCGCTATTGAATGCCACTGGGAGCGTCGTTATTTGTTTTCTTGAGGACGCTGTCAAGGACTACTATAAAAAGAAGAGGTGGCAGTACGCAACCTTTTCGGAGTCCTCTTTGGATGGTGGATTTATTGCTCTTTTTTCCTTTGAAGAGAACGCTACACTAAGCACCCTCATAAAGCTCGCGAATAAGAGTGATGATCTTATTCGGCATGCCCACATTTCTGAGAGCAGACCAGATTGCGCGTCTGTTGATTGTGTGAAAAGCATGTTCAAAATCAACAGCATATATAATGGAGATCTCTACTTAGTAGATTGCTCAATTATTATTCTAAGTGCGTTAATGTGGTCGATGCAGGATTGCTTTGGCCTGAAACCATTTTGCTCAGTACTTAGTATGGTGTTGAGAGCTGGTGATATTCTGTCTGGAATGACAAAAGTGAGAACCGTTTCAACAGCGTTTAGAAGCGTAATGCCTCACCAGTTTTTACATCGGCTCAGGTCGCCTTTCTTCGGGATGGATATTATTATTCTCTTTTTCCACTCACTGCGTATTCTGTTCGTCATCCGGATTTCTAGGAATAGTGGACGTAAAGCTGGGGCGATTTCTTCTGCGCCATATTTCAACAATTCGGGTGGAATGTCATCAGTGCCGGCAGCTTTCTGCAATCATTAGGGGCTCTGTCGTGATGTACTTGTTAGGGTTGTGTCGCCATTGTGTCACAAGTGTCATTGGCATCATCGAGCTCTTCTTCCTCCGTAGTGTTACCCGGGCATTCGTAATGTCTTCTTCATTCATCCAGCTGCTCATCTACTCTATTGAGTGTGCTGCCATTAAGGTCTTTCAATGGTGAAATTTGCGGCTTGACATTCGCTAGTTTGTTGATTGCGGCGTATACGCTTCTCAGGTCATTTCTATATGCGGCTGATTTGGCCTCACTAGCGATGTTGTTAAGGTAAGCTTCTTTATCACTAGACGCTCGTTCTTTTACCACCAAAGACTTAGGTGTTTTTCTTGATCATAAGCTTAGTTTCTCTAAACATATTGATTATATGATCTCTAAAGCCAACTCCATGCTGGGTTTCATTACTAGAAACTCTAAAGAATTTAATGATCCGTTTTCTCTCATTTCGCTATATAATGCTTTTGTTAAATCAATATTAGAATATTGTTGTATTATATGGGATCCTTTTTACTCAGTGTCATCTGACCGAATTGAACGAGTTCAAAGACGCTTCACTAAAATAGCAATTGGGCGCCTAAATTGGAATATTGAAATGCCGGCATATAACGTTAGGTGTCTACTCCTTGGCATCCTCACTTTGAAAATGCGTCGTAAATATTTTGCTGTCATGTTCATCAGAGACATTATATATAGTAACATTAACTGTCCTGATTTGTTACTTAAGATAGGCTTTCATGTACCTTCGCGGGACCTCAGATCTCAGAATTTGTTTCATGTGCCATATTGTAGAGTAAATTATACTTGCAATGAACCCATAACGCGTTGTTTAAAACTGGCTAATACAGTCTGCATGAATGTTGATTTTAATTCAGGCTTAAGCAGAAATGCATTTAAAAATTGCTTGATTTCCTATTTTCATAGTATAAGTAATACTTCTAGCACCTAAGTATTCATACGTTTATCCATAAATTTAAAATTCAGAAATGTATTATTTTAGTCAAGTAGTCAGTAAGGAAGTTTATATTCCGTTGATGAATAAAATAAATAAAATAAAAATAAAAATAAAAAAATAAAATCGGCTGACTTGTAGAGATTGTCCCGTTCAGATTTTTTTTTTGCATAATCGTGTGTGCTCTCGAGTTGGTTCTTGATTGACCTTCTTCTTTCGACGCTTTGCCAAGTGTCAGAGCGAATCCAAGGTTTGGTTGGATTTTTGGTGTAACCCATCGAGATTTCCGCTGCCAAAGAGCATGAAGTTGCTACATCGCTCCATGTGTATGATGCGGTTATGTTGCTGATATTGTTCGGCAGTTGTGCCTTCTTAGATCGATTCTGCGAAGTCTGCCAGAGATAGCGTTGAGAGCTGCAGGGCGCATGCGTAGTTTTGCAACCACGAGGTTATATTCTTTTTTGTTTTCCTTTACGTTTACGATTACGTTTTCGTTTATATTTACGTTGACGTTTTCGTTTACAATTACGTTTTCGTTTACGTTTACGTTTACTTTGACGTTTATGTTTACGTTTAAGTTTACGTTTACGTTTACGTTTACGTTTACGTTTACGCTTACGTTTACGTTTACGTTTACGTTTGAATTTACGTTTACGTTCATGTTTTCGTTTACGTTTACGTTTACATTTACGTTTACGTTAACGTGCGTTTATGTTTACGTTTATGTTTACGTTTACGTTTACGTTTACGTTTATGTATACGTTTACGTTTATGTATACGTTTACGCTTACGTACGTTTATGTTTACGTTTACGTTTACGTTTACGTTTACGGTTACGTTTGCGTTTACGTATAAGTATTCGTTTACGTTTGCGTTTACGTGTACGTTTTTGTTTGCTTTTATTTTTTTTTGTTACATTGCTGAAATGCGAACTCAAAATTCCTGGGTGTCAGTCAAAGACGCTACCACTTGCACTGTCGAGGCCACAAAAAAAAAACCGAGATTTTCCACACAAAGTATCTTACCCACTCACTCATTTAAACTCATTTCTATTGTAACTTTCTATGCCTCATACTTATTCTTAATAGATATAAATCTTCTCACCACTAAGCTAAAGCATTCCTTTTGAGTTGTCCTACGAGTATATCTGTCAATCTTTACGCCATTACAATATAGAAAAAAAAAACTACTTAGTGCTGTGAAAACACTGCAGCTTGTCTCAAAGGCTTAAGATAATTATTATTTCTAACAAATTTTCAACAATGTGCTTCATTCCTTTGTAACAATTCGATGTTGGCTGATGTTTCTTCAGAACTCATATTTAAGTGTCAAAATTATACCGAGCTCCACCTATTGACTTTTTCGATGTACTCAGTCCATGTTAATTGCTGTCAAAAACATACCAAAACCATTAGCAGCTTTTTGCTTTTTGTGTCTTTTACATTTTCTGCTCTTTTCTTTTTTACCGCCAGCATATAAAGCGAGCAGCGCCTACTTAAGTTAAGTCAAGTTTTTCTATACGAGCAGAACTAACAAAGAGTTCCTGCCTGTGCGTCAAGGGTCACCAAGCAACATTGTGTATGAGGAAGGCTGCAACTGCAACTGAAGCAAGGCTAAGACAAATGACAATGGATGCATGCAAAATATGCTAGCAACAACAACAACAACAACAACAGCAACAATACAAAGATTCCAACAAAGACATAGAGCAGTAGTAGTTTGAGTGCAAGAAGAAGGAAAATTGCAAAAATAGTGCTTCCCACAAGAAACTCTCAAGGCGTTTTTTACTTACTTATGTACATTGAAAATTACCCGCACTTAGAGTAGAGCAAAAAAAAAAGTGGCAACGCTGTGCCTTGGTGCTTGGGTGCATGTTGTCAGAAACGTCATCATCATCAGCATGAGCACCATCATCATTATTAGCGTCCTCGTCGGAGTCGTCTTCGTCGTCGTCGTCGTCAAAAACTTGATTATCGTTAGTATCATCTGCTAGCAGCTGCAATTGTTGTTTTTCGAGACGTGCTCTACATGCTGCTGCTGCTGTTGCTGTTGTTGCTGCTCCTATGAGTCCTTGGAGTTCTTGCATAGGATTCAGTTACTGCTGCTGCACATTTTATTCCCTAGCTGCGGAGAGTGCATGTTTTTGGGTTTATTTTATTTCTTGTTGATGTTTTTTATTTTTTGTGTTTTTGGCCTTTTTGTTTTTTAACGTTTTGTGTCTTGTGCTTGTAGTGCTACTTGGCCTTAACGTCCTTACGTCCTGTTTGGTAGTCATCTCTCCACCAGCTCGCATGGAAATCTTGCTTGTTTGCATTTACATTTTCATTTGGGTATCCTTTCCATCTGTAGTACTGTGTGATGTTCGGGTGTTGGCTGTGTGTTTGGGTTAAGACAGTCAGCTGTGTGTTAATGTCATGTGCTGCTTGTTGGCTTGCTAGCTTGCTTGCAGCAAGGTTGCAAATGATACATTGTAATTTAATTCCACCCGCTGCCATTGTGGCGCTGTGCCGCCTTTTGTATAAAATTGTCATTAAGATAAATTCATAAAAAGGACAAATTATAATTACACGAAATGAGGTTAGCTCGCATTAATATTTATATTTGTTTTTTTTTTTCTTATTATAATTTTTTTTTTACTCATGTTGTTTTTGTCTGTGAGTGAAAGCTAAGATGTGTGCTTAGGGAGTGGGAGTTTCTTTCAAGTATTTGAATAAGTTAATCATATAAGTGACTATTCGAATCTAGTTAGGGAATAGGTATTTTCTTAAAGGTTATGGATAAAAATATTTCGAAAAACATCTTGTAAGACACTTGTCAACACATGTCACTTACACTTTATTAAGGTGCTTATGACTTTGCAAGTGCTCCATAACCTCGTATTTCGTATCAAACTACGAAACCTGAAAACTATTTCATATGAACTTTGAGATATGGAAATTTTTAAACTATACACAACATGTTCGATGCTTATGTTTTGCGTAAGTTTGTCACAAAAATAAAGAAAAACAAAAAATAATAATTTAATGATTTAAAAAATGTTGCCAATTAGTGGTTTCATTCAGCAGAATATCAAAGCATTTTCGAACAACATATTTTCGAACTAACGGGCCTTTTTTCATTCCCCTACCAGAAAATGCTGTGAAGAGTGTTTCGAGGACAGCTCATTAAATCTTTTGTCGGCGAAAGTTGCTACCAAAAGCGTATCTACGGTTTTATCATACAAATGTAGAAAGGTGTCATTTCCGAGAATATATGTAGGTCTGTTTACCTTCTCCTTTTCGCCTATGGTAGAGTTGGGCAAATGGAGCACATTACGCACAGGCGCACAATGTACTCCAACTGTGCGAAACAGGCGCACAATATGCGACAGAGCTTGCTGACTGCGTGCTAAGTGTGCTAGATGGGGGGATGGGGGGAGGAGGTTACCATGACTCGCGTGAAAGAGAGAAAAATTGAGCGAAGAAGAAGCGAATAAGAGAGTACCACTGAGCGCATTATGATTTTCTTAAAGCAGACTCTCATACAAGCCTTGCCACCATTTTTTTTCGGAATACAAACTTGATATATTTTTAATTCAATTAGTTAAGTTAGGATTGAAAAATTTCAGAATTCCAAACAATTAAGAACTAACTTAAACAAAAAATTATTGTAAACATATTATTTGCTCACTTGTAACAATTTTAGCAACTCTGACATAAAATTAATTCACTTCAAAACAATCCTAAGAAACAAATTCTTGGATTTTACATTTTGTAAACAAACTTGTTTTTTTTTTTTTTTTTTTTTGTAAATTCATAAAGTGAAACTTTGTTGGTACATAGGTTAGAAACAAATTTGGGGCAGTGACAATTTCAGTAAAAATTTGGTAAAATGAAATGTCTTAAGTGGCAACGCTGGTCTGCATTGCAAAAATCTTAATTGCTCTCAGTACCGACCAAAACCAATGTTGCTTGCTCAGTGATTTCAAATAAAGGGCATTTTATAACTGCTAGTTAATATTCGGCACCGGTAATGCAAAGACCGGTTTTGAGTGTGCATTTTTTACTTACAGCCAGAAAGTTTTAGTTATTTTTTCACTTTTAAAATTTTTAATAAAAAAGTATTTTTTAGGATTTTATTTTTTTTAAGGCAAAAATAAAAATAAAAATTCTTTTGGAAAACAATTTAATAAATTTACCTAAAGACCATGACCTGATTGGTAAACAAAAAATATTGATTATTGTAGATCCGTCAAATAAAAATAATACCTTTTTAAGAAATCATCATCTTAATATGTACAATATGCAACACTTGCTTTTCTTAAGACTATTCTCTCGCTCTCACACTTTCTATAAATCTACGCTCTTAGTTCTCACACAGCTTTCCGTTCCCCTTTCCGATTCACACCCGAATTCATCCAGCCTATTCGTCCCTAGCCTATGGGCTTCCGTCAGCAAGTAATTCATTTCAGAAAACACGTTTGTCGAAACGAATCATGTGACCTGTTTTGTTTACCATTGTCATAGGAGAGAATGATAAAATCCATGGTATAATAATACATGGTAGTATTGACAACTGCTTATTTTCTCTTCAACAGGAAAACATAAATTGTCAAAAACAGCTTTTTGTGGAAATACATCAGCAGCTGCTGTGGTTGTTGTTTTTTTTCACTTCAACGTTTTCAACATTGCTTGTGTTTTCAATGGCGGATTGTGAGCGCTCTCTTTTTGAGTATATTTTTTGACAGTATATGATTTCCCAAGCAACTGTCAATGCTACCATGTATTTTTATACCATGGACAGTTTGCCAGATGGTCCGATATATCGGATTTGTTACGATTTTTAGCCTTGAATACGATGATCCGATATTTGGCCAAAATTCCTCAAAATGTTACGATTTCAGGAAAAATAGATCCGACGTCCGATTTCACATATAATTCTTTATGTATATGAAATGAAATAAATTAAAAATGAAAAAATTGTGGCAACTTTGAAGCATTATTTGCAATTAAAAATCATTGGCAGCACTTCTTATCACGAATGTCAACATAAGGATTACTTTCTCTGCATTGCTTTCAAAACTTTTCTTTGTGTATGAATTATTTTCTGTTATGTTTGTGCTAAACTGCGTATTGGATGAAAATACATCTTATATTTGAAGATTTGTATTTGGGAACAGATATTCAATGCGAGTTCTAGGAAAATTTTGAGCATTTGCGAAATAAAAGATTTTAAACAAAACTGTATAAACTTTTACATTGAATTCATCGATCAAATGTTGAAACGATTCGATTTTAAAATGCAATTCTTAAAAACCTTTGTAATTTAGATCCCAAGTTTATAATTGAAAAAAAAATTTCGTCGTTTTTAAAATATTTTTAAATTGTTCCCAAATTGAATTGAGAAGACAGACTTTCAGTTAGCTGATACTGAGTTTCGTGAAATTCGAAACTTTGATTTTGAAAATATATTTGCGGATGACCATCATAAAAATATTAATGTAACAGAATTTCGGAAAAATATTTTTAAATTAAAAAGTTGCGATGGTCTGCATTTCCAACAATGGAGAAATTTGTTTTTAATTTGTTGAGCTTACCAAACTCCTCAGCTAATATTAAGAGAACTTTTAGCCAAATAATAATTAATAAAACTAAAGCTCGCAACAGATTAGAATTAGATATATTAGGAGGAATTCTGCATACAAGATATTATTTACGTATAAAGTCCTTTAATTGTTATAGTCTTGAAATTGATAATGAACAAATAAATAAATTTAATAACACAATGTACTTAAAAAAACAAAAATTTTCCATACTTATTATTCTTTGCAGACATCTGAATTATTGATGGTTTTTGTTGGCCAAAAATGCCTCAATGAACACGCAATGAAAAAAAATGTCAAAATGTAACATGAAATAAAGCCCTAATTTATTTATTTCGTTATTTTACTTTTAGTTTTAGAAGATAACTGACATATGAAGTACCTACTCACAAAAAAAAAAAAAAAATAATAGTCAATATTTTTACAAAATTTTCATTTCTCTTCATAAAGATTTTTGATATTATTTCATTTTCGTGTTGGAGCTATCATTATCGTTACCGTATATCGTTAATATATCAAAAAATTTTACATTTGAAGAGTACAGATTGGAAAATTGAATTATAGCGTTACTAGCATACCCGTTGCCAGCGTTGTTTGGGAGTATGAATATGATATGAAAACATATTTTAAATAAAGACTTAAGAATCAAATATGTTTAATTCATTTTATTTTTTTTTAGAATATTTATTATTGAAATAAAAAGAGTGGCTTCTTATTGAAATGAAAAGAGTTTCACCTTAGTAAAATCAAAATAAATACGATATATAGGGCTTATAGCTACACTGTAGAGACCAGCGCGGTGAGTTGTAGAATTTCACCTCTATCTCTCAACAAAGAGCTTAAGCTATTGTTTGCTGTTATTTCGTGCTGCTTATACAATGACAGCATGAATTAAAATTAAAATGCATGAATTCTTAAATAATTAAATAAAAAGATTTACCAAAGAAACGTACCCAATAGCAGTGTCGCTTATTATAGCAATTGAATAGTGAAAGAATTATTAAAATTGGTTCATCAGTTACCCCGTGATTGAACGATAAAAATCCGATAGAACCCTTTTATATAATAGTCTAGATGTATTTAGTTTTCACCGATATCGTAAGATATATATTATTTATCTATGAATAACAATAAAGCAAACTGTATTTGATTTTTATTTTATTTTGTTTTTGGCTCTAATTTTGTATGTTTGTAGTATTATATTGCTTAAAGAAATAGATTCTGTAAAAAAGTAATTTATTTAAATAAATAAACCTGTATTTTATTTGTCTTGCTTCCGACAAACGTGACGAAAACCCGACGTACTGAAAGCAAAAGTTACGATGTGAAATTTTTTTCCTGGCAACACTGACCATGGATAAAATCGTAATGCTCACTTTCATGGCAACTTTCTCTCAATAGTTCTGTCTGAACCAGTGTTGCCACTTTCTGTGTAATTACACAATAAGTGTGTAATTTCGAAACGATTGTAATGTCGATGTACTGTGAGCATTTTGTGTAATTTTGTAGTTGATAGAAAGAATAAATGGCAGCTCTGCCATGAAATGAAAGATAATTGTGAATGTGCCTAGGCCATAGGTTTTCCATCTTTCAATAACATTATTCAATTTTGAATTGTACGTTTGCTTTGAATGTGTAATTCACCTTTTCTCAAACAGTTATTTTCTTACAAAGTTAAAAAAAAATTGGAACGTACTGCGAAATTTTCGAAAATATGTCTAAAAGCATTAAAGAATGTTTTGATGTAAGTTGTATTTTCTATATTTTGTAAGATAATTGCAAATATTATTAAATATTTTCAAGAAAAACAAAACAGGGGAGGCTTCGTCGCTGAAAAAAACAGGATATTACAAGTTCAACAATTTGTGGTTAGGATGCCCAAAGTTCAGTAAGTGGTTGCAGAAGAAGCTTCAAAATGATCAGGAAATGGCGTTGTGCAAGCTTTGCAACCTAATTATGGTTCCGCATAAAGCCACGTTAGACCGTCACTCTACTACCAGCAGACATATCGGAAACCTGAAGGCAATTTCCAACACTCGACTTATTGCAGCTGTCATGAAAAAGCCAAGAACAGAGGTGGAGCGAGTAGAACTTAAACTAGTAGGTCTTTTGGCTGTTAATAATTTGTCATTTAATCTTATGGATAGTCTGATCCCTACGTTGAAGGAGTCGATCCGAGATTCTGAGACAGTGAAGGCCTTGGTCTTACACCGTACTAAAGCGACCGGTATAATGAAAAATATATTAGGAAAAACTTTTGTTAACAAGTTATATAACAAACTAGCGACCACCGGTGCGCTTTGCTGCCCCCAGCAAATATTATAATAATAAAAATAATAATAATAATATTCTAAGAGTTTTGCCGTTGTTCGCAAGTGCTCTATAAAGAAAAAGAGGCAGAACAAAGTGAAATGTGCGCGGAAAATTGGCAATAAAAAAAACTCGTATATATCTTGGTTGCAAGCGTTCAGCGCGAGCGGCTTGCGAAAACTTAATATTTTTCTAACTTTCATTTTCCTTTTAACAGACGCTCTATTAAGAAGAGACAGAAGAGAGCGAAATGTGAGCAGCGAATAGTTTTGCTCTGAGTTTGATAACTTTGTTCGCAGCTGCTCTCTTAATAAAAGAGAAACCAGCATAACAACAACAATTATATGCAATTATATGCAAACTTTAATAAGCTATAACTTAAAAATTATAAATTTTAAGAAATAAAAAGTCCAGTTTGCACATCTACAGGTCTAAACCTATCAAACCATACTAAATTTATTAAAAAAGCCTTACGCCGGACAAAATTTGGGTTTGCGTAATATACATATATAAGATATATATAAGATTAAAACAGACTTACTTTTGCATTGTCTTGGACGAAACAACTGATTCAAGCAGTGATGTGATTCTGATTTAGTTAAAAATCCCGATCACATCCCGATTTAGACCTGTTTATCCCACCAAAATGACACGAAAAACCCACAAAAAATGCCACCCAAATATTTATACCAATAACGATTTTTTATGCAATTTTTGAAAAGAAATAAGGATCCAAATGAAACCAAAAGCTCTGAAAAATTATGTTTTAAACCAAAGGTATAGCCTCCAAGCAAAATGTATTTAATAGGCGAGCATCCTTCCCTACATTTTTTCAACATTATAATGATTTTATAGTTTAATAATGTACATAATAAAGTTTTACAATAAATTTAACAAATGTTATACAAAAAAAAAAAAAAAAAAAAAAAAATACGAAAAGTTAAACACTGCATTTTTTATAAAAACTCTCTTAAGTGTATGAATTAATCGTTAATTTCTTTCGTTGCATCAAAATAAAACTGAGCTTATATTTTTGTTTTTAAATGAGGATCTTATTTTCATTAATTTTAAGCCTCTTGAATATACATATTCCTTTCTTACATATTTAGATGGCAACAAAGTGATACCAACCAGTTTTGCTAATTTACACTTCAAAAAACTATGATTCAGTAGAAAATCCCACCTAAGCACCTGAAATCCCACACGTTCTCAAATAGGCCAAATATTCCAAAATGAGACCGAAATCTCACCAAATCACATCACTGGATACAAGCAACATAAAACAATGTGCTCTTGCAACCATATTTTTGATGAAGAGACAAATTCAGTAAAAACTAGTTTTTTTGATATGAAAGAATGTTCTTCGGGTTCTGCATCCCAAATTTATGCACCACTAAAGGAAACCATAGCTGAAAGAAATATTCCATTTGAAAATCTAGTTGGGCTTGCAGCAAAAACTCCAAATGTCATGTTTGAACAATATAATTCATTGGCTACGTTGCTTAAGAAGGAGAAGCAAGATTTTATGGCAGTAAAATGCTCATGTCATTTAATTCATCTTGTGGCATCGAAAGCTTGTCTTGAACTTCCGATTCACATAGAGGACCTCTTAAGGAATCTTGGGTCACATTTTACAAGAAGCTACACACGACAACAAAAATTAAAGGAGTTTCAGCAGTATTTTTCTATAGAAGTTCATAAAATTCTCATAAGTTCATAAAAATCACTATACAAACGTGATTTTACGATCTGAGTATCTATCAATTAAACATAATTTTGATACACTTAACAAGTTCCTTTATCAAAATTACTTAATTTGTACTGAGGCTAGTCTCAAACAAAATTGTAAATATTTCTGGACCTTCATCAATGTTAAAAGAAAATCAAATGGCCCTCCTGTCAGGATGTCCGACCTGAACGATACCACTGACGACAGACGTGCTATCTAAATCAGTATACACTCCCAGTCCCCCCGTGTCTGGCTCGCCCACTCTTAATCCACCTTTGGACGTCGGTTCCATTTACCTAGATGAATCGGAGGTCCTTGCCGCACTTTTAAGCCTTAAAACCAGTTCTAATGAGGGCCCAGATGGTATTGCCCCAATCTCGCTAAAAAATTGTGCATCATCGATCGCACTACCACTATCGTTAATATTCTCTAAATCCTTATCATCGGGAGTTTTCCTTGATACTTGGAAACTATCCCTCATAGTGCCTATCCATAAATCAGGCCCTAAACATAATATCGTAAATTATAGACCTATCTGCAAACTAGCCGCTATTCCGAAACTATTCGAAAAAATAGTAAACTGTAAATTAATTTTTCTCGTCAAAAATATAATGTCCCCCTTCCAACATGGTTTTATGAATGGGAGATCCACAACCACCAACATGGTTCTTTTTTTAAATAATATAATCCATAATATGGAAAATCACTTGCAAACGGACGTAATCTTTACAGATTTTGCCAAAGCCTTCGATAAGGTAAACCATAATATTTTAATATCTAAGCTCTCAGCTATTGGCTTCCATTTCAATGTGCTCAACTGGATTAAATCTTATTTACTTAATCGCCGTCAACGCGTTCAAATTAATGACATTATATCTTACCTCATCAACGTAACCTCTGGTGTGCCGCAGGGGAGCCACCTTGGCCCTTTACTATTTCTGTTATTTATTAATGATCTCCCGCTAGTAGTAAAACACTCCAGTTGTCTTATCTTTGCTGACGATCTAAAACTATTTCGTCAAATTAGATCGCTGTCCGACCGCTCTCTCCTCCAAGATGATCTAAACGCCATATTTGCTTGGTGTGAAGCTAACCAACTGCCTCTCAACATCCCTAAATGTGACTATTTAATTTTCGCGAGAATATTGACTCCTCTTGTGGGTGGCTACCACATTAACTCTATACCGCTAGATAGAATTTTCACTAAAAAAGACTTAGGAATTATTTTAGATCCGCATCTTAACTTCGGTGATCATATTGCATACATTGTAAATAAGGCTAATGCTATGCTCGGATTCCTTATGAGGAATAGCAAGGAGTTCAGTGACCCGTACACTTTAAAATCACTTTACACTTCACTTGTAAGGCCGCACTTGGAATATTGCTCCATTATCTGGAACCCTTCAACAAATATGCACTCTGATCGTATCGAAAAAGTTCAACGTAAATTCACTAGATTTATGTTCAACCAACTAAGATGGAATCTCCCTGTTTCCCCTCCTTACAGTACAAGATGTGCCTTGATTGGATTAAGCACGCTTAACTGCAGAAGAAGGGCTTCATCAATAATCTTTCTCAGAGACATACTTCACCATAACATAGATTGCACGGAACTATTTATTTATTTATTTATTTATTTATTTCGTCAAACAGAGACATTAACTCTTATAGACTACTTATGAAAAACTTAAAGGTAACATAAAATTAAGTTGTATAAATAAAAATACGAACAATAACAATATCTGATTTTCTTTTAAAGACAACTGGTGTGATATTTAGTGATAACATGAAGAAGATTACAGATAACAAGGAGCACAATGTGAACGTGAAATTTAAATAAAAATACAAATTTTAAAATATGAAATTAATTTTACGATTTAAAAAAAAAGAAATTACCAATAACACAATTGAGATTGTAGAAATAAAAGTACTAAGAGACATGAAAAATTTGGAGAAGTTTAAGGTTAGTTTTGAAGCGGTTTCTTGTTATATTGTCAAAGATATCAATCATGGACAATACCCGGTTTGTTTCAATGGTGCAACGAGTAATAGGCTCGTTAAGAGCATATGAAGCTCTATGGAAAGGGATGCGGAAGTTAAATTGGCTCCTAAGGAGTCGCAATGGGGTATTGAAGTCCAATAAGTTAATCAGTGCGGGACACTGAATATGGTGGTGAACTAAGTCACGAATAAAGGTGACAGACTGAATTTTACGCCTGGATTCAAGAGAACATAAATCGATTAGGGCACATCTGGTGGTGTAGGGTGGCAACTGAGGGAGATTCCAATTGAGTTTAAAAACCATGTATCTTGTGAATTTTTTCTGAACTCTTTCAATTCTAAGAGATTGGGAGGGAGAAGCGGGACTCCATAATAGTGAGCAGTATTCTATATGTGGCCTAACTAGTGATATATATAGAGTTTTGAGGGTGTAGGGGTCATTAAAATCTTTTGAGTTCCTTATTAGAAAGCTAAGCATGGAGTGAGATTTATTGATGATAAGATTGATGTGGTCTTTAAAATTCAAGCAGGGATCGAATAAAATTCCAAGATCTTTTTTTGAGGTAACCCTCTCGAGTTGACATGAATTAATGGAATACATGTTAATTAAAGGAGATGGAGACCTACTAAAAGTGAAGCACTGACATTTGGAAACGTTGAGATGTAATTTATTTAATTCGCACCAGGTAAAGATTGAGTCGATATCTAACTGAAGTAAGTTTACATCAGCGTATGATTTAATTGATCTAAATAGTTTAAGGTCATCTGCAAAAAGAAGGCACTGCGAATAACGTATTACCGTGGGCAGATCATTGATAAATAGGAGGAAAAGGAGAGGTCCTAGATGGCTTCCTTGGGGAACACCAGAAGTTACTTCAAAGATGTTAGAAGTGAAATCCTTTATTATTACGGACTGGATGCGGTTGCATAAGTATGATTGGAACCAACTCAAAAGATTTGAGTGAATACCTAGGGAGGCAAGCTTCAAAATTAAAAGTTTGTGGCAGACTTTGTCGAATGCCTTCGCGAAATCCGTAAAAATTACATCAGTTTGAAGGCCAGATTCAAAGTGTGTAATAATGAAATTGCAAAAGAGTGTCAGATTTGTCAAAGTTGATTTGCCTGTTAAGAACCCATGCTGTTCAGGGGATATAACATTTTTGACGTGAAAGGACAATTTGTCATATACGATTTTATCGAAGATTTTAGGAACATAGGAGATTTTACAAATAGGCCTATAGTTTTTTATATCCTGTTTGGAACCCGATTTGTGGATTGGGACAATATAGGAATGTTTCCAACAATCTAAAAAGCAACCAGCGGATAGAGAATTTCTAAAGATTAAGAAAAGGGGTGATGCCAGTGATGGGGCGCAATTTTTCAGTACTGTTTGAGCTATACCATCTGGGCCTGCAGTTGGGCTATTTTTAAGGTTTGACAGAGCAGATTTAATATCTTCCAACGAGAAGGATAGATCGCCGAGATTCAGGGCTGATTCAGAAGGGCTAACAAGTGATACAGGATCAGGATTAGAAGCCGAGCAGTAGACAGACTTAAAATAGTTAGCAAACAAGTTACAAATTACTTCCGTATTGTCCGAAGAGGTGTCGAGATAAAACATAGAGCTAGGTAGACCATTAGATTTTCTTTTGTTATTAATGAAAGTCCAGAAATATTTACTATTTTCTTTGAGTAATTGTTCAGTTGAGGAGATGTACGAATTGTAAAGAAATTTGTTAAGAATGTTAAATTCATGATTGATAGACAAGTAGATGGATTTAAGAACAAGATTTAAAGGATCATGCCTAGAACGCTTAAAAGCTTTATTTTTTTTGTTTTTCAAATTTGCAAGTCTCTTATTGAACCAAGGAGGGTTGTTATTACTAAGGGTCTGTTTCATGGGGACAAATTGACAGATTGAATGTTTTAAAATTGATAAAAAGTTGTCGTAGGCCGTGGATAGATCAGTTTCACTAGAGATAAAGTCCCAGGATATAGAGGATAAGTAATCATTCATTGCACCAAAGTTAGCATTATTAAAGTCGAAAGTTGATCTAGGATTATTGACCTGTTTTTGATATTGATAAAATGAGAAATCAAGAAGAAGAGGTTTGTGATGGATTGTATCGTTGAAAATTGGTGAAGGTGGAATCTCGAGTGTTACAATAAATTCTTTATCCACAAATATAAGATCTAGAATACGATTGTTGTCGTTTGTAAAGTTATTAATTTGTAATAGATCATGTTGACTAAAAAAATCTATTAATAAAATCTCAGTCTGACTGTGAGCATTTAATGGAAGAAGGTAAGATTCGTTACAATTAGGCTTCCAACAATGCTTCCCAAGTTGAAGTCACCAGCAAACACTACATGCTGAGAAGATGATAGGTTTTCGAGAACCGAACGGCAATTGTCAAAGTGAGCGTTATAAAGGTCTATGGAGCTTCTAGGTGGGATGTAGCTAACTATGATGAAAAGTTCAATGCTGTTAGAAATAGAGAGTTTGACGATGATCTGATCGATATCGAGAACAACTGATTGAGAAGCATTATTGTGAGGAGGCTGTAATTGTTCACATGGGAATGAATTTTTGATCGCAACCAAAACCCCACCCCCACGTGATAGACCCGTAATTATTGGGCAACGATCTTTACGAAAAACATTATACCGAGAGCCATTAAACAGTTCCGCGGTAAAGTGATGCTCAGTTAGCCAGGTTTCAGAAAATAAAATAAAATCATAATCTAATGAACAAGAAGATATAAAGAAATTATTAATTTTAGATCTAAGGCCACCAATGTTCTGGTAGTATATTGAATACTTAATATTTGATGAATCTGCAGTCGAGGCTGAATCCGAGTTTAGTAGTTTTTTGGAGTAGTTAGCGTGTTCCTTGGCACGCGCTCGCGAGCCCGTAGAGGTCTTGGTCGCTGTATAAATTCGTGAACTACCGTGCCTACCGGCCATATGCTCAAAGATAGGAAGGAGTTGAAGTCTAATTCATGCACTAACAATTTAAACGATGATATTACTCGCCCTGCATTGGAGGACAGTTTATAGCATGTAACAGGACCAGATAGAAAAGGAAAATTACAGTTGATGTGAGCTATGATGTCCTCGACAGATGTAGAAGCAGCAAGCCTGGAGATGAACAACGCTTTGCGCGGCGGAACAGCAACTAGATTGACTGTTGGAGGATTGACAGAACTATGCACAGCATTCGTGAGTACAGAGGCGTAGCTAGGCGCTGGATTTTGCACAGGACAGGCAAATTGAGTTGCAGTCTCGGTACTAGTTGTATAGGCAATAGAATGTTCAGTGCCAGTAGGAGTAGCAGCAGCTGGTTGCGCCGCGTCAGTAGTACGTAAGGCGGCTGTAGATTGCGCAGCAAAAATATTTGATATTGTGACAGTCGATAACGCAGTAGATTGAGTGGCAGCAGGATGTTGAGTTGTAGCTGTTTGTAAGGTTTGCTCAGAGGCAGGTAGCGCTGCACCAGTATTACGCATGGCAGCAGTAGATTGCGCAGCAACGATATTTGACATTGTGGCAGTCGGTAAGGCAGTAGATTGAGTGGCAGCAGAGTGCTGAGTTGTGTCTATTTGCACGGTTTGCTCAGCGGCAGTAGATCGTGCAGCGACGTGCGGCTCTGCAAGCATAGTTGGCGCAGTGGCAGATGTATACAGCGTGGCGACGAATAACTGTTACCGTTTTTCAAAGCGCTGCTGTACTGATCGCAGCGAGAATAGCCACTTGCTATTGTTTTCGCTTTATTTGTTGTATCAATACCGTTATTATTTCACTAGATAATAAACGAATTCATTCAGTGCGAAAACTTTTAGAAGCATGGACGCTACACGAGAACTTGTAGTTAAACTTAATTTGAAGGGTGCAAAACCTAGTGAGATTGTTAAATCATTAAAAAATCTTAAAGTCAACAAAATGTTTGTGTCCCGTACGATCGCGCGTTTTAAGAAAACTGGAAGCTCTAAAATCGCGAAAAAGTCCGGTTGCAAAAGTACTGTTAGAACTCCAGAAATGGTGAAGAAAGTGCGCGAACGAATACGTCGAAATTGTGCTGTTTCAGCAAGAAAGATCGCCAGAGACATGGGTGTGTGCCACAAAACTATACAAAACGTTATTAAAAAAAATTTGAAGCTGAGTGCTTTCAAAAAAAGGCGAATTCATGATCTAACAGAGCGTCAAAAAGAAATGAGAATGAAAAGAAGTGCTGAGCTCCTTCGACGACACGCAAGCTGCGAAATAATTTTTTCAGATGAAAAATTATTTTTGTTACAAGACAGTCATAACGCTCAAAATGATCGCGTGTATGCAGCAAGTATGGCTGATATTCCTACTCACAAAAAAGCTGTTGAACGGTACCAAAACGTATCATCCGTTATGGTATGGGGGGCAATTTCAGAAAAAGGCAAGCTTCCGCTACTTTTTATTGAAAAAGGCGTAAAAATTAACGCAAATTATTATTTGGAAGAGGTTCTAAAAAAGCATATGTTGCCACACGCCATGCAGCTATTTGGTAATGCAAAATTTTGCTTCCAGCAAGATTCCGCTCCAGCTCACAAGGCTAAAATTGTTCAAAGCTGGTGTAAAAATGAAATTCCGTGTTTCATATCTACGGAAGAATGGCCGTCCTCTTCCCCGGATCTGAATCCACTAGATTTCTGTATATGGGGCTTTATGTTGGACAAAATGAAGAATATAAAACACCTGAAGATAGAACAATTCAAGCAACGCCTTCAGAAGATATGGAACGACATACCCAACGAAGTCGTGCGTGCCGCCTGCGCTTCTTTCCCAAAGCGTTTGCGGCTGGCAAAGAAAAATAAGGGTGAAAGATTTGAAATAAATACTTAAAAACTAAATAAAATATTTATTGAAATAAAAATAATTTGTTTTTTTCAAAATATTACTAACCATTTTTTTTATTTTCAACAAAACTTTAGTAACAGTTATTCGTCGCCACGCTGTAAATATTGTCTGTCTGCTCTGCAGTAGTAGCGATAGCTGTAGTTATAGGAATAGAGGCATTCATAGGTAGCAAAGACGATGCAGGATCCAGTATAGACGCTCTCGAGCTTGCAGTGTTTATGATAGTAGAAGTATTGGTAGGAATTGAGACAGCAGTTCTAGAGACCATTTGCAAGTTTCTGGCTTTCGCACGAGTAGATCTAGATGAGGTAAAGTCAATGTTGGCTTGATCAAGTTCCATTGGATTTGCAGCATTTGTTGAACATGATGATAATTCACAAAGTAAGTTCATGTCTAGCACAAGATTGGATGCCATTAGTTGCAACCTAGATAATTCTCCATTTAGTTGTTCCGCTGAAGATTTGTTTTTTTCAATCTTGCCTAGCAGCACCGATGTTGAGAACTTCCGACAAGACGAGCAGAACCATTGAAGACCATTGGAATCAGAACTCCGAAGAGCATCAGCAATAATTCCTTTAATCTTGACACATTTATCGTGATAGATTTTGGAACAACCAGAGCAGCCAATGAAGTTGCTAAAAGTACTCCATTGTGATTTGCAAAAATCGCAACAAGTCGCCATGCAGTTTGAGGTTAGATCCGACGAGGTAGAGAACAAAGGAAATTACACAATTGAGATGTGTTCCCAGGACGCTCGAATTCGTGGAACCCACACGTAGCGCACACTTAAGTTTATAAAAACTGTTGGAAAAACTAATTAAAACGCGTAAAAATATTAAATTAATTGAAAATATTGCAAAATATATGCAGAGCCAAATAAAAAGTACACAGCTGGTACAGAGTTGCCACCTGAGTATGTATTGTATAAGCTTAACCTTCACATTCCCTCGAGATCTCTTCGTAGTCATTTCCACTTTTATAAAAGATTTCATAGAACTGTTTATGCTCAAAATGAACCCCTGTCACGTTGTATCAGAGAAGTTAATAAGGTCATAACCTTAATTCATATATTTGTTGGTATTCCTAAAGAAACTTTTAAGATTTCCTTGTATAATATTCTCATGTGCCAAGTCACGTAATCTTATTACTTGTGTATTGTATACTTAACTAAGAAATGGATTGTATACTCATCTTATACTATCCTTGTCATGTATTATTTGAACTATAAACACTTTTCTTCTCAGCTTGAGAGTTATTTTTATTACCAATTGAATTATATTGTAAATGGAATTCTACCTTGCTGTGAGTTATTTTTAAACAAAACAGTTTAAACTGCTTTATTTTCACCTATCTTTAATTATATTTGAATTCTAGTGTTAATTGTATATATTACAGTAGTCTATAAGAGCTTGTTCTCTGCTTGATGAAATGAATAAATAAATAAAAAACTAAAAATTCTAAGCCCATGTAGTTATACTTTCTATAAAACCATGTGTTGATAGGGTTTTGGAACAGTATGAAGTGTTACAGTCTTACATGTGACTAGAAGTTTTCGAAGATCCTTCTAAAATTACGGAAATTTTAGGAAATTAGGAATTTTAGAATGAAAAAATCATATGCCCTAAGCATTCTTTCGGATTTTAACATTCTTTTTCAGTCAGAACGACCATTACTGTATAAATTGAAATCTAGCGTTACTAAAATTTTACAAACCGTTTTATCAAATAATATTAAAGCAAAATATATAAAAGAAAATAATATATGGACATTAGGACATCAAAATTATGGACATCAAAAGATATACTTTGAAGATAATAATAACGTTAATCTTGGTATTTTAGCTCAAGAAAGTTTTGGAGAAATATCTTTAAATGACCGTAATGAAATTATCAATACATGTCGAAACTTTTATATTGAACTGGTTCACCAAATAAAAAAACGTTTTGATTTGACCTGTATGATTTTGTTGTTCAGTGTAATAATTAAACTTTGAGTTTTTGGATATCGCTTATAATAATTACGATCCCTGGTTTATTGGGATTATTTTTATTTGTTGTTAATAAACTTAAGTATTTACGATCTTCTACTCAGCACAAAACTCAGCACAGCTTCAATTTCTTCGACTTCATAAAATCGTCGACTATTTCCCTACTTAATGTTTCCAAAGGCGATTCAAAATAAAAAAAATCTTTTTCTACCTACACATGAAACTAAACACATGAGCTTTTGTAAAGTAAGATTTTATTTTTTGGGTATTTTTCAAAATATTAAAAATACAAAAAAAAAAAATCTTGGTAAAGTTTGAGTTTGAAGTGTAAAAAGTTGGATTTGATACAGAAAAAGTGTTTTGTTTTTTTTTTTTGGGAAAAAGTTTAATTTTTAAATTTATAAAGTTGTATTCGAAGTGAAAAACCTGGAAAAAATCCCTTGGCAATTGGAATTCCCAAAATTCCCAAAATTTCTCATATATTTCGAATATAAATATTGCAAGAGAATTTCTAAGAAAATATATTCTTGGCTTAAGTTATGTAGACCCCATCTTTTATCTGATGCTGCGGAGGTGTTTCAGCTAAGGATAACCCTTAAATGCACCGCGTATCTTTAAAGATACAACCATTAAAAAAACTCCTACGGCTATTGTTTTGGCTCAATTTATTTTAAATCGGTTCTATATTATTAAGAATATCATAGGACTTTAAAAAAAATATTGTTTGCTTCTATTTGTCATACTTTTAGAGAAAATTATATTCAAAGTCAAAAAAATTTTTTTTTTAAATTTAATAAACACGATTTTTAGCAGTGTAAATTCTAGGAACAGGAAAAAAATTTTGAACAGAAAAATATACTGATTGCTTCCAAAACATGTCCTTTAGTGATTTTAAGTCGTTTGAAAAAAAATGCGATCTTTCAGCACCTCACTAAGTCACTTCAATTGGTTGTATCTTTAAAGATACAGTGTGCACTCCCAATGCTCTTTGCGAGAGCAAGTTCACTTGTTTAGAGCTTAAGAATAAATTTACTGTTTAACATGAATGTCCATTGTTTAAATTACAAATTTTAAATAAAATTCATTATACGCAAACGACCATTTGATAAACTGTTAGCCATGGCGTCATTCATTCGAGTTGGAGGAGTTATGATGACTGAAGATGATGTCTGTGAATTGCTTTGTAATAGCGAATTTGGGGGTGATGACAGCGTCGATGATATTCATGACGAAAGCGACGATTTAACTGGGGAGAAGTGCGAAGGGATGGGCAATAGTTCTCAAAGGGCAGGGCTTTTAGAGATGATTACTGATGAAGATAATATCACTCAGAATGAAATTGACCTCAATGCATCCATTCAGGACTTCTTTCTTGACATGATCAATGATAATACTTATCAGGAAGATTTGATTGACTTGGAATCGAATAATATCGAACATCTTGATTCTGAGCCATCGACTTCATCTGGTAATATTCCATCAACCAGACTTACAAATATTTGGAATGAATTTCCCTCAGAATTTCGAAATGTAAAAATAAATTGTAAGTCTTCTGAATTCGAGAAAGTTATATGGAAGAAAGGTAACTTACAGTTTAATGACCAGCAAGTAAGATTTAGAGGTGACAATAGTTTACCACAAAACATTATGGATTTGGAAACACCATATCAAGTTTGGAGCTTTTTGTTTCCTGAGACTTTGGAACAACATATAGTTGACGAGACAATAAGATATGCTGGAATTGAGGAAGCATTTCATTTCGATATATTTGAATTACGAAAATATATTGGAATACTTTTTTACATGACATATCACAACCTACCCAATGTAAGAGATTATTGGTCGGACAAAATTGACCATTCTGTAAATGTAGTGAAAAGGCAAATGAGCGTTACGCGTTTCAAAAAAATTCGGAAATTTCTTCATTTCAATGATAAAACAAATCAACCATCCCGTGAAGATCCTAATCGAGACCGACTTTATCTAATTAGACCTGTTATTGAAACCCTAAATACTACATTTGGCAGCGTGCCAAAATTAGATAGATTGTGTGTTGATGAACAAATGTGTTCTACCAAAATTGAGAGTTACATGAAGCAGTATTTACCTAACAAACCGAAAAAATGGGGCTTCAAGCTTTTCGTCTTGTGTGATACTACAGGATATGGATATAAATTTGAAATATATAGTGGAGCCCCGGAAACACTAGGTCTTGGTGAACCGAATCTTCAACCTTCGGCGAATATTGTGGTCCGACTGGTAAGAGAAGTACCGAGATTTCAAAACCACATAATATATTTCGACAACTATTACACTACCTTGGCATTAGTAGTGTATTTGCGAACGCTAGGCATTCTTTTAGTTGGTACCATTCGTCGTAACAGAATAAAAAATTGTAAGCTTCCCGACGAAAAAGTTATGCTAAAATACGAGCGTGGTACTAGTCAAGAGTTTGTATGTAATATTCATGGAATTGATGTATCTTCTTTGTCTTGGAAAGGCAACAGGATTGTCAACTTATTATCTACCTATGTTGGAGTAAAACCGGTATCAGCCAGCGGTAGAAATGAAGCGAAGGAGCCACAAACCATTAAAAGATTTGACAAAAAGGACAAAACCGTCAAAATGATTCCATGTCCTCAAGTTATAAAATAACTTATCATATAATCGGCACATGGGTGGTGTCGATTTAATGGACAGCTCCATGGGCCGTCATAACATAGCTATGAAAAGCCGTAAGTGGACTAATAGAGTGTTCTATCACCTTTTGGATATGACAGTTGTAAATTCCTGGCTCTTATACAAACGAATAAATAAAAATCGTGAAGGGTTTAAGGCTCTGAGATTGATTGATTTTAAATTAGAGATAGCTGATACCCTATTCTCCTTTAAATCGGTACAACCTCAAGCTCGCGGACGCCCTCGTATTGAAGCACAAATTCAAGAAAAACGCCTCAAACCTAATTACCATATGCCGCCTCCAAAGGACACCAGATTGGACAGGATTGATCATTGGACAACGATTGATAAGAAGGGTAGATGCAAATTTCCTAACTGCTCAGGACAAACACGTATGTATTGTACCAAATGTAAAGTAAATTTATGTTTGACTGCAGAAAAAAATTGTTTTTATAATTATCACAGCTCGTAAAAAGTGTAATTTATTGTTTTATTTACTATTATATACCTATGTATACAAATGAATTTAAAAAATGTATATTTATTATTTTGATTTTTTTTGTGTTTTTGCTTATTATTTTAGTTTTTAGTGTTCTCTTAATAAAAATGTACTAAATTCAATAAAAGTTTTCAAAATAAATGAATTATAAAAAAATTTCTCAACACATTTCTTTTATTTTGATAAATTTTCATAGGAATTTTAGATGTGGGTGAATGCACATTGTATCTTTTTACAACCACTTTTTTTGAAATAACTTAAAAAAAAAAAAATTTTTTTTAAAACTAAAAACGCAGCTTTTATTTTTGTTCAAATTTACATAATATCGATTTTTTCTGTCAAAATCGGTGACCTTGTGCATTTAAGGGATAAGATCAAAATGACTTACGAACTGCTTTTATCGAACTATCGAGCTTTTTAATGTTTTTGAACCAAATGTAAATGTGGATCCAAATCTCTTGAAATTGTGTAGATTTGAAAATATTAAGAATTTTTGTCTTTTGAAACATTTTGCAAGTTGTCTTCATCCATATGTTTGACCGAAATATTTTATGGTCTGACCCAGAAAATGTCCTCGCAGAGATTATTTCTCTGTTGCTGGGAATTTAGCTGATTGTACAATACATTTTTTTTTTTTTTTTTTGTCATAATGGAATCAAGACAAACTTCTGCGAAACTTTTTCAAATCCTTTTCAAATCATTTAAAAACTTGTTCTTCTGCGCAAAAAACATGAAGCAAATGAGAACAATGAAATAAAAGAAAAAAAAAAAGAAAAAATACAAAAAAAAGTACACAAACCAACACAAACTGCTGTTAAAATCCAATGAAATAAAACAAAAATAAAGACAACAAAAGCAATGCAAAAATAAAATTAATCACAACCACAATGACATTAATTTACACAATAAAGCGACAAAGGAAACGAACTCACACAACGATAAATGAAACACAAAAAAAAAAAAAAAAGAGACAACACAGCAGCTCAAAAGTATGCAACAGAATATAAACGAAATGCTTAAGTGGCGTTGAAAAACATACAAAAAAAAAAAAAAAAAACAAATGACCAAACTCAAAACAGCGCGTGCTGGATATAAAAAAATTTATTCTAATTGAATTCGGTTAAAACAATCAAGCAAACAAAAGCATTAAAACGGTTCACAAAAACAAGCGAAAAAAACGCCAAAGTTGAGAGAATTTGTTAATAGTTTGAAACATGTTTAAATACTAAAACAAAATGCAAAGCGTTCCTAAGAGATTAAAATGATGTTGTATATTTTTCGAAAATGTTACTTAAAAATATAAAAATAAAATTATAAAAAAAAAATCTTTTTCTACACAAACAGCTGCTTACAGTCTTAACTAGCGCGCTTATTTCTGAAGATATTGTGTTTGGCGCAGATTTTGCTGTCACCGCAGCTGCGTTTGAGATTTTGACAACTTTGCACGCATACCGCAAACTCTCAAAAATAAACAATAACAACAAGAACGACAACAACAACAACAACAAAAGCAATGCAAACAACTTTCAGTGCTTTTCTTTTATTGCTGCTTCTGCCATCCCCATCGCTGTCTAGCTGGCGTTACAATTCTTAATTCGTCTTAGATTGTCGCGTTTGTCTCGCAAGTGTCGCGGGTGTCTCGCATTCATTTTTCAATTGTCAAACTTAAATTGCTTAATTTGCAAGTGAATGCCTAGCCAGACCCAAAGCAGTTGCCAACAAATCGTCGTTTTCGTTCCCGTTCCCGATCCAACGTCAACAACAAACCACGCAGACTTGCTTTGAAGCGACGCGCAGCAGTCGCAGCAAAGCGTATCGCATTCACCAGCCGCCACCGAATGCGTTAAAGAAATTAATTAAGAAATACTTTTGTGCTACTACTTGCGATTGTTGTTGTTGTTGTTGTTGTTGGTTGCTGTTGCTTGGTTGTTGTGCAATATGGCGGCTTCCGTTTTACGTCTACAAAAATCAGAACGCGCGAAAAAAACCACAACAACATCAAGTACACAAAAGGTGTGTTTCTGTGGCGCCATTAACGCTGTCGGTGACAGCTTCGAGAACACGCAGATTTTCTCTAAATTTGTGTGTGTAAGTGTTTGTGTGCGTGTGTGTGTGTGTGTGTCTGCATGTGTTTTTCCCCTTTTTTTTCTTTTCTTGTGCTTAAACTTTGTCGCTTTTGTTGTTGTTGTTGTTGTTGTTGTTGTTGTTGTTGTTTTGGTTTGCTTTCTGCGGTTAGTCTGTGAAAAGTTTTCAAGGTGTTGTTGCTGTGGAAAATTAAGTCTAAAAAAGTGAAAAAATAAAGTTCTTCAGCGATTTGCCAAAGGTTTTTAATTCAGTGCGTCAAAATCTGCTGAAGTATTCAAAGTTTGTTGCTTTTTTTTTAGTTTGGCGTCTTATTTGAATATAAAGGAATAAAGGTTTTCTTAACAATTAAAAAGAAATAAAAAAAAAAGCTCAAGCCTGTGTTATATAACACGGGCGCATAGGGGAGACGTAGAATACGTTAGTCATTAACAGCCTTATTCAATAGATTTCCTTAAACAACCTTTAAACGCTTGTTTAGATACGCACTGTTTAAGGTTTTACGCAACCTCGCTTCAATTGTTATTCAAAAACATTTTTTCATTTTCTGCTTATGATTGTTAGGTTTGTGTCTGAACTATAGAAAATCTCTACAAAAATTAAGAATTCCTATGGATTACAATGGCCGCCGCATAAAAAAATGCTGCTAAGGGCGCATATGGAGCATGTCTTTGATATTAAAAGAAAAGACAAAAAAAAATCATGGTTGTATTTACGTACACATCGTTCGCTACTTGGTCATTATACTTCTTCTCTTTCTCACACTGGTTCTGTGATGAACACATAGATAATCGTACTGCTCTTACACATGATGCTATAATACATAAAATACAAAGCATATGAAAATGAATACAAAATTTGAAGGAGTTAAATTTTGATTTACTTATAGAATCAAAAAAATTATATGTAGCAATATGATTATTTAAATACAAATCAAAAGAAGACATATTAAATATGTTACGACCATACTTGAATTTTCTTCAATGCATGCATAAAGTATTAAAAACTTATAATGAAAGTGACAAACATTTTCTCAAAATTTTGTGCTCCAGATTAACACCCCCGTATAACGTATTCTACGTTAAAAAATATATTTTCAAGCTTTTATTAAGTCAAATAATCATGTAGTGTCAGATTTTTTTATTCCATTCAGACCATTTTTCATAAAAAATAGCGTCTAGTAGCATTAAAAAGCGTTAGAGAAAGTAGGCAATTTTGAAGAATATCTTTAGATAAAATTAAGAGGAAAACGTCTTTCAAAGTTTCTCGGTTACAATTGGTATGGGACTCAATTTGCTCGCCTTGGAGCTTTGCATGGCCTTAAAGCATTTTCCCACCATTGATAAGACAACTCCCAACGATTCAAACATTTCATTTGGGTTCATTTGGGTTCATTTGGGGTCATTTGGGATCGTGTTCGGCAACACCAACTTACCAAACAAAAGTGACACGAAAAAAAATTTTTTTTTTACCTGCAAAGGTGTGAAAAATCATTGGACCTATATTGTATATGTCCCAATAGTCGTTAACGGTAAAAATATATGCTACTATTTGCTCTCGTTGCCAGTACACGAACGAAAAGTTTGAGGTCGAATTTTATTTTACTTCATGAGAACTCTTCGTTTTAATCTATTTTGATAGTTAATGAATGAAAGTTTAAAAAATAACCTTTGCAATGGTGGTAGTTTGACCTTTATTTGGCTATTCATTTAGGAGATATTTCCAAAATAGTTTAAAATTTCGCCTTCTTTATTTGCATACATAATGTTTGGCATCCAATGTAAGGTTAAAAAATAACCTCTCCAATGGTGGTACTTTGACCTTTTTACGACAATTGATTTAAAATATTCACAAAATAAGTTAAATTTTCTAAAAAAATCTAAGCTTTCATTCGATGCCAAACATTACTCCGTAACAAATAAAGAAGAATCTAGTTCTTTTGATAACGTACCTAGGAACGTATATATTAAAAAATATATCAATTCACGTTTCGGATGTATTGTGTTTTATTTTCAACTTAAGAGTGCAGTCCGGAGTTTTCCCAGAATCTATGAAAACAGCGGTAATAATTCCACTCCACAAAAAGGCAAAAACTTCTTTATTAAACAGCTATCGCCCCATTTCTCTGCTATCGACATTTTCTAAAATTTTTGATAAATGTATAATGTATGTATGTATAAAAAATAGAAAACAAATAGTTAGAATCAAGGATTGTTCTAGCTCTGCTAACTATGTTAACATAGGTTTTCCCCAAGGTTCTGTTTTAGGTATATATCAATGAACTATTTATTCAATCTTTTAAAGGTAAAATCACTGCCTTTGCAGATGATACTGCCTTTGCCTATTCTAATAAAAGCTTTATTGACCTATATTCAGAAGTTAACCACGACTTCGACATTTTAAGGAGATGGTTCAGTGATCATAAACTTTTAATTAGTAACAAAACGAAGTTTATGGTTTTTAATATTATGGGTCCAGTACCTATGTGATAACTTGCCGCTGTTTTATCATTCGCCGAGCTGTCTAAGATATAGTTTATTTGATACTGATGTTACTTTTAATGATAAAGTTAATTGTTGCGAGAATTGCTGTAAGATTGAGAACGTTGGCAATTTTAAATACTTGGGCATTATTTTGGATCATAAGCTAAGTTGGAACAACCATACACTGTATCTAAAGCAGTGTCGGCCAAAAAAATACATACACAGTTCATTCAATTTTGCAGTAGTGTGCACCCAAGTGAGAGCAAAGAATCTCTCTTTAGCTTACACTGTAAAAATTCTACTTCGCAGGAGTCTTAAAGAAATTTTTTATTATTAAAATTAAGCGGCATTCTAAATGAATGCAGCTATATGAAAGTGAATTGAAATTAAATAAATAAAATAAATAATAATTAATAATAACATTAATATTAATATTTTATTAATAATATCAATATCCATATAATTATTATTAATATCAATATTACATATTTATTTGGAAAGTAATCTTTTACTAATAACATTTTATCGACTTCTAATAGTACTAATATTATTTATATTGCATATTACTTCAAAATAAAAAAAACACTGGTAGCGCTTTCTTCTGACAAATTCAGTTTTAGCTTCCCCAAAAAAATTTTTAAAGCAAAAATATGCTAATTCCCACATTTGGTTGAACATTTTTTTACGTGTAAGCTCTTAAAATTACGTAATAAATTGCGCGCATAGAAGAGTGGTGTTAACTAGCCAAAAGCGAAACATCGACTGAGCGCTCTTGCTACGAATAATCGGTAGCGTCGATGTAAAAGCACGACAGCCAGTTTTATGTCGGTGTAAAAATACGAAGTTTCACGAAGCACGCGTGCATAGGTGTCGGCCGACACTGATCTAAAGCAATATTCAAATAGCAATGCTAAATTCAAATGCAATCAGACTATCTTAAAAGTAGTTTATGATAGCTTGCTTAAGTCTAAATTACAGTACGGTTTATCTTGATGGGTGGAGCTTATTCAAATAAAATAGAACCTTTAATTATTAAGCAAAGCATGCGTTTAGAATTATATAGAAAGTAAATCGAAGAACCTCTAGTTTTGATCTATTCAATTCTCTGAAGATTCTCCCATTGAGACATCTGTACTGCTACAAAGTACTAATAATTTTCTTTGAAAAATCTGGATTCTATTCTGTTAGGTATAATGAAAACTACAACTTAAGAGTGAACACTGCAACTATTGCAACTATTCCTACTATTATAAAAGACACTTCTCACGCTTCTACCATGTCACAGCACCTCGATTATATAACATGTTACCAGATAATTTTAGATGTGAAAGAGCGAAAACAGTATTCCTTAATAATGTGAAGCATTGACTTTTCTCTTTTGATTACTCTTCTATAGATAATGTATTTTATCCCTTGGTCTAACTTGAATATTGTTCAACATTGCATTAAATTTCTTTTTTCTTAATTTGATTTTAGTTTAAATATTGCTAAATATGTTATTTTCAAATTTTTTTATTTTTTTATTACTACCTACATACTTGAATTTAATTTAATTTAATCAACATTCATTTTATCTATTTTATTATTACTTGAACTGAATTTAATTTACTTTTCCCGTCGATATTCTACATTTAAATATGAATTCAATGATAGTTACACTCGCCTCTTGTCAGCATGACAACAAAGTGTTCTAAAATGTTTCATAAATGTATTAGTACTCTATTTTATTATTGTATTAGAATTAAGTTTTTATGAAATAAAAGAATAAATAAAAAAAAGCCCAAGCCTGTGTTAGATAACACGGGCGCATAGGTCAGACGTAGAATACGTTAGTCGTTAACAGCCTTATTCAATAGATTTTCTTAAACAACCTTTAAACGCTTGTTTAGTTACGCACTGTTTAAGGCTTTACGCAGCTTCTATGCAACCTTGCTAACATTGTTATTCATAAACATTTTTTCATTTTCTGCTTATGATTGTAAGGTTTGTGTCTGAACTATAGAAAATCTCTACAAAAATTAAGAATTCCTATGGATTTACAATGGCCGCCGCATAAAAAAATGCTGCAAAGGGCGCATATGGAGCATGTCTTTGATATTAAAAGAAAAGACAAACAAAAATCATGGTTGTATTTACGTAACCTTTAAACGCCAATTTCGGCGTTTAAGTTACGCAGCTCTTAAACAACTACGAAAAATGTTTATGAATAACGTTTTCTTGTTTAAAGCCCGTTTAAAGTTACGCTGCCTCTAAAATGTGTTTATGAATAAGTCTTTAAGACATTGAGGATGTCTTAAAGACGTGGCCAACTGGGTAAGCACAATTTTGTTTCTCTGCTTCGCTTATCAATGTTATGTATGTACACATCGTTCGCTACTTGGTCATTATACTTCTTCTCTTTCTCACACTGGTTCTGTGATGAACACACAGATAATCGAACTGCTCTTACACATGATAACATCATCTATCTTCTATACTATTATATAAAATGAAAGTGAACATTTTTTGTGTCCGCAAAACTCCAAAAGTACTGGTCCGATTTTTTTGAAATAAGTTTAAAAATATCACATTTGTGCTACAATAGGTTCATTGGTTATTTTCTTTTCGAAATTTCAATAATAAGTATCTTTAATTAAAGTGTTAAGTTTTTTAAAAAAATCATCCACAATGCCATGCATTGCTTGATCGTTAGCTTTTCATGCGTTTGTGCTGCGAGAGAATCAATAAACTGCCTGTTGCTCTCTACTATACTCTTTTTGTTCTCAGCAAGCACAAAACAACAAAACAAATAAACAAATACATATACATACACACTTTGCTGCGCTTAAAGCTAATTGGATCGAAGTACATTCTAATATGTTCAAAGTAGTTTTGATGTGGAAATTAATATAACGCAGTTTTGTTAAAAGGGGATTCACTGACCACCTTTAGCATGTTGAGGATTTTTTTGATGAGAATGAGATTCAATCCGACTTGATGTATGTATGTTTGTATGTATGTATGTTTGTGTGTACGTATGTTTATTTGTTTCGCTGCATGCAACTTTTCTACACATGTTTTGACGGTGGTTTTCCTGTAATTTATAAATGAACAATAGGAACGGGTGACTTTTTACTTTATAGAATTGACATTGTGTGATTCAATAAGTTTTTTTATAAATAAACAGGATAACTGGGACGAGCATAGGAAAAGGGGTTATGGCTTCGACCACACAAGTAAAATTTTTGATATTGAATAGCTTTGGAACTAAACGTCGCATGACAATAAAACTCAGCATGGAGTTACTAATTGCCAGTCTTTTTACTAGAAAACTGATATGCTCATTGGAAAAGGGGGTGTGGCCCGATTCTCTATACAGAATAGCTATGGAAGCTAAGATCACAGGACATTGAAACTCATAATGGAATTGTCACCTGGGAGTGATGTTCTGCTACTGGGAAACTGTAACGGGCAGTGGAACATGAGCGTGGTGTCAGACTAAGGGACTAATAAAAGTTTTGAATTTACTTATTATTTCCAATATACTTGCCGGGTGCAGCAACGCGCGCCGGGTATCGCTAGTAATACATAAAATACAAAGCATATGAAAATTAATACAAAATTTGAAGAAGTTAAATTTTGATTTACTTATAGAATCAAAAAAATTATATGTAGCAATATGATTATTCAAATACAAATCAAAAGAAGACATACTAAATATGTTACGACCATACTTGAATTTTCTTCAATGCATGCATACAGTATTAAAAACTTATAATGAAAGTGACAAATATTTTCTCAAAATTTTGTGCTCCAGTAGTGGAATTCTGTAACTTTTTTACGATTCCGATCGGAATTTGCGACTTTTTTCGGTGGTCATACCGAAAACGGTATTCACTAACTTCTACACTAAGGGAAATAACGCATATTAACATTATCCACGCCTGAGTATATATTCCATTTAAATATTTACTTGGACAAATCAAATATTTTCTTTACAACTCGTTTTTTTCCCGTATTTAAATTTTATTTATGCCACACACTGACACACATATTCCATACAGCTGCCAAGCAGCCGCCAAGCAGCAGCAGCATCGCACTCTGTTCCTGTGCGTTGAGTTTCTTCGTACCAGCAGTTGAAGGTTTTATAGTTCTCATTTAGTTAATATTTCAAGGGTAATATATCGTGAATATTTGGCAAATATGATTTGTGAGTGCGGTGGTGAGTGCGAAGCATGATGAATTCATGTAAGGTGGAGTGACAACTCGGTATTTTCTGAAGAATGTCACTCCACTCTACATGATTTCATCATGCATCGCACTCACCACCGTACTCAAAAATAATATTTTCACAAAAAGAAAATAAAATATACCACTAAATGGCGTTTGATATGGACGCAGCTCGTGGGAAATATTCAAATAAATTGTTTTTCAATTTCAATATTTTTATATAAATTTTCCTTAAATGCGATCGTTTTATTTTCAAATAGTAAATATTTGAAAGATATTTAAATATATTCTTGCATAATTTTAATATATTTTTTATTAATTCTGTTTAAATATTTTAATATTTTATTTAATTAAAAAAGTATTTAAATAAATTTTAAATATTTACGTGGTCGATTTAAATAAATGCGTTATTGGTGCAAAAATGACTCGCTTTTTGGATAAATTAAAAAAGTTTTTGGATAAATTTAATATTTTTTTCCCTTAGTGTACTTTGCGACTAATTTCGGTCGAAAAAAGTTTACGTATTTAAGTGAAAAAAGTGGCAGCACTACTTATTTATCGGTGAGAAATGTCATTTTTATTCAGTTACTCGCTGATAGACCCGGTTTAACTCGGGAAAAAATATGTGAAATTTTGATATTTAGTCATTGTTTAATAATTTAAAAATCCAAATAATGAGAATATGCTCCACTCTATCTGTTGAAAATAAAGATATATCGAGGGCCCGAGAAAATATATTTTTAGCGAAAAACGCTATGTCCTGTTAAAGGTAGTTAATATGAAATTTTGAGATTTTATTATTTTAACAACAAAAACAGCTATTGTAAATTTTTTTTAGCAAAAAATCGCAATTTTTTTGACCAAAAAAATGTTGAGAAAAATTAAAAAAAAAAATATTAAAAATATATATGTACGCTAAACTAACGCTGCGTCTACACAAGACAATTGTTATAACAGTTTTTTTAATTTATATTAGTTGTCAATTTATTTTCAATTCGAAGAAAATTGTCTATCGTGACGTAGGTGGGCTTACCAATTGCATGACAATAAACGACATTTGTTAAGTTTATTAGGCGTTTCTTTTGAAAGTGGAAAGAAAAAATACAGAAAACTTCAAAAAAATACTAAGTTTGCTGGTGAAAGTGAAAAAACAGCAGACTATATACAGTGTTGTGCATATCAAAAGCAACCAAAAAAAGCCATTTTCAAAATTATTATAGTTATAATATATTATAATAAATAAAATACAAAGTAGAAATTATGCTATGCATAACTTAAGCAACATAAACTAAAGAAATTTAAATCAGTGTCTCAACGAGTGCAGCTTTATAAGAAAACCTTTGCCCACCGATTCGTCGTTAAAATCAGGCGATTGAGCTAGTCAATCCAATACCTGAAATATCCACCTTATGCTGAAATATCCACCTGGTTGGCATTTCTCGCTCAGCAAAGGGCAACATGACTATCTTTAAAATCTCTTTATAAATAAATCGGTCAATTTTTTGGGTAATTTCATAAACTGGATCTTGTCCAAATCTAGAAAAACAAGCCCAGAACATAGCCGAACCGCCTTCATGCTAATCTGTGACCTGAAATTTTGAGGTTTAAGGCTCTCATCTTTTCGGCGATGTAATATGGCCATGCCATCGTTGGTAAAGATATTAAATCCGGACTCGTCACTAAAAAGGACTGTCTTCCATTGGTCACCAATTTAATGAGGTCTTGCAAAATTTAATTGGGAATATAAAAATTTTTATTTGATTTAAGCCAAAAGAGATTATGTCTTAAAAGCAAACCTTCGTTCTAATTTTTTTACACAGTACTCAAGTCCACGTATAAATTTTTTTTGATTAATAACAGACTGAGATGATAAAAAAGGATATTTTTGAAAAGCTAGGATTACATGTCGGTCCTCTCTCTGTGTTGTTTTAAGCTTCGGACCAACCAAGTGAAGGGTTTTCACAGTTTTTTTAGTCTCAAACTTTTTTATAAGACGTGAAATATTGATTTATTTATTTTGTACTTTTTGATAAAGAAATTAGTGATGCTCCTGATTCGTACTCATCAATTATTTCTGTTTAAAAGGCTCTGGGTATTTATCACGCGAAATGACGTTTTGATAATTTCAAATACCTTCTTCACGCAAAGAATTATTTGCAAATGACTCTTTTCAGTTTAAATCAGTAATAACTAAGCAAAAAATTAAAAATATGACTGACATTTACCGTTAATCGGAGCAAAAATTATTTGACTTAAGTAAGTTGCTTTTGTTACATACATGATTAAATAAAAATAACTATTTAAATTTTGGGGAAAGCAGGAAGACGATAAAAAAATATGAAGAAGTTTGCTACGCCCATTTTGGTTGCTTTTGATATGCACAACACTGTATATATTGATTTTTTACTTTCAAAAATATTTTTCACAAAAAAATATTTCAAAAGAAAAAATTATTCAAAAGAAAATGTCGAAAATTGTCAGCCCACGTCAAATCGTTGTTAGTTCAACTGTCTGCCTGATTGTTGAGACAATTGAGCTGTCGACTGAGAAAATGTGAGTGTGTTAGTAAAAAATGTGTGAGTGTATTGCAATTGTTATAACAAATTGTCTCATGTAGACCTTACGTAACAGTACCTTCAAATAGTTTTTATTAAGAATTGAATTTATCAATCAAAAAAATTTAATGTAATATATGTGACCCGGTCTACGAAAAGGGACCTTCGGTGTAAAAACAAGTTTTCGAGAAAACAGCTGTTTGTAAACGTTTAATTGTCGCACACTGAATGGCGTCTTTTCATTTATTTCAGCTTATCCTCTATTCTTACAGAGTTGTATTTCTTAGTCTATTAATACAGATTTGTATTTCTTAGTCAATTAATACGAGTTCTTTTTTTTTAGTTAACGACCAACAGTGAAGAGGTGATTACGTTTACTGAATGTCCAATTTTTTTTCATTTTCACTCATTTCTGCTCTTTTTTTGGAAAATTCCTGACAAACTTCTTTACGAGTTGGAAACTTCTGCTTTGCGCCATTAGAAAGAGCACACATTAGTCTATCCGAATCGCCAAAAAAGTGAAAAATGATATTTTCACACCGAAGGTCCCTTTTCGTAGACCGGGTCACATATTCGAAAACAACTGAGTTATTTGCATCGAAAGTACAACATACGAATTTAAGATAGTTTTTTGTTATTCTAAGGAAACGATGTTATCAGAAAAAGAGGTTGTACTAAAAGTTTGTGCAATTTTGAAAATATGTCAATATTTTATTTGTCAAAATAACAGAATTTTTTTTTTAAATTTATTAGACTAACATTTTCGCTAGAAAAAAGTATGCTAGTAGGTAGATTTGTGTTATAAATATTATTAATATTTAAATTCAAAATGGTCAAATTGGCTAGAGTTGGTAGCAGCCAGTGGCATAAAAGCGCAATGCTGCAAAACTACAAAAAAATAGAGAAGTTCCAATATGTCTATGAATCATAAAACAATATTTACTTGATTTTTTGCTGATAGACCAGTGATTCCATTTTTCTGTAAGCGATCTTCCAATAAGTCGATGAGCTCATGTGTTATATTTGGCGTGATCTGATACAATTTTATGAATTTTTTCAACTCCAAATCAAAAGGAGATTCAACTCTTCGAAGAAATTATCGTTCTAAATTCATTTCACGAACATGAGCTTCAGTCGCTAGGAGCGTAGCATCCATTTCCAAATAACTAAAAGCCATTTAAAGCTACTAGAAAATGCTAGAAATTAAATTTCTTCCATTCAATATAATTTATTAAAAATAATTTTACTTTCAAAAACTTACAGATATTTCCGATTCACTTTTCTACAACAAAATATTCGTCGCAAGTTGTGCGATTCTTTTGCGACAAACTTCCGATACTTTCGTTATAAAATTGTGGCAATTTTTAATAAGTTTATTTCTTTTATAATTCTTAAAAAACATATTTTTTAAGAATTATATTGTGATCTTAATGCCAAAAACGTCATGAAGCAACAGGTTGCTACATACTTTCACCGACAAAATTGGAAAAAAGTATTTACTGAATACCACTTTCCGAAAATTATCGCAAACAGAACTTTGCGACACCGAATATCGGCCGAAATATGTTACAGAATCTCACTACAGATCAACACCCCTGTATAACTTATTCTACGTTAAAAAAAAAGAAGGTTTTATATTAGATATTTTAGAATTTTTTGTAACAAAATTTTGACCTATTTTAGTGAAACGGGACGTAAGGATGTATATTATGCTCCAAACAACACAAAGACCATCGAACCAATGTTATACGCGCATTTTGAAAAAAACCATTTTGCTTCGCCAATGATCGAAATTGCTTCAAAATTTATCATAAAAAATGAAATTTCTATATATTGATAAAAAATACAAACAAATTTGTTTTTATTTCAAATATATATCAACTCTTCAAATTAAATTCAAAATGCTTCATCCAAAATTGACAATATTAGAGTTATTAGTATATTAATGTTTCACAAACCATTCTGTATTCTGCCAAAAAATCCTACATCCTTTGTAGTCCTACATCCTTGCATAACAAGCAAAGTTCTATATCCATTTTGTCTTCCTTGGTATGCCAAAAGGTGCTATGTGGATGTAGAACTTTTTTCCATACCAATTTTGGAAGAAGAAAAGCGCCATAAGCATTGTAAAACCGGGTTAAACGGGCAAACTTTTTTTATTTAGTTTATTTAACAATTTTTATTCAAAATTCTTTGTTTTAAGAATTCCGGTTTTAAACCGCCGTCGACTAATTTTTAGGTCGAGCCGCCCCGGCGCCGATAATTATGGACGGCTTAGATCTCTGTTCTGTATCTTACAGATGACGAATCAATAGAAATGCAGTTAGAAGAAGCTGCCATAGGACAGCTAAATGAAAGTGATCAGGGTAGGTATAACTTTTCTGAAATTAACAGTAGCCTATGTCAATTAAACTGTCCTTGTCCTTGTAGATGTGCCCGGTCCAAGTAAAAAACGTTCAAGATGGAAGCAGCGGAAGCCTGAAGAATGGAAGAAGAATCTAAGAAAAAAGGCGTGTTCTCGGGGTGAAAAGCATTTGGATGAAAAAGGAAAGATGAAAATGGCGAAGTTGATGAATCCTTTGATAAATCACTCTCACAAAGAACCAACGAATTACAAGTACAGTTTATTTACAGAGGAAGATTGTCTGGAAATATTCGATGATTATTGGAAAAAAAGAGATACCCTTAAAGCTAAACGCAACTTCCTCCTTAAATTTACCAAAGCCATTCCAGTGAAAAGAAGAAGATCCGAAAAAGAAGTAAATTTCTGAAAGAATTTGTCTTATGAATACGTTTTACCAAAAAACAATGAAAATTTATAAGTGTACCGCAGTTTGAATTTTGATTTCATTAAAACAGGTCGTGTTTGCTTTGGAAAAATTTTCATTTAAAAAAAAAAAAATTGTGAAAAAATTACAAAAAACAAAAATTCAATTATTTTTCTATTGCAAAATATAAAAGTTTTAAATATTAACTTGAAGTTTATTCGTTTATTAGCAATAGTCTTAAATTAGTATATTACAACTGACGTAAATTTGTGAAATCAAACAATAATAATCTTAGCATAAAAATATAAATTCTTTATCAAAGCTCGTGTCGTGTATTTAGTTTAAAACAAGTTTGCGATGAAAGATCCACCGGATCGCCCCGATAGCATCGGGACTCAATCATTCAGTATTGATAAAATGAAGAAACTAAAAACAACTACTCCCGGTCCAAAGTTTTTAGTTATGGTGAGAAAAGAGAGTACCGAAACATTAACCAATGTCTCCCCCTTTCTAATAAAAAAAGTAATAGACAATTTATGTAGTGGAGAAGTAAATTCTTGCAAAAAACTTAGAAACGGCAACATACTAATTCACACAAAAAATTTAACACAAGCTCAACAACTAATTACTCTAACAGCCTTGACAAACACAATACAAGTTGATATTACCGAGCACTCAACTCTTAATAATTCGAAAGGTGTAATATATACAAACGATTTGAGAGGCATATCGGACGATATTATATTAGAAGAACTTAAAAGTCAAAACGTCTCTGAAGTAAGAAAAATATTAAAAAGAGAAAATGAAAATTTGAAAGAAACTGGCTTGATAATAATCACGTTTGCTACCACTAAATTGCCGGAGACAGTAAATATTGGTTACGAAAAGGTTAATGTGCGACCCTATATACCACTACCCACTAGGTGCAAGAACTGTTTCAGATTTAACCACATTGAGAAATTTTGCAAAAACACAAGAATATGCTCAAATTGTGGAAATGAAGACCATATTGACTTATCCTTAAATGAAAAATGTGAGAATGATAAATCATGCATAAACTGTAATGACCAAAAGTTAACCAACATAAATCATCACACATTTGACAAAAATTGCCCAGTCTTCATAAAGCAGAAAGAGCTTCAAGCTATAAAAACTCTCCAAAAAGTTGACCATAAAACTGCCCTCTCAATTTACAATGACCGTCATCATCACAACAATGAAACTTATGCATCAGTCGCTCACTCTTCATATAGTCCATCTACAGTTAATTTATTATCCAATTCAACTCACACAGGCTCTTCTCACAGCTCACCAAATTTAGTTCATCCTGCTCATACTCAACACCTTCAAACCTCCACCAGCAAAATGCAAAAAAAGCACTCTTCCACAATTCCAACTTCAGAATACAGCAGCGATCATAAACTCATTGCCTTCAACACCGATATACAATACTCAACAAATAAAAGTACTCCAATCACTAACATCAACCATGGTACTTCTAACAATAGCTGCAATAGTCATATCCACCAACAGACTAATCCGATTTCTGAGCACAACGAAAATGGAATAAGCAAACTCCCTACCTACAGCTCTGAAAACATTGCAACAAGTAGCAGCCTATCATCTAAGCTTCTAGCAGGCAACAAAATTAAAATATTCCCAAGAAATACTCAGAAACGTCTACTAAACCAACTCAAAAGCAAGCAAATAAATAAATCAACCACTAAGAAAACATCAACTCCTATTGCAGATAATGATTCAGATTTTGATGACTGCATGGATAATAACTAGATTTCGAACTCAAAAACTCACTTACTTAAGCTTTTTCTATTATTATGTATTATATGCATTGAAACAAATAGTCATATCTATAATTAACAAATCTAATCCAGATAACACTTCACATTACTCTTCTTCAAAATTTAAAATTTCTGACTCTATGCTTTATATAAATGTATTAAATTTAATTTTGATTTTACTCCATCTCTACATCTTTTTCTCATTCACACCTAGATTTGTTAATTTGTATATATATTGTAATAATTCTTTCAGTTTAAATATCTTTTTTTGCTATATAAAAACTATACTAACTATAACAGTTAAGGTTCTTTTCATATTTATTTTCGTGTTATTACAAGACAATGTGATAATTGTCTTATCTATTATGTTATTTACACTAGAAGCAAAGCTTCTTCTCTATAATCAATTCTTATTACATTCTTTATTAATCCATTTGTCCCATATATCATCTAACTATAATTTAAATAGCGATAACATTATTATTTTCAAATTGCTGAATTGTTTCATCATTATTTATCTAAATTTTTATGTCTCTCAGCTTAGTCCAGTGGAATATAAAAGGATACTTAAATAATTACAACGAACTTTGTATATTAGTCAAGAAATATAACCCTAAAATTATATCTTTACAAGAAACTCATATCCACTCACTCATAAATATACCTATTCCCATAAACTTTTCCTTATATACTTATAATTCATCATCCACTAGATACGGAGGAGTTGCACTTCTTATACATAATTCATTACAGCATAAACCTATTGCACTTAACAATGTCTTTGATTCAGTTGCTGTTGAAGTAATCTCCAAAGTTAAATTTACTGTCATATCATCCTATATCGCCCCCCAAATACAATTTTCGTTTCAAAGCCTCTCAAATGCTTTTAATTTTACTACTTCCCCTTTACTTATCTGTGGTGACTTTAATTCTTGGCATAGAGACTGGGGATCACCTAATAATAATCGTAGAGGAACCATATTGTCAAAATTTATCAATCAATCACAGTATATTCTACTAAACGATGGATCACCAACTCATTTTAATACTCACAACTCATTAACACACATTGACTTAACCTTTTGTTCACCCAGCATTAAGCCCCACGCTCAATGGACAGTAGAAACCGATCTTTATGGCAGCGACCATTTTCCCATTATTACTTCATTGTTTCCTAATACGACGCGTTCATATGAAAATTTTAAGCCAAAATTCCAAATACATAAAGCTGATTGGGAATCATTTACCAATAACTGTCTTAAATTTGACACCCATTATCAAATCTCCACAGATGTTAATAAAGAAGCTTCTAATTTGAGAAAAATTATTATTCAAGCAGCCAACAATTCAATTCCCCAATCTCATCCTTACATAAATTCAAAAAAAGTTCCTTGGTGGAATTCTAAATTAGAAAAACTAAAAAAGGATAAAAACAAGTATTGGCACGCATTTAAGACTAATATTACTGCATCAAATTTGATAAACTATAAAAAGGCCAATGCAATCTTAAAACGGGAAATTAAGTTAGTAAAAAGTAAATCGCTTAATGAATTCACATCTACTATAAGCCCAGATACTCCTATCCAAAAAATTTGGTGTAATATCAAGATATTTTCTGGATATAAAGTTTCCCATGGAATCCATACCATTGAATCTCCTATACCTCCTCATAACAAACTATTTGACAGAAAAGTAATTGCTAACACACTTTGCCAGTTTTGGTCAGAAAACTCAGAAGACACTAACTTCTCTCGCAACTTTCAATTGAAAAAGTCAACAGCACTTAGTACCCCATCTCACTTTAATCCTTGCCCAGACGCATATATAATTGAACAAGATATCTCTTTTTTAGAGCTCTCTTCATCATTAGCAAAACTTAAAGGGAAAACACCAGGTATGGATAGAATTTCTTATCCAATGATCCGAGGATTGCCAAAATCACTAAAAGTAAGACTTCTTCAATTTTACAATAACTTATTTCACAAATACATCCCTCAGCAATACAAAACTAGTACGGTAATTCCCATACTCAAGCCCAAATCAAATAAGACTCTTATTGATTCATACAGACCAATATCTCTTAATCCCTGCATTTCAAAATTGATGGATAAAATAATTGCAAATAGACTGTGGTGGTTTGTGACAAAAAATCGTTTGCTTGATACTCATCAACTTGGTTTTAGGAAGGGTAAATCAACATGTGAAAACTTGCTCAATATCGAGCATCAAATTGCAAAGTGTCTTTCTCGAAAAAAACATTTGACAATAGTATCCCTCGACTTTAAAAAAGCTTTTGAGAAAGTCGGAATTCATACCATAATCGACCAACTCTTAGAGTGGAAAATTGGACCAAAAATTATCAATTATATAATCAATTTTATGACCAATAGAAAAATTATTGTCCAATTGGGCAAGTATTTTTCAGATCCGAAAAATTTGTATAATGGTATTCCACAGGGTTCTCCTCTATCCGTCATCCTATTTCTGATATCTTTCAATAAGCTTTGCGAAATTATTGCTGTTCACAAGGAAATAGATTTTATGGCATATGCTGATGACTTCAATCTGATAATCAAGTCCAACAAGGACAAAAATCCAACCATTAATCTAAACGAACTATTTGATGATATTTTAGCTTGGTGTGATATATCGGGTTCAATTTTATCTCCAAGTAAATGTCAGTATATGCATATTTGCCGCAAAAAAAATTGTAATTGCAGGATTCTCACTAATAATGTTAGTCTTCAATTAACAGATAATTTAAAAATTTTAGGCCTGACATTTAATTCTAGATTTACTTGGAAAAGTCACATTGATAAATTATGCACCTCTTTGACTAAGCCACTCAGTGTCATTAAATGCCTCTCCAGCTTTAAACTGAACTGCAATACCCAAACTTTACGTTCAGTTATCCAAGCGCTTATTATTTCGAAAATTAAATACTCCCTATTTATTTATGGTTATTCTCCCAAAACATATTTGAATAAGCTTAAAACTATAATTAATTCGGCTATTCGAACCACTTTGGGTGCTTTTCGATCCACCCCCATTAACAATCTTTTATTTGAAGCAAATATATTACCCCTCGAAATAAAAAGGGACTTAACAACCGCTAAGCTTTCTAAATCACTGATCTTCAGTCACGACACTCCTATTCGATATATAGTTAATCAAATTTGCAATTCCAAAAAAACACCTAAAATTAAGTCAGCACTTTATTTAGCTGTAGAATATGCAAAGGCTCAAGGTATTCCTTATCGTCCCCAGAAATCCAACATAACGTTTCATCCTCCTTGGAAACTTAACGTTAACTCTTGTGATATCTCCTTACATAAGTTTAAAAAAGATTATACACCAAATGAAATTTTTCAATGCTTATTTTCAGAAATCAAGAGCAATCTTAAGAATCATACATTCTTATACACAGATGGTTCTAAGATAAATAATAGAGTCAGCTACAGCATCACAACTCAAAACAAAGTTATAAAACTGGCTCTTCTACCATATTATAGTTCGGTTTTCTCAGCCGAAATCATAGGCATTTATGAAGCAATTATCTTCGCCAGCAGAAATAGAGGCAATCATGCAAATTGCTCGGACTCCCTCTCAGCAATTGAATCGATTTTAAATATTAACAACAATAACTTCTACTCAGCCAAAATAAGAGATTCTTTGATAAAATATCATCCTAAGATTACTCTTATATGGGTTCCAGGGCATTCTAATATCTCAGGCAATGATTTTGCAGATCATACAGCTAAATTTGCAGCAAACGCCCCAGTAGTTTCGTCTGATAATGTAAACTTTTCTGACATAAATAAATTCTTAAAAACGTCCTTTGCAAAAGAGCATATATCAACCTTCAATTCCTCTTCTATCTGGTACCAATCTATTAATCCTAACAAATTATCAATTAATGACTTTCTGAAATCAGTTCATTTGAAAAGGTTAGACATCATAAAATTTGTAAGAATCAGACTTGGTCACTCAAACTTAACTCATGGTTATCTTATGAACTCTGTCACCCAGCTACCTTGCCCCTGTTCAGTTTCTCCCCCTGATTACTTCTCTCATATCTTCACCAACTGCCCTCATTTTAGTACCCACAGACAACATATATTTCAAAACGAAAATCCATTATCCATGATTTCAAACCCCTCTGAAAACAATATCATTTGTATTATAAACTTCCTAAAATACGCTAATTTATATCACCTAATTTAATCTATTCTACTGGATAAGCTGAAGGCCACTGTTGCTATTGCTTATAATTATATTAGCTTTTAATTTTATAAGTTAATTGTTAATAATTAAATAAATAAATAAATATAAGTGTACCGTGAATTCTTCTGTGCGACCCTTGCAATTTCGTACAAGCCCATTGGTGATCAAACACTGGTGAATTTTTGGGCGAAGATCAAAGAAGAAAACATGAACCTCACAAAAAATTGAAGCCAGAGGTAATTGCTGCCATCAAGAATCATATTGAATCTTTCCCACCAATAGAGTCACACTATTGCCGAAAATCATCAAAAAGATTGTATTTAAGCAGTGGTTTCAGTATTTCGAAAATGTTTGATCTTTTCAAAGAAAAAGCAGCAGGAACAGATTCTGCAAAAGTCAGTTATGAAAAGTACAAACAACTTTTCGGTCAGGATTACAACATGGCATTTCACAAGCCCAAAAAAGATTTATGTGCTACGTGTACCCTTGCCCAATCAGCCATTGAATTATCAGAAGAACAAAAATCTGATTTCGAAGCACACATTAAACGAAAAGAATTAAGCCGTGCTGCAATGAGATCAGACATCGAAAGTTGTGCAATGGATAAAGAGTTGATAGTTGCTACCATGGATTTGCAATCAGTTTTGCAGATACCACAGCAAGCCCATTCTATTACAAAAGAAAACTATGTGTATAAAACTTCACTGTTTATAATGAAGCAACTCGTGATGGAACTTGCTGCATTTGGTCTAAAGTTGATGGCAAAAGAGGAAGTAGTGAAATCGGATCTTGTGTGAAAACATTCATTGAAGGAGAAATGCAAAAAGGGTACCGAAAAATTGTTTTGTGGTCTGATAATTGTAGTGGGCAGAACCGCAATCGTTATGTTGCTGCAATGTTGCTTCAGTTAGTACAAGAATCTCCCATTGAAATCATCAAACAAAATTTTCTAGAAGTGGGTCACACTCAAATGGACGTCGACAGTATGCATTCTGCTATTGAACATTCGGCCAAAAACTGTTCTCTATTTTCCATAAATGATTGGTCAAACGTTATTCGTCAAGCTCGGCGTAAGCATCCATACCATGTGGTACGAATATCACATAGTGATTTCATTGATTTAAAATTGGTCAGTGCCAGATCAATGAAAAAAATTATTGTGTTTAATGACGGAGAAAAATTGAATTGGTTGAATATAAAATCATTGATGTTTTGCAAATCGATGCCTGGCCAAATTGGTGTTAAATACAACCATGATGAACAAGAATATAAAGTACGAAAACAATTCATTTGCTTATAAATCATTGAGTTTTTTTACAAGTATAGTTTTTATTTTTAGTTTGTTAATGTTGAAGTGCGTAAAGTCAGAGGAAGGCCAGCTATTAGTTGGCCATTACTTTACGAACATCTCTTGCCTATAACAGAAGCCAAAAAACGGGACTTGCAAAGTTTATGTGCTCAAAAGCTTATTCCACAGGAATTCCATGCTTGGATTGAGTGAGAAACATGTCTTTTAGTATTAAGTGCAAAAACCAAAGTTAAAAAATGCTTTCTTTCAGCTCATTGCCAATTGGAAATGAAACCCTTGAATCGAATTCCGAATCAGAGGATAATTAATTTTTCAACATTTTGTTCATTAGTATATTACTAGATTTGTTTTTCGTTAACATTCCTTGTTTTGAAATAAATGTTATTTGAAAAGTGTGTTTTTAGAGAATTACCAGGGTTTTATATCCATTCTTTTGTGTAACATTAATAAACCAATAATATGCCAAAAAGTGCTATATCCAATTTTTAAAGTAATCCAATGATGGTGTAAAGTTTTCATCTGACAAAGTATGTATAATTTTAGGCAAGTATTAACTAAATATAATTTGAAAGTATCACTGCATTTCAAAATAATTTGAATTTTAACTAACTTTCAATAGTATTTTGCAATTTTCTCAAAATGACCAAAAGTGGATATAGCACCTTCTGGCATAGCGGCGACGATATATTTGTATCGTTGACGACCATTGGGACATAGAGGTCCTATCAGATTTGGTGATCGCATGGATAATCGAAGTAGATTATCTTTTTTTTTATATTTTTTTTATAAAGTGGAAGGTTGCCTGCAACTTCTCCAAAAATTCTGTACTCCTCCCACCCGCAAAATATTGCAGCAAGAATAAGGGGGAGAAAAAAATAAAGATTTTTCGAATTTGGGGTGGTCTGGTAGGCAAAGGGATGAATCTACCGGAGAACTGTATAAGTCTACTTGCTTAAAATATGAGTTGAAGCTTGCTTGCGCTTGATAATTTTCAATCAAGTAAGACTTGTACTTGAATATAAATAAGCCCACAACAGCTTGCGACTTGCAACTTCGCTAGCTTACAAGCGAACGACACGAAGTCCCAAGTAAAGGAAAAACTTGATGTGTTCGACAAAAAGCTTGAAAAGCTTGAAATTGAAAGCAAGTATCCAATTAAATCAAGTATCCAAATAATTCAATGAGCTTGCAAGTTAAAACGTCGCATCATATGAGACATCGAATGCTTTTTATAAACAAAATTGGTTCTCATCAGTTAATAGGAGAATAGGCACAATAGCATTGTAATATGAAGATAAGGTAAACTAAGTAATTTTCCATTGTATGAGTAACTAGCAAGATTCGTATTACATTTACTTATGTTATGTATCACATAAAGCAAAAAGCTTTAAGCTTTATTGAAAAGTAATAAAAGAACGTTAATTTGAATTGTAGTTCAGTTGTTTTTATCGAGGAACGTTGGACCATAGTAATATAAGTGAAAAGTAACGTTTAAGGTGTAAAGAAATAAAGTTTTTTTAAAAACCTTAATTAATACGTGAAAACAATAATTTGCATGGGAAACGTTTAATCATATTAGGATTTTTTTTTTTTTTTTTTTTTTTTGGATTCGCCCGGAGGTAAGAAATCTTCATAGATACGTATGACCCGCTCCATACGCATGCACGATTTGCATTCTAAGAAGTTCCCGGATCAGCCGGACTGATAGAATGCACCTACGTGCTAAAACTTACCACCTGTTGGCAAATAATAGCCTCCACTAAGCACAATTGCTTGGCAATTCAGCGGAAATTAAAATTAAATAAAATTTGAGAATTTTTTGTGCTTATGTAAACTTCATAAACATCATCGAATAAAAGCACATTCTTCATAATACGAAGCAATACAAGACAACATCCAAAGTTATTTATTAGACCATATATAACCGCATTTATAATTGTTGTCGTTCGGCTTGGGGCCACTGTCCAACCCAAGATCCTACGTGGAAAAGAGATGCAACTCTCAAACACCAAACCAATACCAAACATAGCACAGATATACAAGTATATATTGTGCAGGCACAATATATTTATATATTCGGGTCACTAAAATAAGGGAACACCGAGCTAAAGTTATTATTTGGATATGCATTTGGGCCAACGCAGGTAAAAACTTGTATGGAAAAGAGATAAACTCTGACACACCAAGCCAAGAGACACGGTATACATGGTCAAATAAGGAAGAACTAAAGATCTAAAATAATTTCATGAAAAAATAAAGCAACGAAACTGAATAAAACGAAAACTTAAAGTATCTATCATATTCGATGATGCTTATTTGTTAAATCGTAAAATCTACACAATTATCGCGAGTTATATTTGTTATCACAAGGAATGCGTTAAGTATTCAAATGTAATATCATTTTGCGTTTTAAGAAATCCACCGAGTCAGAAAAATTTATCAAATTCAAGTTGCCATTAAAATCACTACACATACATCGCAAAGGGTCGTGAAGGGCATAATTAGAAGTGCAGTGACTCAACTTAAAAAGCTGGAAATGTCTGGCTCCGCTCCTGGGGATGTTGAAGTTTAATGAAGAAAGGAGGTATTGTGAGTCTATATCACCACTGAGTAATTTGTATAAAAAAGAGACATTGAGCATAATTCTTCTGCTTCTTAAGGAAGGCAGGGAAATCATTTTGAGGCATGTTTCATAAGGGGGAAGAATAATATTGGGGTTCCAACGATAATGTAAAGCAAAAAGTAAGAATTGTTTTTGAACCGATTCTAATGCATCGATGTGGACATTGTATTGAGGGTTCCATATTACGGATGCATATTCAAGAATTGGTCTAACAAGAGAGGTATAAAGTATTTTAGTAGTGAAAGGATCGTTGAATTCTTTAGCCCATCTTTTAATGAAACCAAGGACACCTCTAGCCTTATTTACCACCAAATTAACTTGAAGATTGAAACGAAGTTTAGGATCCATAATTACACCTAAATCAAGAAAACTGTGTACAATTTCTAAATTAGTATTATTTATAGTGTAATTTATACTATTAGCAATTCGACGTGAGAATGTCATTTGCTTACATTTTTTTAAGTTTAATTTTAAAAGGTTAAAATTACACCACTCAACTAGACTGTTTAAATCCGATTGTAAGAGTTGTTGATCTTCAGGCGATTTGTAAGTTAGGAAAAGTTTCACGTCATCGGCGTACATTAAGACGTAAGAGTGTTTTATTACAGAAGTAAGGTCATTTATAAACAGTAAAAATAAAACCGGACCAAGATGACTTCCCTGCGGAACACCAGATGTGACCAAAATATTTTTTGACATAGAATTCTTGTATAAAACTTTTTGAGAACGATTCGACAAGTACGAGTTAATCCATTGTAATAGTTTGACGGGAAACCCAATTAGATGAAGCTTTTTCAGAAGAAGATAATGATTGACACAATCGAAAGCTTTGCTAAAGTCTGTATAAATAACGTCAGTCTGTCGTTCTAAAGTAAAACCTTTGATGACACGCGAAGTAAACTCCAAGAGGTTAGTTGACGTAGATTTTCCCTTTAAGAAACCATGTTGAGAGGTGGAAATGGAGGAAGATACAACGTGGGTTATTTGATCAGTTATAATTTTCTCAAATAACTTAGGGATTGCGCTTAGTTTTGCGATACCTCGGTAATTGGAAACATCAATTTTTGAGCCGGATTTATGAAGAGGTATTATATAAGATTTTCTCCATATATAGGGAAAATGACCACTGTGCAAGGATGTGTTAAAAATTTTTGATAGGGGAGAACACAAACTAATAGAACAATGTTTTAAAATGCAGCTCGGGATTTCGTCAGGACCAGTCGTAAAAGAAGATTTAACTTGTCGAAGGTAATGCATAACTATATTAGAATCTATTACGGGGGTTTCAAAAGAGTTAACTGGTGGTAGGTAAGGATATTCAAGACTCATGCTCAATGGTATATCGGAGTAGGTTGTTTTAAAGAAGTTTGCAAACATGTTGGAAACTTCGATGTCGCAAGATGCTTCTTCATGATTAAATTTCATTAGAGGTGGGAAGCTAGAGGTTTTTCGTTTTGAGTTGACAAAAGTGTAGAAAAGTTTCGGATTAAAGGTTTGAAATCACTATTTTTTTTTTGGCACAGATAATGAGAAACATTTTTGCAATGTATCATTAAGAAACTGTACTGAAGATTCGACATCATAAAAAGAGTACGAAGACCTATTATTTAAAATTGGGGACCAGTCAATCCGCGCGAGAAGAGCATTAAGTTTAACATAGTCTGTTTTTTTAAAGTTAAAAATTTTATTATTTCGCGTATCTGGAGCTAATTTATTTTCATTTATATTGGCAAGTAATATTGTTATTTCAAGAGTTGGATGATAATCGTCTTCAGGTAAGGAAACTGGGTTCGAACGACGGAGATTTACGGAAGTGCATCTATCTACAAATACAAGGTCAAGAGATCTATAATTTTTATTAAGAATATTATTAACCTGCTGAAGACACAGATCGGACAACTTATCTAAGAAATCATTTATCCAATCAGAGGCAGAAATAGGAGTAAGAAATGCGGAATCATCGAAAATACTCCAGGATACAGAAGGTAAGTTGAAATCACCTAATGCAATGATAGTATCCATCTTTTTAAGCATATTATGGACTGTTTCGATGGCACTAATATGGTTTAAGTAAATTGTTAAATCACTTTTAGGTGGAATGTAAGAGCAAGTAAGAAAAATCGTATTATTATTTACTTTAACTGTAACACAAATAAACTCCAGGTCGTTGGTACCAGGAATTGTTAATTCCTCCGAAGCAAGCGAGTTATGGACAGCTATCAGAACGCCACCACCGATCTTATCATAGCGATCTTTACGAAAAATTTGGTACTTATTGCACATTATTTCAGAGTTTAAAACGTTAGAGCGAAGCCAAGTTTCAGTAAAAACTATAAAGTTATATTCAAAATCAAAACTGTTCATGAAAATATCGGAAAGTTTAGAATTGAGACCTCTAACGTTTTGATACACAAGCTCTAATTTAGACTTGTGATTTTTTAATCGTTTTTTGTATGGTACTGAGGACTATTAGAAGGACGAGGCAAGTGTACAACATTTACAATACGCGGTTTGTTTTTGAATTCAAATTCATGAACATTTGTATTACGGGGCCAAAAGTTAACATCCACAAGAGTATTAAATAAATTTTCCGGAACAGTCAATCTAAAAGACGTAGTCAGTCTCGCATTTAAATATTTGAATTTTTGGATCGAAAGAGGCATACCACTATTTAACTTTGAATTAATAAAAAATTTTATATCATCTTCAGTTGTATCAGCAGCTAAGCGCGAGATAAAGGTTTGATAAAGTTTTAATAAAGTTTTAGGGGGTCGCTGATTTTGAATCTGATGTCAGAATTTTAAAGTTTAAGATTAAGTTTACGAATTCTGTGCTGGAGCGAAAACTAGGTAAAAATTTATAACCTATTTTCGACTCGTTAATACTGTTCACTTATGAACATAATTCTTAAAAACCATTACTATGAGGTAACCCTATGGTAAAAATTACGTTATTTTGAAATTTTGACATCAGATTGAAAAATAATATTTTAAAACTGTAAGATAATATTTAAAACTCATAAAAAAAAGCATATTATTAGGTGGTAATGCTACTGTATAAAATATCATAATGTTGAAACTCTGACAAAGTATGTAGTCGGATTCAGCGACCCATTTTTACTTAGTGTTCGCCCCAACACCGAATTCATAATATAAAAAAAAATTAGGTGGCAACCCTATCAGATATCTTAAATTTTGGCATCAGATTCGAAATCAGCAACCCCCTAAAACTGTTAAAAAATGTTAAAAACTCGTAAAAAAACATATTATTTGGTGGTAACCATATTGTTAAAAATTTTATAATTTTGAAATAATTGGATACTTGCGAGCTTATAAGTTTTTGCCGATCGTTTCAAGCCTTTCAACTTTCCGACCCGACAAAGTAGGCCACAACAAATCAAGTCAAGGAAAAAGCAGGGATATGACTTGTGTCTGCTATTTTGTAAGCAGGCTAGAGCATGGTTTTTCAAGTATGGATACATTCAATATTTCAAGTACGTGAAGTGGCTTGATCTTCAAGTAGGCTTGTACAGTTCTCTGGAATCTACCCTTGAAAATTAAGTACTTTCTGAAAACCACATTCATTCCATTTTGAATGATACCTTGATATAGGAAAATTGAAAAAAAAATATATGGGTCCCCGATGTCCCAGTGGTCGACAAACTGTAGGTCAAATGGTCAGTTAAGCTGTTTTACAAGGGTCTTGATATATAGCAATTCCTTCAGATCTTCAACATTAAACTTTTTCGGCTATGCAGGTGTGAACTATGTCTTTTCAACGGAATCACCACTTCCGACTCGACAGTGACGACCTACTCATTCGACGCAAATCTTTGACTGCCGAGCCATTTCTTCAGTTTTTTAAATAGGAAATAGTCGCAGGGGACTAAATCTGGAGAACATGATGGAAGGGGTACAAGTCCGTAGCCCTATTTATGGATTTTTATGGACAAGCCTGTTTGTTGTCATGATGGAAGACCATTTTTGCTTCAAATCAATGACAAATATGCCCAAAAGCTGTGAAAAATATATTTCATATGAAGTTCTACCTCCACGAACATTACATTTTTGGAAAAATGTTACGAAAGTATTCATGGCCACATTAATTAATATTATTTAATTCATAAACCAGCTTTATTTAAGTAACAGCTTCATTTAAATCAGTGATAAAATTAAAATTATATGTACACATCGCTTTTATGTACACACACACACACACACACACACACTGACATGACATTCATATACGTACACAAAAACGCCTCTGCCACATCTAAAGAAACATCTGCTGCCTGCATAATAACTTAACGAACTTACACGAAGTGCAATAATGTAATCTAAAATAAAAGCCCCCGAAGGACATTTTATATGGATGTGTATGTGATTGTATGGATGTGTCTCTGTAGCGAACGTTCATTGTTGTGAATAACGTGACACGACAAGAGCTGTATTTAGCGCGTAAGAAACACACACTCATGCATATACTAACGCATATAGTTGTGCATACAACTTCGCCCACATAAACACATACGCGCTTATATTTAATCATGTTTGTCACCGAGGACACGTTATTTTAATGCGATGCAGTTAAGGATGCGCTTGATAAAGTTTGAAAGCGGGTGGCTTTGGGTGTTGTTATGGCCATTATAGCTGATGTTGATGTTGCTGTTGTTGTTATTGCTATTGTTGTTGTTCTTGTTCTTATTATTGTTGTCAATCTTGGTGGTGATAATAGAGATATTAAATTGATTATAATGAATTATTAGATTAAAGCGAAATTTCAGTGAATAAAAGAAATTAAAATTGGTTTTTGAGATAGGTAAAGACGATTGAAGTGTTAGATACAATGACTAAACGAAAAAAAAAAAATAGCTGAAAGAAATAATAAAGTTATGATGAAGGTCGTAAATAAGGATTAAGGATGTAAAGCCCCAAATGGCAATGACCAGATATTTTAAAAGGGTCAATATTAAAAAAAAAAATAACTTGATAAGGGTTAGGATAATACTTGATATTTTTTTACGAAAACGCATAAAAGAAGGAAGCAAAATTAAATCAATGCAGGTTGAAAGGTCAAGAAATTATATAAAATTATAAGATTTTTTTTTTTAAATTTATAAAAAATTAATAATAATTTTGGAGAGGGAAATTATTAAAAAGCAAAAATTGTTCAAGGGCAAAACATGTCAAAAGGTGAAGAAGATTATTTTTGTTGGAAAAAGCGTTTAATAATTTAGGTGAAATGCAAAATAAAAATAAAGCATTGAGGTGATGATTATGATGAAGATAGAAATTTTGAAGAAGTGTGTAAATGGTGTTACATGATGATGATGATGACAAAAATATAAATGGTAAAAGGCAACTTTTTTCACTTCAGACAGTTTTCACTTAACATAAACAAGATAATATTCTTATGCAAATTTTGGAAGAATTTGAAACAAAGAATATGCAGGCTAGTCGCAAAATGTCATATATTTAATCTCATGTTATGTCATATGTATAGTCATATGTCATATCAAGTCAGGGATGTCTTATATAAGGACTAAAAAGGAAGAATATGCAGGCTTGTCGCAAAATGTCATATATTTCATGTCATGTCATGTCATATGTATTGTAATGTGTCGTATAATACGTCATATAATATGTCATGTCATGTGTTATGTCGTATGTATTGTCATATTTAATGTCATATGTCATGTCATATGTCATGTCATATGTCAAGTCATATGTCAAGTCATATGTCATGTCATGTCATAAGTTAATAGAGTAGAATATTAGAGACAGCACAATGTTGAAAAAAATTTACAAATGTCATATGTCATGTCATATGTAATGTCATATGTAATGTCATATGTAATGTCATATGTAATGTCATATGTCATGTCATAAGTCATGTCATATGTCATGTCATATTTCATGTCATATGTCATGTCATATGTCATGTTATATATCATGTCATATGTTATGTTATATGTGTCAAGTCATGTGTCAAGTCATATGTCATGTCACATGTCTTGTCATAAGTTAATAGAGTAGAATATCAGAAACAGCATAATGTTGAAAAAAAATTTACAAACAAAAATTTTAACATGAAAAAAGGTTTAATTTTTGAATAAAGTTCTATTAAATAAAATAAATTGTAAATTTTTTCTTGAAATATATAAAAAAGAAACATGCTCCACTGAGTTGAAAAACAAATACCAGTCAAGCACACACTCACACAGCCACACACAAACACACACATATCAACAATATAAAAATGTTGCTCATATTCACCGGATGTTGCTGATGCATTCGATGTGATGAAATTGTCAGCAACAATGTAAATAACTTCCGCTCATAAATTCGTAATAAATTTTATGTGCTCAACGTCATGAACGCTGACAAAGAACAACAGTAAAAACAGACAGAATCACCAAGAACAACCACAACAACATGAGTAACAACAACACAAAGCATCAGTACAATAACCTTAGCATGCATGGAAATGTTGTCTGTCTGACTGTCTATCTGCCTGTGTTCTGTATTTTGTGTTGTATGTTGCGTAAATGCTGTCAAGCACACAGACACAAACGCACACGCATCAATGTACAACAACGGCAGTCAGAAACATTCTGTTGCATACTTTTGTGCTGTTGTAATAAAATGTTGCTATTATCTGTCAGTTCAGCGTCTCATTCAGTCAGTCAGTCAGTCACTCAGTCAGTTAGTCATTTAGTCAGCTTGGCCAGTGATGCGAATGAACAGACAGTACGACAGTCATTCAGCTGGCCATTCAGTTAGTCCCATTAATTCGGCCAGTCGCAAAACTTTAACTTCAGCTGTTGCTTTGCTGTCATTGCATTTGCGGTATTGTTGTTGGTGTGTTGTTGTTGTTGTTGTTGTGGCTCATTTGACAGTTGAGTTCAAAAGCGGCGGCTGTTTGAGATCGCTTTTAGTGACCAAGTGTCCAGCAGCATTCATGTCAACAGCAAGTTGATGATGTCTGCTGCGCTCATTGCTGTCGCTAGCAGTTGAGAACCTACTTTCTGTGTTTGAGTGAAAATTCGAATTTGAACTCATTGCCAGCGAAGAAATATACCATTTTTTTTTTTACCAAGCATAAGCTGAGTACATGTTTGGAATCAAAATGCTGAATAAGCAGATTAACAAGTGCGTCATAATTTAATGCCGAAGGGTAAAATAATGTCATGTTAGAACAAAACGATCACAGAAGCCCAAAGAAAACAAAAGAAACCTTATAAAGATCAATTCTGTTGCGGTAACGCTTATCTTGTTGCCGAAGATATTCACCTTTTGGAAACTTGAACACCCTGTTGGTATTCCGCAACCAAGCGTTATCGGTGAATATTGTTACAATCTCTTTAAGGGGAGCAACGCAGCCAGAGGCCGAAAAAAAAGGTCATGTTTATGAATTTTTTTAAGGAAACCTATGGGATATTTTTAAATGATGGTTTTTATACCTAAAAGTATATACATTCAAGAGTATTTTTAGTTTTTTTTTATTAAAAAAAATTTAATATTAAGGTCGATACAGCAGTTTTTGTAGAGCACTCTAAAAAAAAGGTGAAATGCGGTGACCAAGATTGCTCCTCCTTTATTCATCTGAAACCAAAAAATTAAATATATTATTAAAGTAGATACTTAAAACTCGTACTTGTCATAGCCGTTTTTGAAAATATTGATTTTTCACAAAATGGCGGACTTTCGAACTTAAAAAAACGATTTTCGACCAAAAATTCGTCATAGTTTTGCCTATAAAAAATGAACGAATCTAAAAAAAAAAAAAATCCTATGACAAGTACGAGATTATTATGTGTACAATAAGCCTAAAAAAAAATCAAAACGATCGGTTCACTGAGCTTCGAGAAATCTTGGTCACCGACTTTGAAAACATGGTTTCGAGAAAAACGCGTTTGAAAATAAGCGCCAGCACTGCGCGCTCTAGAAGGCGGTTCACTCACTAGGCTATAACTTTCTTATTTTTTGAGATATCGACTTGAAATTTTCACCACATATTCTTGAGACTTAAGGCTTTAAGAAAATGCAAAAAAAAAATTTTGAAAAAAAAAAAAAGTTCTGACTGCGTATCTCCCCTTAAGTGGTAACAAGCAAAACAGAAGACATTTTTAAAGCTTGGATTAAAAAAAGTGCTCGTGTTTTGAGTAATTATTTACTTTTAAAATCCTCAAAAATTTTAAAGCACACATTTTAAAAATACATGTTTTAGTTAATTTTTAATATCAAGTTTTTCACCAAAAAACAAGTTTTTTTCTGGAAATTAAAGTTTTTTTTTAAAAAAAATATGGCAACACTGGCTAGCACACACGACTTGCATGTGAAAGCCGAGCGGCTCCGTAAGCATCTCGTGTGCATCACTCATGGTATAATAATACATGGTAGCATTGACAACTGCTTATTTTCTCTTCAACAGGAAAACATAAACTGTCAAAAACAGCTTTTTGTGGAAATACATCAGCAGCTGCTGTGGTTGTTGTTTTTTTTCACTTCAACGTTTTCAACATTGCTTGTGTTTTCAATGGCGGATTGTGAGCGCTCTCTTTTTGAGTATATTTTTTGACAGTATATGATTTCCCAAGCAACTGTCAATGCTACCTTGTATTATTATACCATGCGCATCACTGATGTAAATACTTACTTCTCATTTTTCCATTGTTCATATTTCACCACACGCAAGAGAGAGTTTCATTTCAATAAGGTGAGTTTACGACTGTTGAAATCGTTACCGAGTGCACAGAATACCGATTTCTAAGACCAGTAACGAGTTTCGGTAACAATATTGCTGTTATCGGTAACGCACAGAATCAATCTGATAATGAAGTCATTTTTGAGAACGTTGTCGTTGTTGGATACAGTCCCAGCAGGAAATGGTTCGATCCGTCTTCGAAGACGTCTTCGAGACATGTCAGTTTCTTGCAAGACGGATCGATCCATTTCCATAGCAGTCCTCAAAGACAATTTCAAACAAAAGGCAACTTCGACTTGCAAGACATTTTGCTGAAATGTCTTCAGTGACGGCTTCAATCCATGTCTTGCAGAGCGGACGCATTTAAACAAAACGATGCGCTCTTCGTGCATGAATGTTGTATTCATGAAGGAAATTTTTACACTCAGGTAGCGCAAACTATAGACAGAGATAGAGAGAGAGAGAAAACGGCACATTAAAATATACAGAAACTTCACTTGATACCACTAATGCCCGCTGCCGATCAGCAACAACTTCGCACTCGTGTAAAGCACATGAATATATTTTCTTTTTTTTTAATTTCTTTTCTTATTGAGGATATTCCTTCTTAATATTTTTTTTTTTTTTTTTAAATTATGTAAAGACAAATTTTACAAAACCACAATTTAATTATTTAAAACGAAATATTTTATAAGACCACAATAATCGTGAAATAAACTCTAGCACGTGCTTCACGCTCACAATTTAATCGCAACTGACTGCACTTGACAACCGCGTCAATAATTCAAAATTAAAAAAAAAATTTGATTAACAGACACATGCTGAAAATATGCATACGAGTCTTACAGAGCGTCCGCATTGACATCGGAGCATTACAAAAACAAATTCTCGATGAGAGAATATCTCAGTTGTTTATGTACACGAGTTTTGCAGATCGTCCGCAGTCATTATTAAAAAAAGCTCAAGCCTGTGTTAAATAACACGGGCGCATAGGTCAGACGTAGAATACGTTAGTCATTAACAGCCTTATTCAATAGATTTTCTTAAACAACCTTTAAACGCTTGTTTAGTTACGCACTGTTTAAGGCTTTACGCAGCTTCTATGCAACCTTGCTAACATTGTTATTCATAAACATTTTTTCATTTTCTGATTATGATTGTAAGGTTTGTGTCTGAACTATAGAAAATCTCTACAAAAATTAAGAATTCCTATGGATTTACAATGGCCGCCGCTTAAAAAAATGCTGCAAAGGGCGCATATGGAGCATGTCTTTGATATTAAAAGAAAAGACAAACAAAAATCATGGTTGTATTTACGTAACCTTTAAACGCCAATTTCGGCGTTTAAGTTACGCAGATCTTAAACAACTACGAAAAATGTTTATGAATAACGTTTTCTTGTTTAAAGTCCGTTTAAAGTTACGCTGCCTCTAAAATGTGTTTATGAATAAGACTGTAAGACATTGAGGATGTCTTAAAGACGTGGCCAACTGGGTAAGCACAATTTTGTTTCTCTGCTTCGCTTATCGTTCACATCGTTCGCTACTTGGTCATTATACTTCTTCTCTTTCTCACACTGGTTTTGTGATGAACACACAGATAATCGAACTGCTCTTTCACATGATGTTATAATACATAAAATACAAAGCATATGAAAATTAATACAAAATTTGAAGGATTTAAATTTTGATTTACTTATAGAATCAAAAAAATTATATGTATCAATATGATTATTTAAATACAAATCAAAAGAAGACATATTAAATATGTTACGACCATACCTGAATTTTCTTCAATGCATGCATAAAGTGTTAAAAACTTATAATGAAAGTGACAAACATTTTCTCAAAATTTTGTGCTCCAGATTAACACCCCCGTATAACGTATTCTACGTTAAAAAATTTCTTATGAGACAATATTCGAAGATTTTGTGCTGACAATATAATGACTTGTCTTGCAGAGCGTCAGCATTCGCTCTGAGAATGCGTACTTGGTCTTCGAGACAGTCTCGAAGACTTCGTCTTTGAGGATTCATATTCCTACTGGGGTGTAAAGAACTGCACGGGTGTGTTTGCAAGATATTTGCTTGTTGTTTGCATTTTCGCTGTATTCAACTCTCATATTTAACAGCATTTAAACCAGTGTTGCCAGAGATACGAATAAAAATTTACCACTTTTTGGGAAAAAATTTACCGCTTTCGGAAAAAATGTACCTTTCCCCAAAATAAAAAAAAAATTTTTAAGTGATTAACAACCGTTTTCATGTTTTGTTAGTATACATATATTTATAAAAAAACCAACAAAAACATGAAAATATAACATTTATACCATTCACACTAGACATGGGTAACGCAGCAAAATATGCTGCGCTGCTACAATAACCCCAGCGCAGTTTACTGTATCAGCGAAATGCGCTAACGCAATTGCGCCATGAAGCATTTTGAAATGCTATGATATCTGTATCATCAAGACCAGCGCAGGCTGTTTTTGATTTGGATAGCGCGATGCGTTATGTGGTCAATTTCTTGAATGCGCTGAGCTTTGTGGTGAAGTAGCAAGTTGGGCTAAGCGCATATTGTCTTCACTTATTAAACATAAATGAAATTAATTAGGAAATCCTGAAACAATTTATCGATCGAAAGACTCATGTTGCTTATGAATTCATTTAATTATTCAATTAATATGAAGTATTACAGAACATATAGCGTATTTTTAGCATTAACCAAAAATGAAAAAAATGTATACTTCAAGCATGACTGCATGCTGTTCAACGTGAGTATTAGATATCAAACAATATGTACATACACATTTCTGGTATGCAAGACAAGTTGGAAGTTGGATGTTAGTTTCATTTCATGTACCTTAAAAGCAATGAAAATCTATAGAAAAAACTGTACATGCGATTTTGGGTTACTGCGCTATTTTTGAGCTTTTTTTTTAGCGCAATATTTAGCTTTAGCGCTAAACAAGAAGTAGCGCTGCTTAATACATGAAAAAGATAAAAAAATTAAAATGTCATTAATTTTTCCAGGGACCGCAAATAACGATTATCGCTATCAATCAATCCTTTTATAACAATTATTTTTTTGTCGTTATTTTTTCGATCAGAAATAAAAATTATTTTTGGTCGTTTTTTTCAATCAGAAAAAAAAGTTATTTTTTTGTTATTTTTTCGATCGGAAATAAAAATCATTTTGTGATCGTTATTTTTTCGATCGGAAATAAAAATCATTTTGTGATCGTTATTTTTTTCGATCAGAAATAAAAGTTATTTTTTATTGTTATTTTTTTTTTTTTGATCAGAAATAAAAATCATTTTGTGACTATTATTTTTTCGATCAGAAATAAAAGTTACTTTTGATCGATATTTTTTAGACCAGAAATAAAAATCAATCATTGATCGATATTTTTTCGATCAGATTAAAAAAATTATTTTTATATTAAATCGATCAAAAAAGTAACATGCATATAAAGATATAAATTATAATAAAATGAAAACTTAAAAAAGCGCTATAACTCGAAAACAAAAGAAGATATGAAAAAATAAAAGTGGTTTTGGCTTTTCTAAAGAGGGTGGGTGGCATCGAAATCTCGACGCACAGGTAGAGGGGTTGGTCGATATGATAACCTTAAAAATTAGAAAAAACGCCATATCTTGAAAACGGAACAAGATGGGACACTACTTATATTTTGTACTTCTATTTCCTACAGCTATTTTCTACTAATATTTTCTATAGTGTTCTAGTACTATTTTCCATCAATATTTTCTACTACTATTTTTTGCAACCATTTCATGCTACCAGTTTGTCTACTAATCCTACTAATATTTTCTTGTCTAAGGTCTTTTTCAAATTCTTGTCTTGGTCCTTATTCTAATCCTTGTCCTAATCATTGACTAAATCTTTGCCTTACCTAATCCTTGTCCAAGTACTAATCCAAATTCTTTTCCAAATCCATGTCTAAGATCTTGTCCTTATCTTCGTCAAAATCGTTGTTCAAATCCTTGTCCAAGACGACTAGCTTACTTGGTAACGTGGGTTCGATGCAATAACTTCTTTATTTTAACTCAAAACAGTTTTATTTGTAAATATTGATTTGATTGAAATTTCAATCGATATTATTTCAATCTTGAAATAATTTTTATTTCTGATTAGAAAAATATAGATCATTGATTCATTTCTATTTCTGATCGAAAAAATAACGATAAGTAATAATTTTTATTGCTGATTGGAAAAAATTCCATTAAAAAATAACTTTTAATTCTGCTTGAAAAAAATATCGATCAAGAAATGATTTTTATTTCTGATCGAAAAAATAACGATCACAAAATGATTTTTATTTCTAATCGAAAAAAATAACGATAACATATAATTTATATTTATGATTGAAAATATAACGATCAAATAAATAATTTTTATTTCAGATCGAAAAAATAAGGATCAAAAATAATTTTAATATATGATCGAAAAAAGAATCGATCACAAATAATTGAATGAAGATGATTTCTTTCTTAAAAATCATGAAAAATAAATCATGCCGAAAACGGAATCTCTGACTCACTAGCTTCATATTGCTATATTAAAAATTATGTTGCATCTTTTTATATATGATCTTTTGATGTAAAAATTAAAAAATAACCGTTATTTTCTATCCTTGAATTTTTCATATTTTTATTAAAATCATATTCAATATAATAATAATGGCAGATAAAATAAATTCTGTTCATAAAATAACATGAAAACTTGTACTTTTATATTAAGTAGTAAATAAATTAATAGGAAAAAGTAAAAATATATAGCTGCGAGATGTTGGCACCCCATTGGTTTAATTTCGACTGACCAATTGCATCATTTAAAAGGTCAGCAAAAGGTCAGTAAAGGTCAGTAAGTTTCAGTAATAGGTCAGCGATAGAAAATTTTTTATTCGCGGTTTAAATTTTTCAAGGTCACATTGAGATGTTGGCACCCCATCATCAATGAAATAAAAAAAAAATGCATGAAATCAATAGAATATTGTCTGCTGATAATAGGTCAGCATGAATGAATAATAGGTCAGTCGTATTTCTTAACCAAATTAAGTAATTAAGTTGCGTTTTCGAGATCGCCCATGGCGTATGAGTGATTTGTAATTAATATTATATCCAATTAATGTTGCGTATACGCTACGGTGACAAGATTTCATCAAACAAAATACGGTGTATGGAAAAATTATATTAGATAAATATTCAATAATACTTATAATTAATTAATTAATCTTGATTATAATTGATTTTGAATATGGGGGTCATTCATTTATAAATCGCACACCTTATTCTACTTGACATTTAAGAATCGGCTGAGTATTCTTTACAGTTAATATACATAAAAATAATTGATGGTGCTTGTTTCAGGATTTCTCTAAAAATCTTGTTTCCTTATTTTTGAGAAATTTTAGAGAAACCATATTTTGTTTGATGAAATCTTGTCACCGTAGCGTATACGCAACATTAATGGGATATAATATTAATTAAGAATCACTCATACGCCATGGGCGATCTCGAAAACGCAACTTAATTACTTAATTTGGTTAAGAAATACGACTGACCTATTATTCATTTATGCTGACCTATTATCAGCAGACAATATTCTATTGATTTCATGTATTTTTTTTTTATTTCATTGATGATGGGGTGCCAACATCTCAATGTGACCTTGAAAAATTTAAACCGCGAATAAAAAATTTTCTATCGCTGACCTATTACTGAAACTTACTGACCTTTACTGACCTTTTGCTGACCTTATAAATGATGCAATTGGTCAGTCGAAATTAAACCAATGGGGTGCCAACATCTCGCAGCTAAAATATATAAACGAAAATACTTAAGATGCGTCATTTAGATTATAGTTAAAAAAACAACTTGAGATTGGTAACCTGGAAAAAAATGCTACGCTGCTACACTAACGCAAGCTCAGTTCACTGTAGCAGCGTAATACTTTAACGCAATTGCGTTATGAAGCAGTTTTAAATATTATGATACCTGTATTATCAACATGTTTATCTACGCAAGCTGTTTTTGAATTGCGTTATGTGGGCAATTTCTTGAATGCGGTGAGTTTTTAGAGTGCGCTTCAAACAAAACTAAAACAACAAAGGATTCTGGCATTGCAGCAAGTTTTAAGTTTGATTCAAGTTTGTTTGTACTCTTAACATCGAACACGTTCGACAAATTTAAAAAACCATTGCGTGATCGGCAAAGCATCATCACAATCAAACACACTTCATATGCTTAACAGCATCTTCTTCGACCTTGTTCGCTTCGAACATTTTATCTCCATGTTTAAGGCGACATAAAACTTGTGCAATTTTGGATCGTTGCAAAAATATTTTCTCATTTTTCTTTAAGCGTCATTTGTATTATTGCGCTATTGCGTTACTTTTTTTAAAATAAGTGAATTAGCGCAGTAACGCATTTAAGTGCTTCAACGCAATAGCGTAACGCAGCGCAGCGTTACCCATGTCTAATTCACACACCGAAAAGCAACGCTGAACCGACAACCGCTCCTATTCTGCACATGTTCTTAGCGGATTTCTCCGAGAGAGGATCGCCAACCGACACCCGCTTTGGTTCTGTTCAGGCTCATATGCTGCTTGTGAGTATGTTCAGAGAGGTAACAGTGCTGCCAATAACTCAAAAAATTAACAAGTCTAAAAAAATTATTATTTTCGCAAAATTTACCACTTTTGGTCAAAAATTACCTTTTTTACCTCTGCCCAAAAAATGAGTCAAAAATTACCTCAATTGGGGAAATTTACCTCAAGAGAAAATAAATAAACATTCAGGTCCTACAATAATGATGTTGTGGTCTCAACAGTACAAATAGTAAAGCGATTACCTGCCACAATGGAGTCCTGAATTCGAGTTCCGGCCAGACCGTGGTTCATTTCATTCCATAATTTTGTCTTTGTCATAGTTGAAGTAGGTGACGGAGGAGTTTGGAAAGAATAATGGATTACTTTTTAACTTGTTTATTATATTAAATTACTAATAAACGTATTAGAAGGGAAGTCAATGTGAGAGTAGGATATACAATAGACTCTCACAAATTAGAACTCTCACAAATTAGAACTCTCACAAATTAGAACTCTCATAAATTAGAACTCTCATAAATTCGAACTGTCCAGTAAATTAGAACCTGCCATTTTAATACTGAACGCTCTGAAATTAGCACCTGTGGTTCTAATTTCTGGAAGTTTCTTTTTTTATTAAATTCATAAGGGAGCTTTGCTCATTGATATAAACATAAAAAGGGGAATTATATGAGTTTTATGTTTAAAAAAATAACACAAAATATCAATAAATAAAAATTCTTTTGCGTTAACATACAGTTTTTTAAACAGTTTCATTCTTTTCTTTTAAATTTCTGTGAAAAAAAAGTCCAGAATTAGAACATTTCAGAAATTAGAACCACCACCTGTGGAACAAAGTGGTTCTTACTTGTGGGAGTCTACTATATACACTCTAAACTATTTGTTGAAATTTACTATCAAAATGACTGTAAATTTTTGTTGAATTTTCTGTTGTTGTCTAAAATTGTTATCTTTTGGTGTCATTTATTGAAAGTAACCAGATATTATTTGTTTTTAAACAGAAAGTTGTGCAAAATTTAAATTTACACAAAAAGGATAAATTACTACACAAAAAAATTGTAACATTATACTCAAAATGTGTAAAAATTTAAAATATGAGAAAAAATTTGTAAAATTACACGAAAATGTGTAATGGTGAACATGAAATGTGTAATTTCATTCACGGAAGAAAATTTGGTATCACTGAACTAAATCAACGTGATTTAAAATGAAACTATTAGCTTTTCAAGATATACATTTGGACTTTTTTTAATACAGATTTTTTATTGATATTTTGTTGTATATACATATGATTAAATTTATTAAAAAATATACACAAGAAAACACTGTTAGAAAAGTTTCCCAAGCTGAAAAAGTCATAAGAGATTTAAAATTTATAGATGCGAAATCTACTGGAACCTTAACACCAAACAAAGTAATGAATTTGTTTGTTTGAGGCAAATGGTGCATCAGCAGATTGATGACATCGTCTTCAGTGGCATTGGGATCAATAAAGGATGCCAACTTTTCCAGCGGTAGTGTAGTTTAGAGTTTTAGATACGAGCATGTGGTAGGCAAATCCTTCTGTTGACGTGCCTCATCCATGAATAGCATTAATTGGTGTTCTATATCGTTAACACAGTCTTACATATGTAGATGCATCAACTTCGTTTCTAGGGTCTGATGAAGCGTCGACAGACGAAAACATAGAAAGGAATGCCTCCAAATCACTGAACGAATTTCAAGCAAGTTGCATTGTTTGTTTTCTCGTGCAATACTTGCTGAATATACTTATCAATGCATTGAGGATGGAGCAATAAGCAAATGGCCATCAGATGGTACACTTGTCGGCCTGCTTATTGATTTCATCGTTTTAATACGAGCGTGTGCTATACGAGTGCTATGTACGTTGGATTTAGCAGAGAATCTCGAAAACGGAGCGAAAGGTATAAGCCATTGTTTAATGGTTAATTTAAACCACGATTTTATCACAAAAATTCAAAATATTCGCAAAATTGAAACAAACATGTTAACTATGAGTCAATTATGAGCAAAAAAGAAGTAAAATAAATTAAGCTTAGTTTACAGGGTTGCTTTTTCAAAGTTACGTTCACTACCATGATACAATTACCAGGTATTATTAATCGCGAGGGTTGATCTGTCTTTTATCTATATATAATGACAAAATCATGAAAACAGTTATGCTTCTTTTATTGTTGAAAGATAAAATTCATATTTTTTATTTAATATACGCAGTTTATATAGGTTTCAATTCGTATATTGTTACGTTTTTCTGGTGTCGCTGCGAGAAGTATGTAAGCGAGAACTCAGGGTCGGCTGACTCAGTGGTGATGGGTCGTGAGCCAAAAAAAAATATTGATTTAAATTAATTATGGGCGCCACGCGATATCCTGAGATCCGCACCTAATGTAAAAACTATCGCGAATTTCCACTTAGGTTGCAGCTCCTTTTTAGTTAAACAAGAACAAAAGTACTTAGCTTCTTACAATTTCCTTTATTTAAAACAATTTTATTTCACTTATTTATTTTAGTTATAGTATTACCCTTAAATTTAAAAAAATCTACTTGAGTCCCTTTTCCCCAATGTGCCACAACCGGTTGTTTCTCCTGGGTTTACAATTATTATGACTCAGATTTATTTATTTAATTCCCCCCTGAATGAATACCCCTCTTTACTTTAAATCTCCAAAATACTTCATAAAATAATAATACTATCATCAACACTTCCAAAATATAAAGTATCTTTTCATTAATGTTATATCGATTTCCAGCAGACAGTAGGACGAAATCGTACAACCCAATTTAAAAACAAAGTCTTATCAATATGTTTCTTTTTTTTTTCTTTGTTCTTGTTATAAAACCAAAAATTAGACAACCAACGTAAAACCCCCGTGGTTGCTTTGCGATTGAAAATACTACATATAGCAAAAATTCAACATAGAAAATGTGGTACTCGCCGCGCCCAGGGATTGAACCGCGGCTGTAGGACTACTGGGCAAATCCACTCATGCTGCGCCAATCTCTCGTATAAATTAACTTAGCTTAAAGAGCTTTGAGACACGACCGTTTCTGGTATAGTAGAATGGGCAGCACGATTATGTATATAACAGCTAAGCCGCCATAAAAAAAAACCTCAGGATCTGCTGTTCTAAAGAAACAATTTCATTATAGCCAGCTGATCCTAACAAAAAAATGCATAATTAGTTACCTGTTTTCCTTTCCAGTTTAATATTTATTTGCTTCGTTATTAGCGTAAGGTTTCCTTTGGCTTATTCAAAAACAAAACTCGCTCGAATTTCCTTTTTCCTCCCTATGAGTAGTTACAAATATTACCTCAGTTTTCTGTTCTAGGTTTAAGTTAATATCCTTTCTACTTCACCTTAGGTTAAATTAATTCACTTCCAAACTTTTCAAAACTGTTAAAAAAAAACTTGACACTGAACTTTTTGATTTTTCTTCTTTTTTTTTTCGATGGCCTTTATGACTTCTTTTGTTTCCAATAATCTATCACCGAATGATCATTTCGTTTTGGCGAAACTATATCTAAGGCTAATCGCCTGATGGTCATGCGGTACTTATGTTCCTATTTTATGGTATTTATTTTAGTTATTTCCTTAAGAAATATGTATTTATTTTATTATATATATTAGGTTTAATATTTACATTATGTTTAGTAAGAATATTATATTATAGACCCATTTTATTCCCGTTTTTCTCTATTGATATTAATTTCTATAGTATTAAGTTTTTATTTTTTTTTCTTTAATTTTGTGTTTTATGTACTTTAGTTTATTTATATTAAGCATATAATTTCTTAAGTTAAGTAAAACTGAAAAAAATAACTTTCCGCAAAATTTCTCGCGGCCGGGATTCGAACCCACGTCCACCGGATACAAGGCGAACGCCTTACCCAGTGAGCTAACTAGGCTATATATAAAATGATCGATTATCGGTGGTGGGCATCTACGAATAGCAAAAATATCTACACCTATTTATTTATGATATCTGCTATAAATAAACAATACGGACCACGAAAACTTCTCACTAACCAAATCAAATTGTAACACGCCCCCCTCACTTCCAGAAGTTTTCACTCAGAAATTTTTTTTTTTTTTTTTTTTTTTTTTTTTTTTTTTTTTTTCTTAAACGTCTTCTTGCGAGTGATAAATTTTTAGATCTTTTACATTCCAAACTCCAGAAAACTTCCCTTCGAGGTTTTCTAATTCATAGGTCCAAGCGGAAACCTTTTTTCTTACTCTAAAAGGACCAATAAAAGTGGGAGCTAATTTAGCCGAATAAAATTTTGACGCATCCGATAATACGTGATTCTTTCGAAGAACCAAATCATTAGGATAATACCGCGCGTCTCGGTGCCGAAGATTATATTGTTGGCTAGATTTATTGGCAGCCTGTCGAAGCCTATTCCTCACATCGTTCACCACTGTCCCTAGCGTTTTAAACCACTTGCACTCTACATTGTCTCTATCCACTATAAAACCTGCGGGTGGTATTGCGGTGCTATTCTGTTTAATTGGCATATCTCGCCCAAACAATGAAAAGTAGGGGGTGGTTTTCAGAACTTCGTGAGTGGAGGTACGGATGGCACAAGCTACTTTAGGCAACAGTATATCCCAAGTTCTATGGTTGTCTGCCACATACGCCCTTAGCTTGGTTTTAAGCGTTTGATTAAAACGTTCAGCCGGATTTGCCTGGGGATGATAAAATGCCGTGAAATTCACCGTTATGCCGTAATTTTTAGCTACGGACATAAATTCCTTGCTACGAAATTGTACTCCATTGTCGCATACTATCCATTTAGGAACTCCAAACACCAAAAATACCTGTTCTTCGAGAATTGTTGTGACATTCTTGGCAGTCGCCGTTCGCAGGGGAAAGAAAAGGGGAAATTTCGTAAAATAATCCACCACCGTCAAAATATAAGCGTAACCTCTTGAAGAGCGGGGAAGTGGCCCTATTAAGTCGGTACTTAGAAGCTGCCAAGGTTCGGTAACATTAGTTCGCGAGACCATAAAACCAGCCTTCGGTTGCAATTGCGGTTTTGTCGTTTGGCATATGTGACACTGTCTGACGTACTGAGCTACACTCTTTTTCATGTCTGGCCAGAAATACACCTGTGCAATCTTGTCGAAGGTTTTTTGCACACCACCATGGCCTCCTAGCACATCATCATGGAATTCTTTTAAAATCTTACGTTGTTTTTCAGCTGGTATCACCTCCTTCCACCTATCCTCTTCGCTCTCATATGGTTTTCCCAGAACATATTTGAACATAGAGTTATTCTCTACCCTCCACCCCGGAAACTTATCTGGATTTTTCCTTATCTCGTTAACTTGCTTATTATACCTCTCATCTTCACTATGGTTCACCACTGGACACACCTCGGGTACTGCCCTCGATAGCGCATCAGGCACAAGGTGTTCTTTTCCTTTCCTATCGAATTGAAATTGTTGCAGACGAACTGCCCACCTGGCCAACCTACCCTGTGGATCTTTCAATTTATGTAACCATAAAAGAGAATGATGATCGGTGACCACCGTAAAGTGACTACCTTCTAAATAAGGCCTTAATTTTTCCACTGACCATATGACCGCTAAGCATTCTCTTTCGGTTGGAGAAAAATTTTTCTCTGTTTTGGATAATGTTCGACTCAAGTAACATATAACTTTTTCCTCATCATTTTCTTTTTGCGTAAGAACAGAACCAATCCCATATCCCGATGCATCCGTATGCAAAACAAATGGCAAGGAAAAGTCTGGACATGTCAAAATAGGAGCCTGAATAAGCTTTTCTTTTAAGACCCCAAAAGCCGCTTCACATTCCTCTGTCCAAATAAAACGCCGCTTTTTCTTAGTAAGCGCAGTTATCGGAGATATTAAATCGGAAAATTTTGGAATAAACTTCCTATACCAGGATAGCATTCCACAAAATCGCCTCACCGCGGTAACTGAAGATGGTCTCGGATATTCTACTATGCTTTTAACCTTATCCGGGTCTACATGAAGTCCGTGTTTATTTACAACAAAACCTAAATATTTCAGCTCGCTGCGACAAAACTCACATTTCTCTCTGTTTAAAATCAAATCAGCTTTTCTTAGTCGCAAAAGAACTTCCTGTAAGATTGTTAAATGCTTTTCGAAAGTATCCGTGACGATAATAATATCGTCTAAGTACACAAATACGTTTGGTTCCAATTCGGGTCCCAACACTTTATCCATAAAACGCTGAAAAGTAGCCGGGCTATTAGATAATCCCATTGGAAGTCTTTTGAATTGAAATAACCCCTTTCCAGGAATCGTAAACGCCGTATACTGTCTAGAACGTTCTGCCAATGGTATTTGAAAATACGCGGAACGAATATCCAGCGACGTCAGATATTTGGCATTTCGCAGCTTGTCGAGTATAGACGAGATATATGGAATGGGATAGGAATCCCGTTGCGTTACTTTATTTAATTTCCGGAAGTCTACTACGAAACGATAGGACCCATCCTTTTTCTTAATGATCAGAATCGGTGAAGACCAGGAACTGGTTGATGGCTCAATTACTCCATCCACTAGCATTTCATCTACGGCCTCGTTAATGTGACTCTGCACGATAGGAGAAACTGGGTAGTAGCGCTGTTTGATCGGGTTAGAATCGGTTTCGATTTCATGCTCAATCAGCGTTGTACAGCCTAACTTCTTCTGAATACCACTAAAAGCATTTTCTACCATGCTGTCTAAAATAGATTTCTGCTCGATCGTCAAATGACTTTTATCTTCTAAAGAACAAATGTCCGGGGAGAAATCCCACACTCGACTATTTAAGTCCATCCGTATTTTAAATTTTTCCCAAAAATCGGTTCCCAATATTACGGTATGCGGCAGTCCGGGGATGACTAGAAGTTCGAAAAGGTATACTACTTCTTCCACAGCTACGGGTACCTGTATTGCCCCTAACACCTCTACCTTGTTACCATTTGCTACAGTAATAAATTGTACCGAAGGAATGACCCGTAAGTGACAATCTTTAAGAAGGTCCCATCCTAGACCTCCGACTATCGACCGCGTAGCTCCCGAGTCCAACAACCCCAGTAAAGTAATCCCATAGATTTTAATTGGTAAATAAGGCCTATTATCATTCTCCCTTGCTGCTAAGATATAATCACTAAAAACAGATTGGTTATTTTCTAAAATTTTTGATTTCATAGCGGACACCTTACTAAGCGTACTCAATAATCCGCCCTTTATTGAGCCGGCCTGGCGTTTCCCTGTGGATTGCAACGCTGGCAATTTCGGCGTATGACACCTTCCGCGTTACAGCCATAACACCTAACTGACTGAGGACAATGGCTGGCCACATGACCTGTGCGCCGACAGCGAAAACACTGAATGCTGCTTACTGCTTCAACTAAGGGTGCATCTCGATTTGAAAAATTCTGGCAGTCAACATAGGACAAATCTGGTTCTAAAAGTGATGCATGCTTTCGAGAAGGAGGTGGATGATAACTTTCCACCTGATATCGCGCAGATTCTAACTTTCTTCCCACGCTTACTAATTGCTGAAGGGAGCAAATTTCTACTAAAGCCAATTGGGTAGAATAAAATGGAGCCAAATTTCGTCTAATAATGTTCAATTTTACTGCCTCATCGCACTTTTCACCTAATCTACCAAACAAACCCAACATGACGCTTACAAACATTCCAATGCTTTCATTGCTACCCTGCGTCCGATGTCGAATTTCATTCATGAGCCTTTCGTTATATCCTGGCGGTAAGAACTCTTCTTTCAGCTTTTGAACTAATTCGTCCCAATGTTTAATAAATGGCTTATTGGCTCTCAGCCAAATAAGCGCTTTTCCATCAAATAGGTCTATTGCCGATTGGTATAACTTATATTCAGAGCAGCCTCTGGCCTGCCTTAACTCTTCCACCCGCTCTAGAAAACCACTTACAGATTCTCCTGGTAGCCCTGAAAATTTTACACCCCACTTAACTACCGGAATCGTATTCACTACCCCGTCTCGTACCGTCCTGCCTTCTCGGTTGGCATACATACCCGCGGCAGTAATTGGAGAAGATCTAGCTGTTGGTGCTATACCTTGAACAAGTTGACCATCATCCTCAACGCTATCCTCGTCTACAACACAAATTTTGGTATCTAATCTGTTAAAATATTCGGCTACTCGCTGCCGGGCCTCTTCGACAAACTTTTTCTCTTCACTATCAGTCGAAATAATACGGCTTAGTCTCCTTAGTACCCAGTTTATTTTGGTGTCAATTTTCTTATATTCTGACGAATTCTCATCGCCTTCGAAACTTTCTATTAAATTAAAAACTTCTTTTAACTTTTCTTCCACTGTAACCTTGTCCTCCTCGAAAGAAAAAGGATAATCCGGCAAGGAAAAACTAGACTCCCGTTTTAAAGTCGACCGTAGCAACTTACGCATTTCATCTACCGTTTGTCCCTTAAGCCCTAACACTGCTAACTCATATCTGAGCTCATCTACCGTCAGCCTATTTATGTCCATAATTAAAAAGATGTATCCGAATAAACTTTTACCTTAATCTGTAAAACCAAAAAAAATTTTTGTTTTTCACTAACAGCTTTCTCTACGCCCTTTTATCCTGAGGTTTTTTTTTTTTTTTTTTTGTAAAGGCTTTAATATAGCTTATAACGATTTAGAACTATGATATCAATTAACATATGTATATATATGTAAAATAAAAACTTGAATATTTCAATCACAAAGCCACTTGTTTCTTGGGTTTTAAAAAAAGAATTTTTATTTTTGGATGCTTAAAAAAAACTAATCGAATTATGGTTAATTGTTAAAGGCCCCACGTTGGGCGCCAAAAATGTTACGTTTTTCTGGTGTCGCTGCGAGAAGTATGTAAGCGAGAACTCAGGGTCGGCTGACTCAGTGGTGATGGGTCGTGAGCCAAAAAAAAATATTGATTTAAATTAATTATGGGCGCCACGCGATATCCTGAGATCCGCACCTAATGTAAAAACTATCGCGAATTTCCACTTAGGTTGCAGCTCCTTTTTAGTTAAACAAGAACAAAAGTACTTAGCTTCTTACAATTTCCTTTATTTAAAACAATTTTATTTCACTTATTTATTTTAGTTATAGTATTACCCTTAAATTTAAAAAAATCTACTTGAGTCCCTTTTACCCAATGTGCCACAACCGGTTGTTTCTCCTGGGTTTACAATTATTATGACTCAGATTTATTTATTTAATTCCCCCCTGAATGAATACCCCTCTTTACTTTAAATCTCCAAAATACTTCATAAAATAATAATACTATCATCAACACTTCCAAAATATAAAGTATCTTTTCATTAATGTTATATCGATTTCCAGCAGACAGTAGGACGAAATCGTACAACCCAATTTAAAAACAAAGTCTTATCAATATGTTTCTTTTTTTTTCTTTGTTCTTGTTATAAAACCAAAAATTAGACAACCAACGTAAAACCCCCGTGGTTGCTTTGCGATTGAAAATACTACATATAGCAAAAATTCAACATAGAAAATGTGGTACTCGCCGCGCCCAGGGATTGAACCGCGGCTGTAGGACTACTGGGCAAATCCACTCATGCTGCGCCAATCTCTCGTATAAATTAACTTAGCTTAAAGAGCTTTGAGACACGACCGTTTCTGGTATAGTAGAATGGGCAGCACGATTATGTATATAACAGCTAAGCCGCCATAAAAAAAAACCTCAGGATCTGCTGTTCTAAAGAAACAATTTCATTATAGCCAGCTGATCCTAACAAAAAAATGCATAATTAGTTACCTGTTTTCCTTTCCAGTTTAATATTTATTTGCTTCGTTATTAGCGTAAGGTTTCCTTTGGCTTATTCAAAAACAAAACTCGCTCGAATTTCCTTTTTCCTCCCTATGAGTAGTTACAAATATTACCTCAGTTTTCTGTTCTAGGTTTAAGTTAATATCCTTTCTACTTCACCTTAGGTTAAATTAATTCACTTCCAAACTTTTCAAAACTGTTAAAAAAAAACTTGACACTGAACTTTTTGATTTTTCTTCTTTTTTTTTTCGATGGCCTTTATGACTTCTTTTGTTTCCAATAATCTATCACCGAATGATCATTTCGTTTTGGCGAAACTATATCTAAGGCTAATCGCCTGATGGTCATGCGGTACTTATGTTCCTATTTTATGGTATTTATTTTAGTTATTTCCTTAAGAAATATGTATTTATTTTATTATATATATTAGGTTTAATATTTACATTATGTTTAGTAAGAATATTATATTATAGACCCATTTTATTCCCGTTTTTCTCTATTGATATTAATTTCTATAGTATTAAGTTTTTATTTTTTTTTCTTTAATTTTGTGTTTTATGTACTTTAGTTTATTTATATTAAGCATATAATTTCTTAAGTTAAGTAAAACTGAAAAAAATAACTTTCCGCAAAATTTCTCGCGGCCGGGATTCGAACCCACGTCCACCGGATACAAGGCGAACGCCTTACCCAGTGAGCTAACTAGGCTATATATAAAATGATCGATTATCGGTGGTGGGCATCTACGAATAGCAAAAATATCTACACCTATTTATTTATGATATCTGCTATAAATAAACAATACGGACCACGAAAACTTCTCACTAACCAAATCAAATTGTAACAATATGCTGTTACGTGCGATTTTTTTTTATGAGGAAACATTCGAGTGAAAATTTTTCGAATGGACAAAGGGCCTATATGGACAAAATAGTATACTTTACGTACATATATTAAATTCGTATATTAAATTCGATAATTATGCTCTGAACACATTGTTGACTACACGACTTTACGAGTTGACATGGACAAAGAGACAACAATCTGAATATATCATACGATTGTTTCATTCATGCAGACACAAACCCTTAAATTTGCAGTATTGTTGCTCGTCAAATGAGAAATTATTTTGTACCAACGTTAGCCACATTGCTTGTAGTTGCGGCATTTTCACCAAATTCACCTCCATAAGAATTTGACAGACGTCGTAAGTTCACTGAAAGCGTCAATATGTTCATTGCATTACGATTCACTTTAACAAACGTCACGATGTTGCGTTCGTGATTTTGACACGAACCAAACCAACAAGCATAACAAGACTATAAAGAACAACATTTTATGCACTATAACGGCCTAGACACATTGACTGCGGCTGCAGCCTTGCAACATCTGTCAAATTTTTTTTACATGATTTTCTTATGGAGGTGTATGTGGTGAATATGTTGTAACGAAAATGCTCGGCGGCAATGTGGCAGCGGCAATGTTGCTGTCGTTGGTTTAGATCTATTTCTAAATTGACATGCAACAAGTACATCCGACTCTTGGTCAAATAATAAGCAAAGGTATTTATCAGTCGTGTTTCACATAATTACTCAGAATTGCCAATATACATACATATAAATGTTATAAATTTAATATTTTGTTACTTCAGCAAAGGACTACTCGCTATTTGGTAGCAAAATTGTTTTGGAGTGTGACGGCACAGAGATAGACGACGACGAGACTTTGCAGGTGTTTCTAGAAGAAAGAAGCACCCTCTTAATTTTAAACACAAACGAAATATGGACACCAAACACTGTTGCCATCATTCCAGCTGAAACCACTAAGCCGTCCTCCCCAGAAATTTTTAATATGGTTCAAATCACAGACAATAGCTTTTCATTAACGGAACCTAAATTTTATCCTCTGGAGGAAGTTTCTCAAAACTGTTTAGTGCTATCCCAATCATCGCCCACACAGCAGTTGTCAAATAGTAATGTTCCAAGTGCTGGTACACAAATTTTTGAGGAACGGGATGTGGTTTCATTTTCTGCAGACAATGCAAGTGATGAAACTTCACCGCCACTAAGCTTCAACCTGTCCAATAAACATCCGCAGGCCACTTGCGATTTATTTCACAATTTTGAAATACCTTGGGCTAAAATATCTCCAGAAATAAGCAAAGCACTGATTGAACAGAAAAAACTAGGCAAATTACTTAACTCGTTTTGCAACGTTGTCGTCGATGAATTGCGCCAAAGGTCACATCTTATTCCAATGAGTGTGTACCGACACATTTCTTTAAGAGCCGCAAATAAATATCCGAATTCATTTGTTGAGAGAGATGTTCAAGGAAACATAATATCACACACTCCAGTTTCCTTAATAACGACAATGAGGAATCGGAATAATTTTTTAAATTCTGCTCCAAAAAAACAGACAGCAAACATTAATGTACCCAACAAGAAGAGGAAATGTTTGAGTGTTCTGTCCAGAAGTTGCGTCAACTGGCAACCTCAAAATTCTATTGACAACACTTCAGATATAGTGTCGAAACAACAATTTTTGATAGCTATGCACAAAAAAAAAAAATTGCAGAGAAGTGAAAAAGAAAATGTTGTGAAATTGATGTCAGATTGTTTTAGTTCACAAAGAATGTTTTTTAATGACGCACAAAGCATACCAACAGTCAATGATATTCTTGAAAGTTGGCCTATGATTTTTTGTAAAGAATGCCTCTTTGGCCATTTCCAACAATTAATGGAACTAGAAGTAGGCACCTTTAAAAAAAATTTCACAGCTTCCGAAAAAAAACTGAAAAGCTTTTTCAATTTAAATGAAAATGGAGACTCCGAAGATATTGTGAAGGCGATATGCTCAAAGTTTAATGAAAAGGATACGCTTTTGTTTAAGAAATTTGACGTAAGATTCGAAGTTTAATAATTATAAGATTCTTTTAAATGAAAACATATTTTAGTTTGGGACAACTGTTCAGGATATGAAAAGAGGAAACGATGCATTAACTCCATGGATTTCAATAGTTGGCAAGTATTTGGTTTTTTTCAATATTTTTAATATATTAATTATTGTAAATATATTTTGCTTTTAGGAACATCTCCTTCGGACGAAGGAAATTCTTTTGCCTATATATGGCTAGAGGGAACAACTACGTCCATCGAAATTAATTACGACTTGGTAGACTTAATTTTACAGATTCTGTGCTACTATTATATTTTTAATATAGAATATCCTAAAGATATATCGCAAAGTTGCGAATTTTTTATGCGATATTTTTTTAAATTTTATCCGTCACAAGTTCGAGGCCAAAAGAAACATATAAATAGTATAAAAAAAATAAATACCATTATTAGTAAGCTGGAAAGTTTAACTTAAAAGTTTTCCATTTTTATTTTTATTTTATTATATTTTATTTTTGGAAAAGTAAAAGTCAATTATTTTTTTATGAATTAATTTTAAAATTAATTATAATTTTTTTAAATGCTACCTGAGTTGACATATGTTTGCACATAACTATAATAATAACTATAATAACTACTGAATACAAAAATATATTATAAAACATAAAATCATTTTATATGTATATTACTTATAACTTAATTTTATTTACGCAAGAGTAATGAAATAGGGCAATGATACGATAAGGTACGATAAGGTAAATTGCATAAAATGAGGATTACACATGCATATTTTTACACATTTTTTGTTGAAAAATAAACACGAAGAGTTTCGATTTTTACACACAGGTTGCGTAAATCAATAAACACTTTTTGTGTAATATCCAACAAAAAATGTTGAAAAAATGTGCATGTGTAAATTTAGACATTATTAGTCAGAAAAGCGTTGCCGATGATTATCGTCGTAAAATTCAACAGAAATCGTTTAGAGTGTAGCATTTCTTTACCTTATATAAAAAAGGAAAGTCGATTTCGACGGGACCATTCTATGTACTTGTATTTAATAGAAATGTGACAGCCAAGGTCACGAATATTGCGATTGAAAAAATTTGCTTGGTTTTGACGTAAGAATACGTCACAGACTAACACAATTTTGTCAAGTTTTTTAACTCACTTAAGTTCAACCATTTTTGTTGCACATGTTAACCGTCAAACTGCTTGGTTTTACTGTAAAAATGCTTCGTCAACTCCAAGCTCGAAAAATCTTTGCCAACAAAACACTAACACTTGAGTTATCACATGTCAGCCGAGGGGATTAGAGAACATTTGGTGAATTTCACAGAATAAACCATGACATTTATTTTTAATTTTATTTTCTTGAAATGTTGTTTGTGTTTTTGGCAAATTTTCGTGTATTCTTCAGCGTGACGCATAAACTTAAAATTAATTTTCACAACGTAAATTGCTGCGAGTGTTTTAATTGTTGTTACTGTGTGTGTGTGTGTGTGTGTGTGTGTGTGTGTGTGTAAATTGGTGTGAGTTGTTTGATGCATGCGCTGCACTAAAATACAAGCGTATAATTTATATAAACCACATTCGCGTTTTAACGATCTTAAACACAAACACAACATATATATATATTCGTAAGCGCAAACAAACACAGTTTTACTGATAGACGATATCGCACAGACACATGCAGAAACTGATAACGTTGGCGATGACATGACAAAATATTTCCAGAATACATGCGTTACTCAGCACAGACAAACACACACTCACACACAAACAAACCCATACAATCAGTCATCGAAGTCACGTAAAGGATGCACGCATGGCAACATCAGCACCATAGTAAAGCCACTCACACCAACAGTCCAGATAGACCATCCTGCAACAGCAATAATGTTGCCATTGCAGTTGCTGCAACTTTAACATACATTTGTTAGTTATTCCGTTCACTTGTGACTTTTGATGTCAGTCTATATGTGTGTCTGTCTGCCTGTCTATCTCTCGGTCTATGTGACTGTCTGTTCTATTGTCTGGCTGTCTATCTAGCTATTCCTATCGCTCGTTTTATGCTGGCCTGTCTATGCTGTCGTTTTTTTTTTCTCTATCACTGTAGCTAGGACTGCTCTTGCTTCTCCTGGTGCTGCTGTTGTTTTTGTTGTTGCTGCTGCTCCTGTCGTTACGTCGTCGCATCGCAAAACTTTAGATTTTATCATTTTGTTGTGCTTCACTGAATTTTGGAATTTTCAATTCTCAGGATATTTTCGCAAATTTATGTGCATCCTGATATGCGCCATACTCTAGTGTTGCTTGATGAGCAGGCGTTCAGGCTTCACTGCGCATCCTTGCCTTAGCTCTTTGGCTTGGTTGCTTTAATGGTCAGCATGACTTGCTGCGGGCTGCTAGTTGCTGCAAGTCATTTTCCTGTTGTTGTTATTGTTGCTGTTGTTGGAGCTGTTGTGGTTTCGTTGAAATTGTTTATAGTTATTTTTTGTTTTTGTCGTTGTTGTTTTTGTTTTTGTTGTTTTTGCCATCATTGCTGTTGATAATGACAAATTCTTTGGTTCATCAATTTGTTGTCGTTGACAGTGCATATTTTTAATTTGTGCAATGAGCGTGTATCTGTGTGCACCAGTGTGTGAGTTAGTGGTTCATAATGTTGTTTGAATGCACTCTTAATTATGTGATACTCACATCATGTTGCTTTTTTTAAGTAGGTCATCAAAGGAAAGAGAAACGAGATGAAACTTTTAATATCTTTAGAAAAAAATACATACAATGCAATCATTGCATCGTTTTGGAACGTTTTGTGCTCTTATGACATAATATGAATTGCCTATAAAAAAGAGTTAAGACAATTAAAAGCCATGCAATTTAACACATGACTCCTAATTCACATTATTTACTATTAAAAAGAAATTTATTGAATCGATAATTTAGAATTAAGCTTATTAATCGATCTTAGCTTAATTGCAAGGAACAAAATAAAATTAAATTTTTGTATTTCTTTATATTACAAGACATTAAATTGGAATAAAAAATGTGGAATTTTCGATGAAGTACCTACTTCATTAAAATTCAACTATTCTCTTTTAATCTCTTTCTAGAGCTAGAGCTAGAGTCAAGTTCTTTTAAAAGTTAGAGTCCTGAGCTAGAGCATGATACAATTATACAAGGTAGGAGTGACAGTTCCTTCGCCTTGCATCAACTGTCAAAAATAGTATAAGTTAGAGAACGAAAAAAGTACAAAAGAAAATAGAAAGAAAAATATACAAGCAAATGACAGTCGGTGCAAGACACTCGTGAGAAAAGAGCCAGTTGTCACTCCTACCTTGTAGAATTGTATCATGAGCTATTCTTTTTTTTGAGAAAGGATAACAATTCGCGATCACCTTGTTAATTAAATCATATGAAAACGTTGCCAATAGTCAGATCTGAGAACTCTATTATCATTTGAGATCAGTTTTTTTTTGCCATTTTATAATTAATAGTCTAAGACCAGAACAAAGCTTGCAAATTGTGCAAATTTATTTCAAAAGTCGAAGTTCAGTTCAGCGCAATATTACTGTGTACTACGTCCATTTTATGGTCAACATAGTCGTCTATTCCAACGAATAAACCAGATATCATTTTTGAACCAACCATACACAAGATGATGATGTAACAACACAATTAAAATATGTATAACTCTTATAAACTCGTGGTAGTGGGATGACTGATCGAAGCTGACATATTTAGAAAGTCACCTAAAAATAATAATTATGTCTTATAGACACTCGGTTCGAGAGATGGCCACCAGAAGCATACGTAAAAATTTGCCGAACGAATAAGATGAGTGTCTAACCATGCTTCTAAATAGTGTAACGAAGTTCCGTTTTCCGAATTTAGAGCTGGGATATACTCGTCGGTGTCCAGCGTTCGTTGCAGAAAATTTATATCATAAAACCCTTTCTCTTGTAAGATGATAATTAGTTGTTGATAATTCAAGATTCGGCTTAATCCTAGTGTCTTATATACAATCGTATGAGTATACACACGATGACCTTGACTGGCGGTAATAAGTGATGTCTTGGAGGCACTGTGGCGAAGTTGAAGCGTAGATTACGGCGGATTTTGAGGTTAGTGAGTATACACACGATGACCTTGACTGGCGGTAGTGGGTGATGTCTTGGAGTCTCTGTGGCGAAGTTGAAGCGTAGGTTACGGCCGCTTTTGAGGTTAATGAGTATACACACGATGACCTTGACTGGCGATAGTAGGTGATGTCTTGGAGTCTCTGTGGTGAAGTTAAAGCGTAGGCTACGGCCGCTTTTGAGGTTAGTGAGTATGCAAACGATGACCTTGACTCGCAGTGATTAGTGATGTCTTAGAGTCTCTGTGGCGAGGTTGAAGCGAAGTTCACCGCCGATTTTGACTTCAATGGGTATACGGCGAAGTCGGTGTGCTTCCTGAGGCTGGAGCGTGCTCGCGGAGTTACTTTGATTGCCTCGAGCGGTGCTTACGCTTATCGAGAGCGCTCTCTGGGTTTTGTGTGTCCTTATTTTCAAAGTATTAGCTATCGTTGCGGCTTAAAAAGTGTGATTAAACGACTATCGCTGCGGCAGAAGAAGTTTGATTACGATATTGGGGAAGGAAACTTAACCACCAATACGTAATAGCGGCACCATGTGAATGAAAACTAAATATAACCAGGGAAGAAAACTTACCACCGGAAATATGTCTACATAAATCGAGAAAAATATTCTAAATCCTGACAAAGAAGTTTGATAACGATATTGGGAAATAAAACTTAACCACCAATATGTAATTGCGGCTCCTTGTGAATGGAAACTAAATATAACCGGGGAAGGAAACTTACCACCGGAAATATGTCTACATAAATCGAGAAAAATATTCTAAATCCTGACAAAGAAGTTTGATTACGATATTAGTGAATGAAACTTAACAACCAATACGTAATTGCGGCTCCTTATGAGTGGAAACTAAACATAACCGGGTAAGGAAACTCTTAACCACCGGAAATATGACTACATAAATCGTAAAGAACTCTGAATCCACAAGGTTACTCACCATTTTGCGCTTTCCGAACGTCCGATCACTTTGACTGTACGATAAACAAGAGATCGCTTCGATTCTGTGACTGGTCTTGTATGCCTTCGTTTGTGGTTGCCGTGGCGCTCTCATATTCAAACCGGTTTTATTCGCCAACTTCTTTATGTTGCTTGGTATGCCTTCTCTGCTTCTTTAATGTATTATATTATACATAAAAATACATTCGGTTGTGCCATGGTATAATAATACAAGGTAGCATTGACAGTTGGTTGGGAAAACATCTCCTATCAAAAAAAATTACTCAAAAAGAGAAATCAAATTGAAAATACAAACAATGTTAAAAACGTTGAAATGAAAAAAAACAACAACCTCAGCAGCTGCGGGTGCATTTTCACAAACAGCTATTTTTGACAGGAGATGTTTTCTTGTGGAAGAGAAAATAAGCAGATGTCAATGCTACCTTGTATTATTATACCATGGGTTGTGCAATGCGGCTCTCTGATGTACAAACGGTTTTATAAGCTGACTTCTTTAGGTTGCTTGGTATGCCTTCTCTTAATCTCTTTTTCTCCTTCTTACTGTTATGATATGAAGCATGTTGCATATGCGTGTGTGTATTTAAATTATCTCTCGCAAAGTGTTGTTTCTCGTTTCTCGCTCTCTCTCACTCTTATTACTATGTTGCATATATCTTACTTATAAAAATACAAGGTGTATAACTAAATTTTATACTAATAAAAATAAGAATAAATACTAATAATAGTTGTTATTAACTAATAAATTAATTAAATACTAATAATAGTTGTTACAATAGCTACACTAAGGGAAATGACGCATATTAGCATTATCCACGCCTGAGTATAAATTTTATTTAAATATTTACGTGGATAAATATGTCACATTACGTGGAGGAGAAGATCAACAACAGCTCGGATGATCCATCATCAGGTTAAAAAAGTCGAACGATAAGGAATCACCTTGTCTGAAATCTCCTTTGGTATAGAATGGAGGAGTGATATCCTTCCCGATCTTAACTGTGCTCCTGGTGTTGCTCAGTATGATTCTGCAAAGACGGATGAGCTTTGCAGGAATACCAAATTCAGACATGGTGGAGTATAGATGATTCCTTATTGGACTGTGGAAGGCGGCTTTGTAATCGACAAAAAGATGGTGTGTGTCGATTTGTTTCTCTAGGGTCTTTTCCAAGATTTGTCGGAGCTTAAATATCTGCTCTATGGTGGATTTTCCAGGTTTGAAGCCACACTTATAAGGTCCAATCAGCTGGTTTACAATGGGGGGCTTCAGTCTTTCACATACTGCGCTTGACAGGACCTTATATGCGATAATAAGAAGGCTTATCCTACGGTAGTTGGCGAAAATGGTGGAATCGACTTTCTTTTGGACTGGGCAGAGCACACTAAGGTTCCAAGCGTTTGGAATGCATTCTTCCGACCGTATTCTGCATAGAAGCTCATGAATGCATTTAAATAGAGGTTCGCCTCCATTCTTGATGGCAGGTAAGCCATCGGCTCCTACGGCTTTGTTGTATTTAAGCCGAGCTATAGCTTTCAAGACTTCACTATGGTCGGGCAGCGGAACTTCAACGCTGTCGTCCACAATTGGGGATTCCGGGATATCACCTCTATTGGCGGGATTGTTGTCGTCGTCGCCATTCAGAAGGCTAGAAAATTGTTCCCTCCACATCATCAGTGTACTCTGGATATTTGTCACTAGATTCCCGTTTTTATCCTTGCAGGAAGAGGCCCCGGTCTTGAAACCATCGGCCAGGCGTCTTATTTTTTCGAAAAATTTTCGGACCTCATTCCTACAGCCATGCATCTCAATTCTCTTGCACTCACGCTTTTCGGCTTCTCTTTTCTTTCGCCTGAAAATGCGTCTCTCTTTCTTCCTCTTCTCTTTGTATCGCTCTTTAGCAGCACGCGTTACAACCGACTGCAGGGTGGCTTTGTAGCCGGCGTCTTTTTCTGCAGTGGCGTCGCGACACTCTTGGTCGTGCCAGCGGTTTCGGTGAGAACGGTAATAGCCAATCACCTCTTCGGCAGCCGTAAGCATAGAGTGGGAAGTATGGTTCCACTGCGTGTATACATCGTCGATCGGTGCTTTCTTGAAGCAGGAGTGAGAGTCAAGTAGTGAAGTCTTCGGCTGTTCGTTTTGATTGCAGCTTTTCGACGTCTAGCTTTCTCTGTGCTGGATTGCGTGCATTCTTGGTTGCGCACAGACGTGTACGGATCTTGGCTGCGACAAGATAATGATCCGAGTCTATATTGGCACCACGGATCGTGCGTACATCTAAAACACTGGAAGAGTGCCTTCCGTCAATCAAAACGTGATCGATTTGTTACGAGTCTTTTGATCAGGAGACAGCCAAGTGGCTCTATGAATATTGATATGCTTGAGTCTAGTGCTACCAACGACCATGTTTTGCGCTGCGGCAAAGTCAATCAGCCTCATTCCGTTATCGGAGGTATTGTCGTGGAGGCTGAACTTTCCGACTGTTGGACCAAAGACATTTTCTTTTCCTACCTTGGAGTTGAAGTCACCAAGCACGATTTTTATGTCGTGGAGGGGGTTGTGCTCATAGGCCTCTTCAGGACGCTCGTAGAAGCTGTCTTTGGTCTCATCGTCCTTATCTTCTGTCGGAGCGTGCACACAAATCAGGCTCATGTTGAAAAATCTTGCCTTGACACGGATTATGGCAAGTCGTTCGTTCACAGGTGTGAATCGCAGAACATGATGTCGTAATCTCTTGCCAACCACAAATCCGCATCCAAACTCTTGCTTCTCCGCATAGCCGCTGCAGTAGATATCACAGGATGCTTGCCGTAAGCAATACGCGTTTACAACCAGACACCTCTTGTTGATACACCCTTTACATAATGCCTGTGGAGAACAGTCATCGCTGAATCAACCTCCTATGTTATGTTTCCGGTCTTCTCCTGTATCATACTTTTGAGACAAGTCACTGACTACAAATCAAATTTGTTAATAATATAAATACTAAAATTGACTTCTTTTCTCATACACTCAAAGCAAATGCTATGAAGCTTTATATTTTTGGGTGGAGAAACAAGTTTATTTTATATGACTTCAAGATAATGTTACCAAGAAACCCTTTGAAAATTCTTCGCATCCATTATATTCTTGAGCATAATATTCTATTTGAGAATATGCTCAAACTTCATATTATACTGAGTGGATAATATATAATCACAGAGTAGAATAGAAACCACAAATCTTCAAAATTCTGTTAGCTACGAGTACACTCCATCAAATCAGCATAGAACACAAAATTCACTGCGATTTAATTGCAAAAGTAAGATGGGTAACTCTTCAAAATTAATGCAAAAAAAAAAAAAAAAAAACAACAAAATGATAGCAAGCACTTGAACAAACAATGGAGCATAATTTGCCAGCTCAACCAGCTGAGCCAACCAACAGCTCAACTGCTTCCTCCCTTAAAGGGCAAGCTAGCAAACAGCCAGTCAGCCAGCCAACCAACATAGAGCAGGCCAACTTAACAAAATGCGTAACTCACTTAGCATAAAAGGATTCCAAACAACATCCTGAAGTAGGGCTGAAGTGAACCTGGAGCCAAAAACAAGCGCTCTTATTTACACTTAAGCTGATGCGCTAAAGTTGAGCGCCTAAAAGCAGACTTTTGTTTAAACTCATTAGCGGCAAACGTAAGCAGTGAAGAGGTGACTGCATGACTGACTGACTGACTGATAGACGTTTGAGTGAAAGCATAACTGGCTGAATGTAGAAATGATGACTGACATTCAAAAAGACTGACATTAAAAAAAAAAAAAAAATAAAATATATAACAAAAAACAATTACTTTCTTTTATGTGTTATTCTTTTTTTTTAAGGTTTATATTTTAATATTTTTATTTTTGTTTTGTGTTTGTTTTCGGATGCTGTTGTTGATATGCGGGCGGCGTCATATACACACAGAGATAAATATGCATGATGAGTGTTAAGTGTGGGTGATACAGGGAACGGTGAATGGTGAGTGCAAAACAGGTTGCCGGATTCTTGTTCCAAACTTAAAGTGGGTTAAAAATAGCACAAAATAAACAAAGCTCACTCACCTGGCTGGCTTGCATAAATTAAAACACATTCAAACAAACAAACAAACAAACACATAGAGAAAAGCTAAATACATTGTATAAGAGCGGAAGTTGCAGCACCTGAGGAAAGAACAAGCAGCACCAACGCGAACAACAACAAAAGCTTCGACAAAATTTCAAAACTCAAGCGAGCAAAAAACGGCATACGAAGGGACTTTATTATGTTATTTAGCTGTAGTAGTGAGTTTGTGTGTGTGTTCAAGTGCTAGTTTGTTTGTGCGTCTGTGTGATTGTTTGAATGCGTGTGTGAGCTCACATGTGAGACTTCTGTGTTAGTGTGACAAAAACAAAAACAAAAACATCCGGTGCATTGCCCTCTTACCTCAATTGGTGCATAACGTGAAAGTACAACAAAATAAAAAAAAAAAAAAATATATATTTCCGAATGCTAGAAACTTAAGATGTGACGCAGAATACAGGGTACTTTCCAAAAATAAGTTTTAAGTTAATTTTTGAGTAATTTAGGAAATATTTTTAAAACGAAACAATTGAAAAAAAAATTTAAAAAAAAATAAAATTCAATTTTTATGCTACCTTGGTAACTTCATGCGATGGCAACACTATTAAACTAATAAAACTATTATCTCTCAAAAAATTATATCCGTAAAAAGTGAAAACTATTTTCAACAGTTTTACGTTAACGTGATATTCACAGGTAAGTAGGTGGCGTGCTTGACTTTCACCCCTAAGGTCCCGGGTTCGAATCCCAGCCAATTTTCTAACCTCATTTCTAATCAATTGAAATTGAAATAAATAAAATAAATAAAAAAAAGATACAGTAGAGTTTTGACTATGTCGTAACACAAGACGTAGAATTAGTCAATTCGCTTTTGATGACATCTTTTTTAAAAACTATTTAGCAAAATATTTATTCCATACACCTGAGCATATGACATTTAAAAGAGTGCCGCCGAGGGTTAATATGTATGACCGACCCCCATTACTTTTGCAAAAGGAACATTTTTGCGTTTGACACCTATTCCCTCCGATCACTCCTTAGGGGGGCTTCCTTACAAATATTATGGTTTTTGTATATTTATTCCATACACCTGAGCATATGACCTTTAAGAGAGTGCCGGAAAGGGTTCATAGGCAGGATTGACCCCCATTATTTTTGCAAAAGGAACATTTTTGCCTTGGACACCTATTCTCTCCGACCACTCCTTAGGGGGGCTCCCATACAAATTTTATGGTTTTTGTGCCGGAAAGGGTTAATATGTATCACTGACCCCCATTACTTTTGCAAAAGGAGCATTTTTTCCTTTGACACCTATTCCCTCCGACCACTCCTTAGGGGGCCCCCATACAAATTTTACGGTTTTTGTTTATTTATTCCATACACCTGAGCATATGACCTTTCAAAGAGTGCCGGAAAGGGTTAATATTTATCACCGACCCCCATTATTTTTGCAAAAGGAACATTTTTGCCTTTGACACCTATTCCCTCCGACCACTCCTTAGGGGGGCTCCCATAAAAATTTTAATGTGTTTGTGCCGGAGAGGGTTAAGATGTATCACCGACCCCCATTACTTTTGCAAAAGGAACATTTTTGCCTTTAACACCTATTTCCTCCGACCACTCCTTAGGGGGGCTCCCATACAAATTTTATGGTTTTTGTTTATTTATTCCATACACCTGAGCATATGACCTTTAAGAGAGTGCCGGAGAGGGTTAATATGTATGACTGACCCCCATTACTTTTGCAAAAGGAACATTTTTGCCTTTGACACCTATTCCCTCAGACCACTCCTTAGGGGGGCTCCCATACAAATTTTATGGTTTTGTCGATAAAACCGGAAACTGTCGATAAACAGGTAGCAAGTTTAAGCAAACAAAAACATCAAATGTTGGCTTTATATTTCATGTAATTGTGTAAAATTGATATAAGTGAGAGAGTTCTAACATGAATTTTTGTCGCATTGAGGATCAAACAGACCAACAAGTGCTAACATCAACATTGTACGATCAGTACTTTAGGCCCACCAAAGGCTCAAAAAGTAATGTAAATACCGACACCTGATCACTATCAGCCACCCTACTTACCTCCGAGAATGACGTATTCTACGTCAATAAATAACTGGCCAGTTCAGCCCTTGAAAGGACTTTGATCTATCTTCTTATGATCAATTGTGTTGTGCGTGTTATTAAGTTTGTACACAATTGACCGAGAACCGGACCTACAGGTTTAACGCCGACTCCGAACGGCGATGAACGTAATGTTCTTGTTCTCAAGAAGCTTTACATGGCATTTTGATTACTCTCTGAGGTACAGTAAAATTATTTTAATTTGAATAATTTTCTGTCTCTGCTGGGGTTCGAACTGGGGTCTCCAGGTTCGTTGACATAGACGCCACGCACTTTAACCAACTACGCCACGGCCGTCACAATTGAAATTGAAAACTCAGTAATATTTACGACTTGAAGTCATAGTTGGTATTAGAGAAGTTTGTAGATAAGATTTCTGTAAATCTTGAGCTGAGTGAGGTAAAGGAATCAGATTCAAATTCACTTATTTCTATGGCTTTCCACCACACTAAGATGTCCTTAATATGTTTCACTTACTATGTGAATATATGACAATCCTTAATATGTTTCACTTGGTTGCCCCTTTTCTCCTTCTACTACTTCTTTCAGGCTCCTTTGACATAGAATTGAGTCCTGTAAAAGTTTTCAATGCAGTGGCAAGCTTTGAAAAATTTATAGAAAACATTACTGTTCGTGAATCCATTCGTTACGCTTTGAACAAAATGGCAGAACTTTTACCATGACTAATGAAGAAGCCAAAGCTTTCCTGAACTTCGGTATGAACTTCGGCGTGGATATAATTACTTACCTACATCAGGAGCTATTTGGCTACCGATCCTGACATACGAGTTCTCTACATTGCTAAGTAACGCCTATCACCGCTTTTTATGTACGTAGGAACTTACATTTCAGTGACAGATTGAAATTCCAATTTATTAAAACGTGAACACCTGCTGTATAGGCTTAATTTCACGTTACCCCATGGGGCAATGGGGTCGAGGTTCATGGAATTTATGCCCAGAAGATGAATCTTCAGGACATTAGTACCATGCTTATATGAATACAAAGTCCAACAGACCTTTCCTGGGTATCACTTCCATGGCTCCAGACGCGATCAACGTCCTGTCATAGTAGTTTCAACACCGGTTACATACCATATTTAAATGTATATTTAAATTAATAAATATACTGTATTAATAGCAACCAATGTTGGAACGCAACAGTATCAATTATGGATGATTTGTGGGTCACCATCCACATTTATTGGTGGAAATTGAGACCCATCTAATATCTCTGACAATTTATGGGCATTGATTAAAAGAAACTCCACGCCGATCTCGCAGACCTGCGCGAGACATTAAACTACCAAAGCCAGTATGATACTCCACGAAGGACCTGCTCAGCGATAGTTTCCCCGGGCAAAAGGGATTTACCACGATACGCACCAGCACACACCGACACTCCTGAATTCTTCGTTCATGACTGTGATGGCAAAAGCCACCACTATTGGACGTGCTACAGCGTAGACCACATCACTTCTGACTGTGTGTGACACATGGTCACAACTATTTTGCCCTTTGCAAGCTGGCACTACGAGGCTTCTAAGATATACCTTTCACCTCGGAGTTCCTAATTATGACACCTCTTGTACACCAAAATATACACCATTTTTTTCATTGTTTAACCAGTTTTTATAAGACTATCCAGAGACCACAATGCCACTGTGTCGGTGGAAATTGTGATAGTACGTCTATCGAGCGTAAAGACTATCCCCGTGCTAACAAATTTTAAGGATCATTGCTATTCTTTCGTAGGCATACGCTACCGCTGATCGAATCAAACGGTCCACCTACTACCCAGATTAGGCGACCAACTCCAGGATCTGGGTAGTCCCTTTTCATTTACGAGTACACAGGATAGGGCAACACCCGTTGCCTGCGACCATCCTCCTTTATCCTGGCTTTGGACAGAACAAAATGATAGGGTGAGAACGGGTGGAATTATTTTAGTGACAATTCTAATGATAAGAATTGGATTCACTTATGAAAGAGCATTTCAAATTCAACCTCTTATAGATTATTTCAAACAAGCCTTTCAAAGCGGTATGTTCAGCACTAAAATTCAGGGGCCATACTCCGTGTTGTGATGCGTAAATGAATGCGTTGCGAAAATGAAACGCGATGAGCATGCAAATAGCAAATTGCACGTGGTTATCGCTTTACGGAGTACCGATTACGCTATTTTGCGATCGCAATACAGAGTAGGGTCCCAGGCAATAGACGAACATATGACAAAATTAAAGGGGTATAGTATATGATGTTGATATTGATGTTGATGTTGATGTTGATGTTGATGTTGATGTTGATGTTGATGTTGATGTTGATGTTGATGTTGATGTTGATGTTGATGTTGATGTTGATGTTGATGTTGATGTTGATGTTGATGTTGATGTTGATGTTGATGTTGATGTTGATGTTGATGTTGATGTTGATGTTGATGTTGATGTTGATGTTGATGTTGATGTTGATGTTGATGTTGATGTTGATGTTGATGTTGATGTTGATGTTGATGTTGATATTTATGATGTTGATGTTGATGTTGATGTCAATTTTAATGTTGATGTTGATATTGATGTTCATGTTAATGTTGCTGTTGATGTTGATGTTGATGTTGATGTTGATGTTGATGTTGATGTTGATGTTGATGTTGATGTTGATATTTATGATGTTGATGTTGATGTTGATGTCAATTTTAATGTTGATGTTGATATTGATGTTCATGTTGATGTTGATGTTGATGTTGATGTTGATGTTGATGTTGATGTTGATGTTGATGTTGATGTTGATGTTGATGTTGATGTTGATGTTGATGTTGATGTTGATGTTGATGTTGATGTTGATGTTGATGTTGATGTTGATGTTGATGTTGATGTTGATGTTGATGTTGATGTTGATGTTGATGTTGATGTTGATGTTGATGTTGATGTTGATGTTGATGTTGATGTTGATGTTGATGTTGATGTTGATGTTGATGTTGATGTTGATGTTGATGTTGATGTTGATGTTGATGTTGATGTTGATGTTGATGTTGATGTTGATGTTGATGTTGATGTTGATGTTGATGTTGATGTTGATGTTGATGTTGATGTTGATGTTGATGTTGATGTTGATGTTGATGTTGATGTTGATGTTGATGTTGATGTGTATGTTGATGTTGATGTTGTTGCTTTTGCTTTTGCTTGTTTTATTTGCTTCTCCATTGGTTGTGCTTTAATTTCAATTAATCCAGCAAAAGTGGTGCATATGCGTCATATTAGGCGTCATGACGTCATCCACTTTTTTTTTTTTGTATTATTATCATGTGTCCGAAGTCCTCATCTTCATTTTCGTTCCTTAAAATGTACCGTTACGCTAGTAGTCACGGAATTAAAATTCCATGCAAAGTTTTTTCATGGTTGTAGCACTTTTATTGCATTATGTGGTTGCCAACCAGAAATCATGAAGATAACAAGTTTTTTTTTTAATTTAGTTGCGAGGCGTAATAACACATCTATGCAGTCGTGAAACCAAATTTACCTCATCACATTACCGGAGTGAGTAACAATTCCATGCAACGATATTACATTTCTGTTACATATGCTGCTATATTTACGACCTGGTGACATTAGAATTTTTATTTTTATTTTTGTCGTAAGGCCAAGTATAAATCCTTCATTCTCTTTTATAAACATTTATCGTAGCTTATATACTCACCGAGTAAAAATTCAATGCAACGAAGCTGCATGAATGTTGCATTATCGATCTTTGAGCGGCTCTCTCTGTGTCCTCATGATATGAGAAATTTTTTGTCTAATTTTTTTTCGAAGGCTTAGGACAGGTCTTTATTGTTGTATCATATTTTTATTTCTTGCACCAATACTCAGCGAGAAATAATTCCATGTAACAAATTTTCAGTTGCGTTGCGTAAGGAGCTCCCGCCACGTCCTAATGACATTTTGAATATTGTTTTTATTATACCCCCACGTTTAAAAAACGTAAATGGGGGTATATTAATTTTGTCACTCCGTTTGTAACGCCCATAAGGAGGCGTGGTAGGTATAGAAAAATATATATATATTTTTGATCAGCATCATCACCCGAGTCGATTTAGCCATGTCCGTCTGTCCGTCTGTGATCACGATTACAGCCGTACTGTTCAAGCTATCTTCACGAAATTCTATATTTAAGCTTTTCTCTAAAAAATAAAGGTCAAGTTCAAAAATGAGCCAAATCGGATGAAAACCACGCCAACCTCCCATACAAAATGACTTTATCAAGAAGCTAAAATCTCTATAAATTCCACAAAAATTAATATATGGACTTGAAATTTTGCATATGAACTTTGATATATAACATATTCTCTGTGTATGAAATTTAACGATATCGAGAGAAAACCACTCCTACCTCCCATACAAAGTGACTTTATCAAAAAACAAAAGCGAATGTTTTCTGTTAAAACTATGACGAAAATTTTTTTACAAATAAACATTTTATTGATTGCTTAAGGCTTTGAATATACTTTGGTTCGGCCGTGGGGGTATTTTAACTTCGGCCCAGACGAAGATCATTTCTTACTAGTTTTTATAATGAAGTCAAAGAACTAACCTTTACGATCGTACTATTTTTTTAATCATAGCTCTTATACTCAGTGAGCTACAATTCAATGCAAAGCCGATGAATTTTGAAAAAAATGCATTTTTCAACTTTTTTGGAAACCTGCGCGGTAAAACGTTCGTCACGTCAAAATTGATAGTGGAGAATACACTCATAAAAAAGTATACATAAATATAAACAAAATGTGTTTTTTTTTCATATTATGAACATTCACTTACACAAAATAGAGCTTCATATATCAAATGCATGTATGACACTGTAATTCAACACATGTTTTTAATAAGCTATACAAGCTATGAATAGAGAAATCGGTTGCTTGACATGGCTTGGTTCGACATGGTTCGTTGAGTTTTTTGAATTGAAACATGTACTTGTGCTAGCCTCTATAAGGCAACTAACATTGCGTCAATGCCCAAGAGGGTTGAGAGAAGGTGAAATTTTTTCATCCCATATCAGATATAACGCACGTTGTTGAATTCGGTCCAGAAGCTCCGAATAAAATCTTGAAGCCCCTGCCCAAATGTGCGTATAACTCATGTTCCCTTTTCAAAAATACAAAAGTTTATAGAACCTCTGGGTTATGTATTACTTTTATATAAAATTAAGGAAAATTTTAAAAAGTTTCAATATTATTTAATTCGAAATAGATAATCCTGGGAGGAAACAAAATTTGTAATGAATTAAATAAAATTTTTTTTAAATATTTCAATGTCATTTTTTAGCTCATAAATCGTTTTAAGACACCCAGTAAAACGACTAATTTGAGCGCTTAACTTACAAAATAACAAAATTTAAAAAAGTAAAAAACAACTCGCACCACACACAAAATAATGGTTGTTCATTTCCGGTTAGTTTAATTTAGAATGTAAATCATAAATAATGGTGATGAAAACTAGAAGCTAAACATAGAGCTGTAAAGAATGACAACGACACTGTTTGGTGACATCGACAGGGGACTGACAGTAGAAATATGAGTTGTTACAGATGAGTTTTTTTTTTGTCTCCCACCCTCACCAGCTAGTTTTGTTCATTACTAATAATGATCACAATTTTACGGAACGTCATCTTTAAATAATAACAAGTGTTGACTGGATGTGAACACAACAAAAAAAAAAAAAAAATACAAAAAAATTTGAAAAAAGAGTTAAAAGGGGCTGGTGGAGCTTCGTTGTTTTAAAGAAGAGACCATCACAGTGGCTGAAGTGGTTCACTGTTAGATTTGCTGCAAGCAATGCAGACACGAGTGACTGACATGCCGAATGAGTAAGGTAGTGAGAGAGTATGTGAGTGAGTGAGTGAGTGAGTGAGTGAGTCGATGAGTGGGTAAGTGTGTGAGTAGTGGGTAAATAAATGAGTGACTGAATGAGTATGTATCAGTGCTGCCGCTACTACTTCAATCGAAGTATTTTGCTTCATTTTCACAAAATTTACTTCGTCACTCCTTCTTCCAAAAATCTGCTTCACTTTTTGTTCTGCTTTAAATTTTAAAATTGTTTCCCTATATTACCTAATTGTTTTTCCTATTCCCTTAATTACGATGAAAATAGTGGTTTTAATCACTGAACATATGCAAACGCTATTTTTCATCGCTGGAATGGCAAACCTTTATTTTTGCTTTGTAAAAGTGTCATTGCGTGAACTGTCAAATTGTTGTTCATTGAAGATATTAATGAAGAATGGAGACTTTTATTATTACATGCATTTTCCGAGGAAGAGATGACTCTTGAAATGTTTTGGCAAAATGTTTTTAAAGTAAAAAATAGGTTAGGAGAGCACATGTATCCACATTTGCGGTAATTTATAAGTTCTTTACTTTGCTTGCCTCATAGCAGTGCTTCCACGGAGCGTGTATTCTCCCAAATGAAATTAAATAAAACGGCTATCCGAAATTGTCTTAACGTAGAAACAGTGAGTTCTATACTTCTAATTAAAGAAATAATATCAGAAGTTGAATTTGAAAACTGGGTTCCACCCAAAGAAATCATAAATAAATACCAAAAAATTAAGACCAATTAAAATTAAAAATTATTTTAACATATTTGTATACATATATGTATGTACTTATCATAGTAACGAAATGTGATTTATATTATTATTTGTATGTTAATTTTATTATACATATGTATCTATATTTAAAATGAAATGTCATTTTTTTTTGTTTTTCTTATTAAATAAAATTAATTATATTGTTTTGTTTTCAAAAATGTATACTACTTCAATTTTATTCAATCTACTCCACTTTTTTCCAAAATCTACTTCACTAAATTTTTCTCTAGCGGCAGCACTGGTATGTATGTATCTCCACGTTGACAAAGTACAGCACATAATTGTGGAAAATTTTTGCAATAATGTTGCCCGATTTGATTAGTGTTGCTTTCAATACGACGTTTGACATGTTGCAACTAGTGATGATTAAACCTGCTCCTGGTGTATTTCACAACAACATTGATACGAAGTAATACAAAAACAAAAGAAAAAAAAACCAACTTTCGTTAGTTCCTGCTTCTTTTGTATAACTTGTTGCTTGTTGCTCTTTGTTGCAGAAATTAGTGTTGCTTTGTATTCAACGTACCAGCAAGAACATTTCTAATTGGCCTATTGTGGTTACATTCACCCACGGCTAGAACTGCTTGATTTGGAGATTGTCAGCAATTTAATGGCACAGCTGATAGATTTGACATTAATTGAAAAGTTGAGTGAAGTTGCTTAACTCATTTTCGCTTTAATTGCACCGCAATAACTCCCATAACTGCTTAATTTAATTGCGAAAATCGATTTAAAATTCCATTGTATGGGAGGCAATATATTTGCTGTCATGCCACGCAATGAAGCCAATTAAACGAACACATTTGCAACAGCCTCACTTAAAAGCACACACGTGCATATCTCACGCATAAGTCATCTATTCACGCGCATTCTTGCTGCTCCAGGCACGTCTTAAAAGTTTTCCTGCACCGCAAAGTATGCAATGCAAAAGTTTCAAGCAATTTTTTTTGCTGCTACTTTCCTGTTGCTAGCAACCGAGCTAGCAAATCTTCTTGGCAACATTGTCGGCAACAGCTACGCAATGCTATTGCCTGCGGTGTTTTTTATTATTATTTAAAATATAATCAGCTGGTATTTTACAATGTTTTTTTCTTCTTCTTTTTCTTCATGCATAACAGCGGCACGCTCGCGCAGTTGGCGGTCCACATCCAATGATGGCACCGCATTGTGCAAATGTCGTCAGTTTTAAATGTAACCACAAATATTTATGCAGTGTGTTATTGTGTTTTTTTTTCTTTTTTTTTTATCTGGTGAAGCGTAGGGTGAACATTTCAACCACATGTCGTGCCGCAAAAGGTGCCACAATATTGTGCTGCAGATTGGCTGAAAGATTCGCGTACCTACTACGTATGAGAAATAATTGAATAAAATAATAATTTTACAGACATTTTATAAAATTACGAATGTTGATTACAAAGAATATTTGGTTAAAGGTTAATTTAAATTTCATAAAATTTCATCATTTTTCTGCGGGGAATATTTTACACAAAAGATATTTAGTAAAATTTTTTCTAAAATATTTAAGAGCGCGGGAATACCGACTTCTTACTAGCATTCCAGTATTTTGCAAAAATGTCCAAGAAGTAAGTTGACTTTAAGCAGACGTGTACGCGGATAATATGATACGTCAGTGACTTTTTGAATAAAAAATAATTTTCGGTAAAATGCGTTTTGTTTCTCAACATAGTCTCTTTTTAGATCAATACGTTTATTCCACAGAGTTTTCAATTTTTTTATCCCTTCCAAACAATAGGTTTTATCAAGGTCCTCAAAATAGGCGTTAGTTTTAGGGATGAACTCTTCATTCGACCCAAATCTCTTACCTGCAAGCCAGTTTTTCAGGATTGAAAATATAAAGTAGTCGCAGGTGGTTAAATCTGGAGAATATGGTGGATGCCGTTAGCAGTGCGTAGTCCAATTTATGAAGTTTTGCCATGGCATCTAAAGACGTATTCGCGGCAATATCATGGTGGATGTCAATAATGCGATTTTTCTTTAAATCAATTTCAAATCCTTTAAACAGCTGTATATAATATGTGTCGGTGATTTTTTTAACCTTTTTCAATGTAATCAATGCAAATGACTCCGCATGCATCCCAAAAAAACTATCGCCATCTCCTTGTTGGTCGACAGGTTCATTCCGCATTCTTTCACTCAAAGAAGTCCAGTGATTAGACTGTTCGTTGCGCTCTGGTGTATTGTGATGCATCCATGTTTCGTCTACGGTTATGAAACGGAGAAAAACCCTTCGAATTGCGGTTGAACATCGACAAACACTCCTTTGAAGTGGTCACACGGCTACGCATATGGTCGAATGTAAGCAATTGCTCGGATGGCTTTTTCATGTCCAAATATTCATATAGAACTAGTATCGCCTGTGGTCGAAATTCGGCCATCTGTTTCTGTAAGGTAACGAAACTCAAGTTGTTTTCCAAATAATGAATGGTTATTAATTTGCATGGAAATTCTTAATGCTTACCTTGACGCTATGAGGAAAATTGTGGTAAAGGACATAAAAGGAAGCATATATCAATCAATAAAAAAAATGTATTCAACATATAATATTCATTTAAAGTAAATAAATAAATTAAAAGTAAAGTAAATAAAGTAAAAGTAAATATAGGGTAGTAAAGTATAACAAATAAATCAAGATAAATGATAATTCTCAAGATAAGAGAAGCAAGCAGCAGTTTTTTGTTTTTTTAACGCTGAGAGATATTAAGAGAAAACAATAACCACAACAACAACAACAACATCAACAACAACAACAATAATGCTACTCAGCTCTTTTTAAGTTTTTGCGTCACTCCCGCATTCTAATCTTGCTTTTTTAAGCTACAGCAGCGATGTTCAACAGAGCTTTGTCGCTTTGTACACAGAAAATAAAAGAATTGATTTATTACCTAAACTAGTTTAGCTAATGTGAAAGTTTCTATTTCACCTAATCTTTTCAACAACTTTTCTACTTACACAGTTAATTTAACAATCATGCATTAGGTAATTCACCTAATTCAAATTAGTTAATTCAACTAAAATTTTGCAAAACGCAAAAGTAAAGAGCACAGCGCTCTCCTATAAAAAACATAAATAAAAACAAAGTGAGAAAATTTTACAAAAAGTAAAGCCTCATTGCGAGAATTGAACTCGGGCCGCTTGCGTTCAAGTCAAACGCTTTACCGCTGTGCTGTTACGCCGTTTAATAATTTGTGAACAAAATGTATATAAAAATATGAGGTCCACAACTCTGAAATTATGTTTCCACTGGCCATCTACAGCAATTTGATTAATTGGTATGTAGAGTAAATTTCTGGATTGCAAATTTAGCTCAATAGATAAGGCGTTGGTTGTTGAAATCTTGAGATCACAGGTTCGAATCTCAGCGGTGGCAAAGAAATTTTTCAGTCATTTATACAATGTATATATCTCTCTCATTCTATCTACTATAAAACAAATCTTTCTTCTCTATCATGTGACGAAATGAAGTAAAGTCACCTAAGGAAAGTTTCACTTCAAAATAGAAATTGCAAAACAAAAAACAAATTTTTTGCATATTTTTTGCACGGCATTCCCACTCTTAAGTGTGTCTTAAGTAATATTAAGTCTAAATAATTAGATGATTTTTCTACACTTAGTAGGTGGCTTGCCTAATCTGAAGTGGTCATAGTTTAAAAAAAATTAGCTAATTCTTCTAATAAATTATGTGTCTTATCTATTTTATGGTTGAAGGTACACCTAAATATTTAGGTTTTTTTAGCTACTCTCGCAGTTAAACTACCCAATATAATTGCATATAATTAACATTTAGAAATTGGTAGCGCACCTAATCAAATTCGTTGACTGAAAATCACCGGATTACTTTAGCTGAATTGACTACATTTTTAAGTAAAAGTTCTACTCTTTTTTTTCTGTGTAGTTTCTCATTGTCCTATTGGTAAAAAAAGCGTTTTATATATGCTCAGTTTTACTTATCTTAAAGACAACATATTCGAATAAAAATTATATTGTGCAAATCTACTCAAAAATACCTATCCATCGATATAAGTATTATGTGAATATGTTGAAGGTAACACCGAAAAAAAGGGAACACAAACTTTTTGTTTGTCTATTAATATATAGATGTGATGTACTAAACCGCTCAGTTGAGATGTCAATGATTTCCCGTTGCTTTAACTTATTCCCGCTTTATATTTTAATATTTTACTTTATAATAAAATTCAAGCACTGCTTCGACACTAAAGTTTCGCTTCAAACAAAACAATTTTATTCTATATAAAGAGTATGTTCAAGAAAACTGCACCCAGATACTATATAGTAGAGAATTCTAGTTTAGGTCTCTAATAAGTACCTTAGATAACAATATTTTATTTCTATTTTTTATTTTTTTTTTTTTTTTTTTTTATTTTTTTTATTCTAGTAGTAGATAAAATGAATACTTAAAGAACGTATGTTATCGCACAATTTACAGATATATGGTACACTTACCTTAATTCTAAAACATTTTCTTAAATTAATTTTTATCACGTATTTTAATCCTCATGAGAAAATTACTAAAATACTACAAAAAATCAGTTTTGGCAAGATATGTTGGGATTTTTTGGCAAGATATGTTTGGCAAGATATGTTTGGCAAGATATGTTGGAATCCACAGTCCTGTTGAATATACTATATTATATCCAAAGTTATGAAAGTTTAATTATTTTGATGACGTCAAAAAATTTAAACTAAAACTGCGTGTTTGTGATGAAGCTTATGTGCAAAGTTTTAGGTTTTTAGATAAATTTTTGTGAAATTTTAGAGATTTTTCGCATGGTTTTCATTCCATATGTCTCATTTTTGAACTTGGTCTTCCAGTGAACACTTTTTCTTTTGAATTATGAAGCTACAAAGATGCACGCAAAGAAATTTTTCGCTTACGGCAACTGAAAAATTCACCAACTACACTTCGTTTGTAAGTTGTATTTGCCGCAAACGAATATTCAATTGACATCCACTATATCGCAAGCTATTTCGGTCATTTTTACTTATCAAATTATATATATTATATTATCTTATATATAATATATATAGATAATATATATTATCTTTCTACCTGTGTCCGTCTGTCTTCTTATGAATTGCACTCATCACACCTCTGTTGCTATCACCGTTCGCGTATTAAGCAAATTGGTAATTTGTAAGAATTTGTCCAAAAAGTAACTCTGAACTATAAGCGTTGTGTTTACGCAACGAAAGGTAAAACAAACGAAATTTTCAGTTTGGAAAAAAAATTTTCAACTGCTGCAATTTAAAAATCACTCGCGTATATGACAAACGAAATTAATTTCCTGCAACTAAATAATGCGTTTCTCGCAACTGACTATTATTATGATAACTGTTGAAACGTTTGCAAATAACGATTTCAGGCGCGGCAAACTAATAGTCGTCGATAATCGTTTTTTTTTTCCTTGTGGATAAATTGTGTTGCAGAAAACAAGACTTGTGACAGCTATTTATTTTTGGACCAAGGTGTTTTACCTGTTCAGTCAAGTCTGCTTATGTTGGAAAATGGGGTGATAGATTAAGGAAGGAAGAGGCAATCAAGAGCAGTATATATATAGGATGTTCTTAGCGTGGCGGGAAGCATAAGAAGTATGTGAATTAGCATCTGAGTCAAGTATAATATCCTTAAATCAGTAAATTCAAGTTACTTAGTGATCCTCTCTACAAATTTTGTTACGAATAAGGAAAGAAATAAAGAAAGATCAAAGCATTGACAATGGCCTGATCGGGATTCGTACCCAGGACCTTTTGGGTGGCAGCAAAGCGCTCTACCCTTCGACTACCGAGGCCGTCAAAATTTCTCAAGTTTCAAAATAATTTCGTCGAGCTCGCTACAGTAAATCACCGCCATGTTTAAATCTCGTGAATTGATAAAAATACCATGAAATCACCTGATCTCGTGAATTTGAGATGGAAGAGTCCTATAGAACAGACCTATACGCAGGTTGTTATTTATAATGTTGGCCTTGGTAAAAATAAGTGGCAACACTTACCATCTGACGTTTTCATTGAATAGGTTAGGTTAAAAGGGAGGGGCAACTTTACGTTGCCTACACGGGGGCCTATTGGTCCATTGTGGTTCCCTATATCTGTGGTCCTAATATGTCAAAAACAACTAAGTCTTGCTAGTCACTGGAGCGAGGTTGGTTGAACCAACCGGTGCTCCGTATAAATCTGAAAAGATCCATCAGTGGTACATCCACGAGCTCCTGCAGTTCTCCGTACACTCTGCTTCCCATGTGGCGAAGTCGGCGTTGTTGGAGGTTAGGACACTCGCAAAGCAGATGTTTGATGGTTTCTGTTTCCTCGACATCTCCACAGCTTCTGCAGAAGTCTGGGTGCGAAATTCCCAGTCTCGAGGCCATTGTGCCTATACAACAGTGCCCCGTTAGAACTCCTACTAGGATGCGAGTTTTATTTTTACTCATTGAAAGTAGGGATTGGGTCCTTTTTTTTAGCAGAGTTAAGGCCATAGGTGACGAGAGATAGCACAGTCTTCCCTGTTTGACCAGGAGTTGTTTGTGTTATTTCTGGCTTTGTCATTTATTCCCTTCTTAAATTCTCCGATTGGAACCATAATCGACCCGATCGCAGAACTTCTTTCCAGTTCTGAGCCCTCTCTTGCCAATCTGTCCGCTATTTCGTTTCCCTCTATGTCACGGTGACCGGGGACCCAGCAGATATTAATCTTGATGGTAGGACTCATTCTGATGAGAGCTTATCGGCAGCTCAGTACAGATTTCGAATTGGTTGTTTCGCTGCGGAGTGCTTTTATCGCAGCTTGACTGTCCACAAAGATTGTTATCCTTGATGGATTGATGTTCTTTGTTAGGATTGTCGTAGCCGCTTTTTCGATCGCAAAAATTTCTGCTTGAAAGACACTACAGTAATCTGGTAGTCTGTATGACAAGGATAATTGTAGTGCACTGCAGTAGACTCCGGCCTCTGTGCCATTCTCCATTTTGGATCCATCAGTGAAGATCTGGATGTCGTGTTCACTGAAAGGGTGGTTCGAATCCCATTCTTCTCTTTTTGGAAAGGAGAATGACATGTTCTGCCGAAACTCTATTTTCGGGTTGATGTAATCCGATTTCATTGAATACTTGACATGCACTCTTCTCCAAAACATTTTGCGATTTGAGCACGATTTATTTTTTTTTTTAAGTAGCTTGAAGAGTGCATCTCCGTCAAAAATTGAAGTAATCTATTAAATATCTTCGTGCGATTATTTTTTATAAATTTCGATGTAGATTATCAAGACAAGAATAAATTGATGAAGTTAATTCTTATTGCGGTGATAAAGCACCATCCTTTAGCACTGTAAAAGGCTGGTATAACGAATTACGTGAAAGTCATCCAAAATCGGTTGCTGTGTCAGTAAACATCGATGATGTGTGTGAACTGATAAGGCAAGATCGTCATGTGATATATCGTAAGATTGAGGCATCTTTGAGAATTAGTATGACAAACATCAATAACATAATGCATTAAGATATTGCATAATCATTTGGCTGAAAAAAAATTTTGTTTGCGTTAAATCCCAAATAATCCAGCAAACGATCAAAACACGGTTGCCTGTTTCTTCGGCATTACCGATCATGTGGTGACAGTGGCATTAGAGCAATTTAGAACGATCAACTCTCATGACAACACTCATGATAGCACATGATCATGAGTGTTGTCACACGATCCCGACGGCCAATCAAAGTCTCCTTTTCGAGAAATCACACGTCCAGAGAATTCTTTACGCAATAGACCCATTGTTTCCCCACCTGTATGGCATGTGGCGCCGTTCTGTTGAAAATAAAAGTCGTCGACGTCAAAAGCGTCAATTTAAGGCCAAAAAAAGTCCGTCAAAATCGTTCGGTACGCAACGGTAATGCAATCCATTCACTAAAACGGTCGCACTAGCATCATTTTCGAAAAAATATTTCCAATGACATCGCCAGTCCAAAAACAGCACCAAACTGTAACTCATTGCGGATGGATAGGAGGTTCGACTATTTCTATTGGGTTTTCGGAGCCTCAGTTGCGACAGTTTTGCTTCATAACGTATCCTAGCAGATGAAAATGAGCCTCATCACTCAAAATAATTTTTTTTGAGAAATCATGATCTTGTTCATGCATTTCCAGCACCCAATTAGCGAATATACGGCGTTTTCCCAGGTATAATGGCTTCAATTCTTGTTTCAACTGCACCCTTTAGAGCTTAAACAGAATCATAGCGATTAGCGTTTGGCGACATTTTCAAGCAATAGAATGCATGAAAACGTATGAACACGTCCGAAACCCAATTGCTGGTCTTCGTCACGACGAACCTTCGACAGATTAGAATCTATTCTATTTTTTTCTCTGGCGATCCTCTCTTTGAGTGGTGTCAAATATGATAAGTGTTGCCGTATTTTTCCTAATGATGAGGTACGTTCAGTGCTATTTTCTTAGTTTTATTATCATCTGACATTTGTTGTCTGTGTTTTTGTTTTGTTCATGTCAATTATACGTACACAAAACAAAACATTCTGACAATTCAGTCTGAATAGTTCACCAATCGCTAATCGCTTTCATTCTGGAAGCGTTCTGAGCAATTGGCGAGAAGAGAGGATCGCCGATCGCCAATCGCTTTGATTCTGTTCGAGCTCTGAAGCATGTAAGCCAAGATCTTTATGCAAAATACGGTGCAAAGTGGCTGTGGATAGGCCCAATTCTTGTGATAGTCTCAAAATGGACAATCCTGAGTTTTGAGCCCCACTCTAAGCTACAGCTGCGATGTTTTCAGTTGACCTAGCCGAACGAGCATGAGTTGTGATCTTTACTTTACCAACTTGTTGGAAACATTCGAATTTATTGATAAATTTCACTATAGCTGTGCGAGAAGACGCTTGATGATGACCAAAAACAGTCCACAACCAAAAAACCAACTTTGCGAATTGTCTTTTACCGTTTTTGTAGAGAATTTTCACTATTTCATTGGATTGTGGGAGTGCGTGTCGATCCACATCTGAAAATTTACTAGTTTTTTCTTTGTCAATTGTCATCAAATGACAGTTGTATGTTACCACCTGAAAAAATGGTGGGAAATTTAAAATGATACCTCTTGTTGAAATAGCCTTTAGCAACTCCATTCTGAGTTTCAATGTTCTGTGACTTTTACTTCTAAAGGTTTTCTATCAAAAATTTGGCTCGTATCGGCGGAGCCACGCCCTCATATCCAATGCCTGTCCCAGTTTTCTAGTAGATGGTTATCACCAAGTGGTAATTTTATTCTGATTTGCAATGTTCTGTGACTTTTACTTCCATACCTATTATGTATCGAAATTTTGTTTGTATGGGCGGAGCCACGCCCCGATTTCCGATTTCCGTGCCAGTTTTCCAGTAGAAATAACTGACCAATTAGTAATTCCATTATGAGTCTCATTGTTATGCGACATTAATTTCTGAATTTGATATCAAAAAATTTGAATTGTGTCGGCGGTTCCACACCCCCTTCTCCAATTCCCGCCCCATTTGCTCTATCGGCACCAAACTTCCCAGAAACACGACAAACTTCAAGACTGCTACTGTTGTCTTAAAAAAATTTCATAAAAATTGCTTCAGCGATTTCAGAGGCTATAACTAACATACACACTTGCATACATACATATTTCCATTAAAATATAACTACACCTGTATAGAAGATCTCTTAACTCGAAATCTATACTAATATTATATTTTGAAGTGCCTTTTTTATGTTCGGAACAATCTTGAGAAAGGCCCGGCCGTTTTTCATGAAATTTTTTATAATAAAAAGCTCTCGACCTGGTGAAGGTTTTAGGCCAAAAAAATTATTAAAAAGTTTATTAGAAAAGGAGATTCATGGCTTTCAAAATCCTAAGTAAAATTCACCTGCAAGCACAAACGGACATGAACGACTCATAGCGTATAAAAATTGTTGTTGTTGTAGTGAAAAATAAAGCAGTGTGCGGCACATCGACACGATGCGAGTGTTCCAATATTTTACTCTCCCATCCTACAGTGAGTATTGCTTTGCTGAGAATAGCAATGTGATTTGTTTTTGTTTTGCCTACATATGCCCGAGCGTGTGTGTGCTATGGATAGCAACAGAGAATGGCAATGTATTTTGTTTTTGTTTTTTTTTTTGTCGAACGCTATGCGTGGTGACGTGAAAAAAAGACAGAGGCAAGCAAAAACAAATATAGCCAAACACTAGCTGCCCGTATGCGACGTTGTTCGCATTTTCTATTAAAATAAGCATTTTGAAAGAAAACCATAGAATGCATTTTTTTAAATTTATTTTAAATTTATTATAGGTAGTTTGTTATTATTTGCGCTGGATTATCTCTTATATATAAAAATGACTGACGTTGGTGTGTACGCGCATAACTCAAGAAGGGGTCGTTCAATTTTTACAATTTTGAGATTGATGGATTCGTATTGCCCCAAGGAAGGACACTATGTAGAAAAAAAATTGCCACACCCTCTTTTACCGCCCACAAATCAATAAAAATGCTATATTTCCGACGATTTTGGTCGTATTAGACTACAATTTGGTAATTTAGTTTGTATGCTCACTGTCGGAAACTTTACTAAAACTGGGTTGCCACACCTCCCATTTACCGCCCACAAATTAATAAAAATTCTATATATCGGAAGATTTTGGGGGTATTATACTTAAATTTGGTAGTTAATTTTGTTTGATTGCTGTCGGAAACTGTACTCAAAATAGGTTGCCACACCCCCTTTCACCGCCCACAAATTAATGTAAATTCTATATATCGAAAGGTTTAGGTGATACTAGACTAAAATTTCGTAATTTAGTTTGTATGCTCACTGTCGGTAACTGTACTAAAAATTGGTTGCCACACCTCATTTTACCGCCCCCAAATCAATAAAAATTCTATATTTCCGATGGTTTCGCCGTATTAGGCTACAATTTTGGAGTTTAGTTTTTATGCTCACTGTCGGCAACTGTACTAAAACTTGGTTACCACACCCCCCTTTTACTGCCTACAAATCAATAAAAACTCTATATATCAGAAGATTTTGCTGGTATTATTGGTATAGAAAATTTGGTATTAAAAATAAATTTTTATATTATTATACTAATTTATTTTGTTTGCTTGCTGTCGGAAACTGTACTAAAAATATGTTTTACCACCCACAAATATATGAAAATACTATATTTCAATCGGGTTTGGTCATAATAGACTAAAATTTGGTAATTGTGTTTGTCTTTCAAAACTACACCGTCAACTATTGAAAAAGTAGAAACATCGAATATTAAGTTTGGGCAAAACAACGTTTGCCGGGTCAGCTAGTCTTTTATATTTTTGAAGCATTTTCTTTTCCCGCATTGCTTCTTGTGTAACCTTAACTAATCGTTACTTTGATCACTAATTTTCAGGCATTTTTCTTATAATTGAACGTAGAGATGTTAACATGGCTGCCAACTTCCGTTTCCGTTTGCAAAGCCAAGTTAACATTAGTGCGGTGCACACAAATAATAACCGTAACATTCTTCGAGACATACTCGCACACTAACACAGACACTCACGCAGAGTGCCGTTATTGCGGCACATAATAATAAAATTTTAATGTAGTTTAACCCTTTTGTAGCTAGGTTTTCTAAGCGAGTGCTTTGTGGAGTTTTTTTTTTTTTTTTTTTTTTTTTTTTGTTAAAGACGACAGGAGGGAATCTTTTATAGACAAATGGAAGCCCGTACTTCCAAATAGTGTCAGAGTCCCTGGTATGGTATACTGACTAAACCACTCCTTACTTTTCTCTTCTCCTGCAAGACCCTACGGAACCACCAATCGAGGCATTACTTCGTAGGGCAGGATTGAGTATGTTTACTCATCTACGATTCTACGCTTCTTCTTAACAAAGAAACGTTTTGCGGATCATGCTTGTTTATATTCCAAAGCGATGATGTGCTGTGCTTAATATGCAATGACGCGTTGTAGGCTCATCGTGATGATGATGCATCAGGTGGAGACCGCCTCGGGAAATGGTCCCTAGCCGAAGACGCTGACGGTGCTAACGACTGCGGTCTCTTCTTGGAGAGGGGATTTCGGGGGGAGGCCGCTTCGGGAAATGGTCCCTTGACGAAGACGCTGACGGTGCTATCGACAGCGGCCTTTTCTTGGAATGGCATCACTTCGGGCATATGAATCCCTAGACGAAGACGCAAGGTACAATCGACTGCAACACCTTCCAAGATGAGCGCAGGGCTTCATCACCCCCTAACCTCTGATCTTCAGCAAATCTGCACGGTGCGGCCTACCAACTTTGTCTATAGCATAGAGTCTGCAGTTGATCTGCGCAGTCTTTCTACACGACGCAGTTCTTTGGTTATGGCGCATGCCATATTGCCTACTGAGATCCAGTTTTCTTCAGAGTTAAGCATAATGCCCACGAGAGTTTCCACTGTTGGTGACCTCCCTAGGTTATTGCTTAGCTCTAGTCTTTCCGCGTTAAATTTCGGACAGACGAAGAAGACATGTTCGGCGTCTTCAATAACACTTCCAGCACAGAAACTGCAAAACGGATTTTCGTCGTGCTTGAATCTATGAAGGTACGACTTAAAGCACCCATGACCAGTTAGTATTTGGGTGAGGTAGTAATCTACCTCACCATGACGCCTGTTAAGCCACGGTTCCAAATTTGGAATTAGGCGGTGCGTCCATCGTCCGTTCTGTGATGCCTCCCAGCGCATCTGCCACACTGCTACACTGCGATCTCGCGCTATCCTACGTTTGGAGGACTTAGGCAGTTCGAGTGGAAGCGAATCGTATGTCACGTTCTCGTTCGCAAGAAGATCTATAGGGGGAGTACCCGCAATAACCAGCGCTGCATCCGAGGAGACAGTTCGGAACGCACAGCATACTCTAAGTGCACAGATACGATACACCGATTCCATGCTTCGTAAGTAGGAGCTGAATCTGGTTGCCTCGACCCATATGGGGGCTGCGTACAAAAGTATTGATCTGACGACAGTAACTATGATCTTTCTACGGGTTTGTCTAGGACCTCTGGTATTCGACAAAATTCTTGTTAGCGCTGCAGCTGCGCTTCCCGCTTTTCCACTTGCGTATAAAAGATGCTGCTTAAAGTTAAGCCTATGATCTATCATAACGCCAAGGTATTTAACGAATGGTTTCGATACAATTGTATGTTCACCAACCGATATTCTAGCGGTCTCAACGACTTTTCGGCTGCTTATTAGCACTGCCTCGGTTTTGTGCTCAGCCAAACTGAGACCCGCTGTATTCAGCCACTGCCGCACTGCTATAATCGCTTGGTTGCACTTATCTTCAACCTCGTGCAAATGCTTTGCTACTACTATGAGGGCAATATCATCTGCGAACCCGATAATATGGGCCCTCTCTGGCAGCTGTAGACGTAGTACTCCGTCATACATTATGTTCCATAGGACTGGACCCAACACTGATCCTTGTGGGACTCCGCCAGTAACTTTATACTTTTCAGTACCCCCTTCTGTTTCGTAGTAGAGAATTCTATCCTCGAGGTAATCTCGAATGATTCTACAAAGGTAGGAGGGGACGCTAAAGCGCGCAAGAGCTTCCAGTATTCTGGTCCAATTCGCAGAATTGAATGCGTTTTTTATGTCGAGTGTTGTAACTAGACAGTACTCTTTGTCACCGTACAACCATCGAGTTCCTGAGATTGCATGGAGTGCAATTTTTTTCACCGCTCCAATTGCATCTATTGTTGACCGAGCTTTGCGGAAACCATACTGTTGGTTGGAAAGATCTCCGGCATCTTTAATTGACGCATCCAGTCTATTGCTTATCAATCGTTCTAGGATTTTGCCGGCAGTATCGAGCATACAAAGTGGACGATAGGCCGATGGATCCTCTATGGAACTAGTATTCTTCGGGATCAACACAAGTCTTTGTCGCTTCCACATTGTTGGGAAGACGCCATCTTTTAGGCATGTATTGTAGAGGTCAACGAAAACCTCTATTTTCTGCTCTATCGCAATCTTGAGCACCTTATTTGGGACTCCGTCAGGTCCGTGGGCTTTATTGTCTTCAACTTCTTTGGCTATTTTTAGGAGCTCCTCATTGGTTACATTTTGAAAATTTTGTAACTCTGTTTCAACTTCTCTGTTTAGTGCTGGCGTGTCGGGTTGTTGTGGAAATAGTGTGTGGACTATGTTCCTCAACAGTATGGGACACGTAGGTGTTGGTTGTCTAAACGAAGAGAGCTTCTTCATAACGAGCTTATATGCAAAGCCCCAGGGCTGCTGTTCAGCGTCGTCGCAGATTTGGTTGAAACAATGGGATTTACTCATTTTTATAGCCTTTCTAAGTTGAGTTCTTGCGGCTTTGAAACGCCACTGGTTTGGTAGAAATTCCTCTGTGCCTCTCGAGCGATAGTATGTACGTCTCGCTCTTATGCAGCACCTTCGCAGGCTTGAAATTTCATCAGTCCACCAGTAGACTGGCGCCCGGTGATTGTTACCTCTACCTTTTCTAACCATCGCGGCGTCGCATGCTCTTATTACAGTCTTCATCACTTGCGAGGCCTTGTCTCTAGCATTGCCAGTTGCAGACATACCTGCGAGCATGACCTCTAGAACGCCGGTATCCAGAGTGCTTTCTTTGTATCTCCTCTGGTTTTTGCACACCCTTCTTATGACGGAGTCTCCCGTGCTGAATATGATTGCGTGGTGATCGCTTCCGGTGTAGTGTTCGCTTACTTGCCAGGCAGTTTTTGGCAATAGGCTGCTACTCACAAAAGTTAGGTCAATTATGGAACCCATCCCAGCTCTTTCAAATGTGTTTTGCTGTCCAGAGTTCAGCGTAACGATATCTAAGCTCGCAAACGCCTCCAGAAGTGCTTGACCTCTCGAATTTGTTCTTGGGCATCCCCAGTCAGTTGACCATGCATTAAAGTCACCCGCGATAACTATTGGGTGTCTTCCTACAGCATCATCTGCTATTTCTTCTAGAACATTCGTGGCTTCTTGTAGAGTAAGGCTTGGGGGTAGGTAGCAGCTATAGACATAGAGTCCACCTAGTTTAGCCCTCACGAAATAGTTCATAGATTTTGTGTCTCTAATTTGCTGCTGTCTTTGGCCACAGTACCATATGGATGTTTTCCCAGATCTATCACTGATCTGGTCACCGGAGTTCCTAGTACGATAGGGCTCGCTGAGGATGGCAACATCGGCGTTTACATCCCGCACGTTTTGCTTCAAGAGATCATGTGCAACTTCGCAGTGGTTGAGATTAAGCTGATAAAACCTTATCGTGCTTTAGTCTCTCGCAAAGCCTTCTGGTAAAACGGACATTTGATGCTCGTTGTCGCGTGCTTTGTGTCAGACTTCTTATGTCTTACGCAGAGTCTGCATATTGCTGCGTTTTCGCATGCTTTGGCTCGATGGCCCAAGCTGCCACACCTAAAGCAGGACTTTGAGCAGTCTTCTTCGCTCTTGCACTTTGATGCAGCATGGCCGAAGTCCATGCATTTAAAGCATCTCATGGGTTGTATTTTAGGCCTTATGCGGCACACAACCCATCCTATTCTAATTTTGCCTGCTTTAGTCAGCTTTGAGGCGCTTTCGGGTGGCAAACTAATTGTTGCTGTTTGGGTGCCTCCATATGCTCTGCGTAGGCTGAGTATGTTGGATGGTGACACCTTTATTTCAGCAAATTGGTGTTTTAGTGCCTCAAGCACTTCCTCTTTCGTTGTGACCTCATCGATATCTTTTATCTCTATTTGAATAACTTCGGTAAGGATTTTGACTTCAGCATTGGTTCCGAGCACCGTTTGTACTGCGTTTTGGAACTTTCCGGAAGCAGGGTCCGAGGTTTTCTCTAGGAGAAGTAGGAGCTCTCCCTTGGCCGTTTTTCTTACGCCGCAGACATTTTGGCTTAGCTCTTTTAATTGGGGTTCAGCCTTCACCTGTCTGAGGATATCCGCATAGGAAGCTGCGCCTGTCGTTTTTATTACGATGGCGTCCTTTCGCGGTGGCCTCCTCACTTTCCTTCGTTTTTTTCGAACTTTTGTCCACTTCCGGTTCTGGACAGTGCTCTCGTGTGGGGTAGCAATCTTTTCAGTTGCTTTCGGCAGTTGCTTCTGGCTAGCTTTGTCAACTGCACCCCGTTTCACCGCTTCCTCACGTGGTGGGTTCTTCTTTTTATGCTCACTCACGCTGGCCTTCGAATGGGCCTGGAGGATTTTGTCCCCAGCAATCTGAACCGTACCTTGACCTTGAAGAGGCGTTTTATGCTTCCTCTTCTTGGCGGATGGTGTCGGCGATTGGGGGTCACGTTGTTCTCCCCTTGCTCTCTTGGTAGAGCTAGTTCCTGACGTAGGAAGCATTGTGGACTCTGTTTGAGTCTCCACACTCTGCCTTTGTCGTGGTTGCGATGGTTTTGCTTTGGCGGCATCCTGTTGGTGCCGCTCTTTGCATGCCTTCTGGTGCAATGCTGCAATTTCGTCCACGAGGTCTCTTATAGGCTGGTGGATGCTTCGTCGAGGGGGGGCCATCATTTCCACGAGCTTCCGAATTTTGACGGAAAGAACATCATTTTCCGACGTTTCTTGCTCGTAGTTTGCTGGTGGCGTTGATAGAGCTGGTGGTGATGAGCGTGTACGCTCATGTGCTCTATCGGCCGCTTTCTGGGGAGAACGCGCAACCCTTGGAGTACCCTTGAAGGGGTTCTGAGTCTCCCAGCTATATGAGGAACCGGGAGTACTACCTCTTTCGTTATTGCTTGTAGCATTATCTGCTACGGCAGCCAAGTTAGCCACCACCGTAGCATTGCGGTAATTTGATGACGACGACTGGGAGCCCGCTTGCTCACTCCCTACAGCCGCCGATGCTCTCTTAAAAAGAGTGTTGGATGGAATGTTGGTTGGGGCCTCCAGAATCTTTGCCCCGACCGTGGGAGTTCCCACGGGTGGATTTCCACTACTGTGGTTACCACCTGGAGTAGTTATGTTTTTAGCCGACATTCCTACACAATGGTTTTTTCTCAGGGTGACCTTCCCCTATCCTTTTATACCTACGGACAGGTATTAAAACTGCCGACCGTTACGGTACAGACGCAGACCAGGGAGCCGCTCATTCTGAGTCAGACGCGCCTGGATTTTGTGTTAACTAGGGTCCGCGGGTTCGTAAAGCCCGAAGGATTGTTCTGAGAACTGATCCCCCCTTGCGGTGAGTGCTTTGCTTTGTGGAGTATGTGTGTGTGTGTGTGTGTGGGTGTGAGTGTGTGTCTGTGCATGTGACAGTCTGCATAATGGCGTACTCGCACACATCGGAAACGGAAATATGATGAGTGCGACTTACATGCGCACTCAACAAATGCACACACACATAGTCAGCCACATACATACAAGTCTAAATGTCCTAATAAAAGGTAGTTTTTTTTTTTCTTGAGCTAGCTGTGCTAACGTTGTAATACAATTTTCACATTTGCAAGTATTCCCCGCCTACGTAGGCACACGCCCCACGCTGTAGTCGTAGCACCCTTTAAGCGGGCTCTTCATAGAGGGTCATCATCATTATTTTGCTTGAGTTTCATTGTTGTTGTTGTTGTTGTTGTTTTGGTTTTTGTTGGCACTCATACATGCAAAAAAAGCAAAGAATTCTATTACAACTGCAAATGTGATGTTTGTGTGTGTGTGTGTGTGTGTTTGCTGTTGCTATTTCTGCTGCTATTTAGTTTTATGACTAAATGTTGAGATGTGTAAATGTGTGCGAGTGTGTGTGTGTTTGTTGTGAGTTTTTGTGTTTGTGTATGTGGCATATAGTAAAAATGCTAAAATTGGTCGAAATGTCGGTGAGAATGTGGTTGTAATGAGTCATATTCTTGAAGCAGCATAAAGTATCGCAGCAAATTAGCTGTCAAATTGTTGGTAATTGGGTTGGCAATGCGAGCTGGAGTCGATGGTGAGTGTGTGAGTTTAGTATATGTGTGTGCTTGTAAGAACTGGGAGCGAGTGTAAGTAAGTGTTGCTTTTTATTGTTTTGCTCATTTGTCTGTAATGAGTGCGGATGAATATCTTTTGTTCTTGCTTGATTTTTATGTTTTTTTTTTTTTTTGTTTTCTTTATTTTTTCCACTTTAGTTAAGGTGGCGGAAAAAACAAATTAAGATATTAAGAGAAACACTTCAAGACTTAATGAGCATAACAGTTTAAATAAGGACACATATTTACTGAGATATTTAAGGGTGTCATCTTAAAACCGAGCTCTACAACTTTAAAGTGCTAAATGGCATTGTTTCAAATCATTTCTGTCTATCTATGGAAATTAGAAAAAAATTAGTTTCTTTTTGTTTTTTTGGAAAATGAACAATTACATAAATGAAAAAAATTTAAAAATTTTCCCAATTGCTGACTAATCTTCTTCAGCTATCATCAAAGTTAAAATTATGTTGCCCATTAAAATTCTCTGGTGCCCTTCAATAGAGCAGCTGCAACAGATTTCCATTGACCACAAACAAATACCCACCCAATAGAGTCAGAAAACACCCATAATAAATTCAACTTTATCATCCGTTCGTTTACAATGTTAACTGTGCGACCCAAAGAATGAAATATTCAATGGGAAAAATTGAGTAAAAATATAAAAAAACAAATAATATGCAAAATTATTGCATTTCTTATTGTGGAAACGCATAAAAATTGCATTTAACGATGTGGTTGAAAAATCGGCTCCATCGTTCAGTTGCACAATCATTTACTTGCAACAGCAACAACAACAACAACAACAACAACAACAACAACAACAACAACAACAACAACAACAACAACAACAAAAACAACAACAACATTATTTACCAAAAATATTATAGTCGTTCCAAAAAAAAAAAAAAAAAAAAAAAAAAAACAAAAAAAATATGTTGCTGGGTGAAGGACGAGACGAATCGTTTGCTGAACGAGTTGGTGCACTTTTGGCTGGTCTGTTTGTTTATATAAATAAACTCCAAGAATTTTTATACATAAATACAATTTATAAATTTATAAACGTCCAGACAGCAGCAGATTTGATCAACTCTTTGGGTAGATGGTGGTTTAACTGAAAGGTAGTGGGACTCACCCATTTTTGTTTTTTTTTTCGTTACTTTTTTATTTATTTCTATTTATCAATGCTTCAACAGCATATTTAACGAATAATTTAATAAATATCCTTCTGATATTTTGTGGGTGAACAGTCATTGTCAATTTATCAATGAAAATATCCCAAAACTTCATAAATTGAGTTAAATAGTTCTGACGTGACAACGTTACGTTTTGCAACTTTGATTCATGGAATTCGTACTCGGTTATTATAAACGGCACGGTAAATGTTATCTATACTATTATATAAAAGGGTTCCCTTGGATTTTTATTGTCCAATCACGAGATAACTGCTAAATCGATTTTAATAATTTATTCACTATTCAATTCCTATAATAAACGACCCAGGGCCGGCCCGAGAATTTGTGGCACTCTAGGCCAAGGGTCTAAATTGCGCCCCATATTTTTTAACAAGCCAAAAAAAAAAGAGTAAGAAACCTCTTTTTAATTTTATTTAAGTTAAATTTAGAATAATAAGACAAAATTATTTACATATTATTTATAAAATTCCCATCTTTATCTTTATATAAAATTCAATATTTGATAAAATTCGGCTTTGGTCGGTATTTTTCGAACTTTAAGTACAGCAAGCAAGGCATACAATGTAATATATAAAACTTTCTTTTAATCAAAATAAGACAATAAACATATCTTAAACTGCTATCTAAAGTATGCCCTTCATTACGTTGGCGGAGTTTTTTTATCTAAATAAAAAGAGAGAACTTATATTAACCCTTTCGGCATATTTGTTGCTATACGGCAACAGTTTGCTTTGTGGCTCTGTTTCTAGTTTGGGACACTCCGCTTTTTAATAATACATTTTTAATAAGAGATTGAAATGTGATGAAAAAGACGAGAAAATCAAAACTACGAAAATTAATTTTTATAACATGTTTTTCAAGGTTATTCCGAGTGAATTCATGTGCGCGACCACGCGGCCATGCAACTTCAAAAAAGAGCAAATTAAAAAATTATATTTTTAAATATTTCCGAGAATTTTCTAAAGCTAAAGGTAATTAAATATAATACTACGAATGTAAGAGATCTTATTTACATTTTTAGTTAGAAAAAATATGTAATATTTATAGCGCTAGAAGTTTTTAAAATTTCTTTGAATATTTCTAAAAATTTTTGTAATATCTATTAGGAAAGCAACACGGCTTTCAAACTTCATACTCAACTTATTTTAGTCAAAAACTGACACTGAACGAAGTTTGGAATGTTTGGCATTGCCAGGGCTAATTTGGCACTGAAAGGGTTATCCATAAATGATTTTATTTTAACTTACACCAACAGTTTTTTCCGAGCTTTACTGGCTTCAAAATTGTTGATAAGATCATCCAGTTCTAATTTCCCTACTATATCGCGTTCGATGGAAAGGGTAGCTAAGCCATCAAGGCGACCATAATACAGTATATACATATATTTAGCAATGCGGTTGTTAAATTATTTTCTAATAAATTATTTATAATTTCAATAGGAGAATCACAGCGATCTGAAGACAAATGATTTTTAAGGTATTTTAATTCGTCAAATAAATCCAAGCCGGAGATATCATTTTGATCACCGTCAGTTAAGAGAAGTTCTAAATCCATGCAATATTTTCGTATTTCATCATCCGTTATGCGTTCCAGCATTGGTGCTATCCATACAGTATATTTATTAATTTAAATATATACTTAAGTATGGTGTGCGACCGGTGTTGAAACTACTATGACAGGGCGTTGGTAGCGTCTGGAGTCATGGAAGTGACGCCTAGGAGAGGTATGATGGACGTCGTATAGATATTAGCATAGCACTGACGTCCTCAATTCCATGAACCCCGACCCCACTGCCATGGGGCAACGTCTCCTGTCTCCTTATTAGGCGAATTCGTGCGCGTTCATACTGTACATTAATATCTAAATCAATTGCAATTATTTTAGCCTCCTCCAAAATACAAGAAAATTTGGCATCTGTTCTATAGTCTTCAAGGAACATTATACTCTTTGATAACCACGTTACTGCTTGGCTGAGGTTTAAACTAACTGCCTGAAATGATTGGCTAGTTACATTTATTTCAAATAAAATATCATACCATACAATTAAAGAGCAGATAAATTTATATTTTTCAATTTTGGGCAATATAACTGTGGCCTTTGACTTATTTTTCGCTGCTGTGGCTGTGGTTATATTAAGTTGCTCATCATGGTTCAAAAAGTCGTCTTGTGTGTGTTATAAAATGTTTGTACACAATTGATCGAGAACTGAACCTACATGTTTTATGCCAACTCCACACGGCTCATGTTCTCAAGAAGCTTTTCATGACTCTGAGGTATGACATTGTCTGCAAAGAGGTGATGACAGATCAGAAAATTTTTTATTAAAATAAAATTTTCCGTGAGGGGGAATCCATCTCTCGCTCCAGGCATGCAAGCTACACACTTAACATGCATGCCACGGTCGCCATATATGTTTCCATATATATTGATTGATATATTTTTTTTTAAATATGTAAGGTGCCCCTATCTGTATGCGCCCCGAGCCCTGGCCTTACTAGCTCGGCTCTAGGGCCGGCCCTGAAACGACCCTGCTACTTGATTCTACGTTTTTGGGGAAACTTTTTATTTAATTGCTGCCATTGTACAAGCAACACAAAATAACAGCAAACAATAGCTTAAACTCTTTGTTGAGAGAGAGAGGTGAGATTCTACAACTCACCGTGCAACGAGTGCGGACAAAAATAGCTTACGAAAAAAAATTCATAAATTTATAAATCTAAATATACAAAATAATAGTTTAGAGTATTAATATTCTTCATGTAAGAGCACTCGTGGTAAGAGCACTCCAATTATGGACATGCCACTTTTTAAAAGTTGACTTGAAAAGGTGATGAAATTCTTCTTTTTACAATTTGATACTGTATATACATATCTTCATAAGGCGTAAATTTTAATATAAAAAATATGCAAACAAATTAATTTATATATATTTTACTAGCCTTTTCCCGGCTCGCGTTGCTGCACCCTGCAACTATATGGGAACATAATAGGTGTATTCAAAACTTTTCTTAGACTCATAGTTTGACACCTCTGTTATTTTCCACAGTAAATATATCCGTAACAGTTTCCCAGTAGCAGGAGATCACCAAATAGTAACTCCATTTTGAGTTTGTATGTAAGTATTGCTACTTTTACTTTCAAAGCTATTCGATAATACAAATTTAAACTGTATGGGCGGAGCCACACCTTCTTATATAATGCTCATCCCAGTTTTCTAGTAGATGGACATTACCCAGTTTTAGTACAGTTGCCGACAGTGAGCATACAAACTAAATTACAAAAATGTAGCCAAATCAAGGGAAACCGTAGGAAATATAGCATTTTTATTGATTTGTGGGCGGTAAAAGAGGGTGTGACAGAAATTTAAGCCATCTCGTACTTGAAAAAAATGTGCTGCCAAAATTTCAGCTCTATCGGCTCAGTAATTGTGAAGTTTCCAACCATCACACAGACAGCGTTTTGCTTTTTGTATATATATTTTGGATAAAGATTATGGGTTATAACTTTTGATTGGTAAGAGATACTACAATAATTTTTTCTAATAAATTAATTTCTAAGCTTTTATATTTTTACAAAAATATAAAAACACAATATTGGAAAAAAATTTTCTTCGAAAAAATCAAGGGATAGGCCTTGCTTTTTGAATCACAAAAATGGTTTTTAATTTTTGCGTAAAATTTAAATAACTTTTGTTTACAAATGTTATAACTTTTAAATAGAATTGACAATTTGTGATTTTGAATTTAAGTTAGTTTTACAACAAAAACAAATTTTGAGCCTTTTTTTGAGGAAAAATCCAAAATTTTAGACCTTTTTTGAAAAAAAAATTTAATATATATATACTCAACTAACGGTATTTTTGCAATAATGTTTTCATAGTACTTTGATGAAGCTTTAAGACATAAAAAAAATTTAACAAAATGTGTACAAATGCAGCGGAGATATTTTAATCGAAAGTCACAAAATTAAATTTCTGATTATTTTTTTCTCATTATTAAGCAACGATGTTGCATTAAATATATCGTTGTAGTAAAATTTTTCATAGTTTTCAAGACATGTTCATGTTTTTGATGTCAAAATAACGGAAATTTTTTTAATTTTACTAAATTTAAGAAATATTTTATATTTTGTAAATATCTGAATGTGTAACCTAAGAAAACAACTAAAAATATGCGATTTTGTAAAAAATTTGTACTACAGCACCATCTGGTGTCCAAGGTGGGTCAAAGAAGATAGTGCTAAAAAAATCATCGTACCTGAAAACTGCTATATACAAATTTGTATTCTAATCGCATAAGCGGTTTGGGAGTTTTAGGTGGTTTTGTAAAAAATGTGTACTATAGCGCCCTCTGGTGTTCAAGATAGGTCAAAAACGATAGCAGCAGAACACTCAACGTACATGAAACTCACTGTATACCACTTTTCATTCTAATCGCATTAGCAGTTTATGAGTTTTAGGCAGTTTTGTAAAAAATTTGTACTACAGCGCCCTCTGGTGTTCAAGGTGGATCAAAATTGATAGCCCACGAACACGCACCGTACCAAAAAACTTCTATACACAAATTTTCATGCTAATCGGATGAGTAGTTTAGGAGTCTATTGCGGCCTTACAAACATAAGTTCCTTTTTATACCCCCACGTTTAAAAAACGTAAATGGGGGTATATTAATTTTGTCACTCCGTTTGTAACGCCCATAAGGAGGCGTGGTAGGTATAGAAAAGTATATATATTCTTGATCAGCATCACCACCCGAGTTGATTTAGCCATGTCCGTCTGTCTGTCCGTCTGTCCGTCTGTCTGTGATCACGATTCCAGCCGTAATTTTAAAGCTATCATCACGAAATTCTATATTTAAGCTTTTATCTAAAAAATGAAGGTCAAGTTCGTAAATGAGCCAAATCGGATGAAAACCACGCCTACCTCCCATACAAAGCGACTTTATCAAAACGGTAAAATCTCTTAGAATTCAACAAAAATGAATATATGGACTTGAAATTTTGCATATGAGTTTTGATGTTCAAAATACACTCTAAGTATGAAATTCAATCAAATCGGATGAAAACCACGCCTACCTCCCATACAATGTGACTTAATCAAAAAGGTAAAATTTCTCTAAAATCCACAAAAATTAATGTATGGACTTGAAATTTTGCATATGAACTTTGATATATAACGTGTACTATGTGTATGGAATTCAACCAAATTGGGTGAAAACCACGCCCTCCTCCCATACAAAGCTATTTTATCAAAAAACAAAAGCGAATATTTTCTGTTAAAAATATAACGAAAACGTTTTTACAGATAAACATTTTATTGATTGCTTAAGACTTTGAATATACTTTGGTTCGGCCGTGGGGGTATTTTAACTTCGGCCCAGTCGAAGATCATTTCTTACTAGTTTATATATATAGATAGATAGATAGACTAGCTTTTCTCGGCACGCGTTGCTGCACCCTGCAACTATATGGGAACATAATAGGTGTATTCAAAACTTTTCTTAGACTCATAGTTTGACATCACTGTTATTTTCGACTGCCCGTTACAGTTTCGCAGTAGCAGGAGATCACAAAATAGTAACTCCATTTTGAGTTTGTATGTACATAAGTATTGCTACTTTTACTTTCAAAGCTATTCGATAATACAAATTTTTACTGTATGGGCGGAGCCACACCCTATTATATAATGCTCATCCCAGTTTTATAGTAGATGGACATTACCCTGTTTTAGTATACTTGCCGACAGTAAGCATAAAGACAAAATTACCAAAATGTAGCCAAATCGACGAAACCGTAGGAAATATAGCATTTTTATTGATTTGTGGGCGGTAAAAGGGGGTGTGTCAGAAATTTGGGCCATCTCGTACTTGAAAAAAATGTAGTGCCAAAATTTCAGCTCTATCGGCTAAGTAATTTTGAAGTTTCCAGCCATCACACAGACAGCTTTTTGTATATATATTTTGGATAAACATTATTGGCTATAACTTTCGATTGGCAAGAGATACTTAGATAATTTTTTCTAATAAATTAATTCTTTAGCTTGTATATTTTTTCAAAAATATAAAAACACAATATTGGAAAAAAAAATTTTGTTCGAAAAATTCAAGGGGTAGGCCTTGTTTTTTGAATCACAGAAATGGTTTTTAATTTTTGTGTAAAATTAAAATAACTTTTGTTTACAAATGTTATAATTTTTAAAAAGAGTTGAAAATTTGCGAATTTGAATTTAAATTATTTTTACAACAAAAACAAATTTTGAGCCTTTTTGTGAGGAAAACTCCAAAATTTCAGACCTTTTTTGAAAAAAATATTTAAAATATATATACTCAACTAACGGTATTTTTGCAATAAGGTTGTCATAGTACTTTGATGAAGCTTTAAGACAAAAAAAAAATTTAACAAAATGTATACAAAAGCAGCGGAGATATTTGACTCGAAATTCGCAAAATTAAATTTCTGATTGTTTTTTTCTTATTTTTGAGCAACGATGTTGCATTAAATATATCGTTGTAGTAAAATTTTTCATAGTTTGATGTGAAAATAACGGAAATCATTTTTATTTTACTAAATTTAAGAAATATTTAATATTTTGTAAATATTTACACATGTAACCTAAGAAAACAACTTAAAATATGCGATTTTGTAAAAAATTTGTACTATAGCACCATCTGGTGTCCAAGGTGGGTCAAAGAAGATAGTGCTGAAAAACTCATCGTACCTGAAAACTACTATATACCAATTTTCATTCTAATCGCATGAGCGGTTTGGGATTTTTAGGTGGTTTTGTAAAAAATTTGTACTATAGCGCCCTCTGGTGTTCAAGATTGGTCAAAAACGATAGTAGCAAAACACTCAACGTACATGAAACTCACTGTATACCACTTTTCATTCTAATCGCATAAGCAGTTTATGAGTTTTAGGCAGTTTTGTAAAAAATTTGTACTACAGCGCCCTCTGGTGTTCAAGGTGGATCAAAATTGATAGCCCACAAACACGCACCGTACCAAAAAACTTCTATACACAAATTTTCATGCTAATCGGATGAGTAGTTTAGGAGTCTATTGCGGCCTTACAAACATAAACTCCTTTTTTATATATATAGATAGATAGAAGATAGATAGATGTGTTTTAGCAAACAAATTTTAATTAAAAGCAAACGTAAAAAAATTTTTGTATAACTAAGGACATGTTCAAGAAATCTAAAAAAACCAAAACTTTGAAAAGAAATAACAAAAAAAAAGCATTTTTGTTTTTGAATACGTCATTCTCTAAAGGTAAGTAGGGTGGTTGATAGTGATCAGTAGTGGGATTCTGTAACACATTTCGGCCGATATTCGGTGTCGCAAAGATCTGCTTGCGATAGTTTTCGGAAAGTGGTATTCAGAAAATACTTTTTCCGATTTTGTCGGTGAAATTATAGGAAGTTTGTCACAAACGAATCGCACAATTTTGCGACGAATATTTTCTTGTAGAAAAGTGAATCGAAAATATCTGTAAGTTTTTTGAAATTAAAATTATTTACAATAAATTAATTTGAAATGAAAAATTTTAATTTCTAGTATTTTTTGTAGCTTAAAATGGTTTTTCGTTATTTGACAATGGATGCTGCGCTCATGCTCGTGAAATTAATTTAGAACTATCATTTCTTCAAAGAGTTGATT
>OX030948.1:173662636-173800136 GCA_943735915.1 Pherbina coryleti
TGTGGTGTTTAAATATTATCAACACGTTAGAAAATATTTTCACACTAAAAAAAATATTGTAATATATCCATCTATTAATTTTAGTCGAATTCTAAGATATTTTACCTTTTTAATAAAGTCACTTTGTATGGGAGGTAGGCGTGGTTTTCATCCGATTTGATTGATTTTTATACTCAGAAGCTCATACGCAAAATTTCAAATCCATCTATTAATTTTTGTGGAATTCTAAGACATTTTACCTTTTTAATAAAGTCACTTTGCATGGACGGTAGGCGTGGTTTTCATCCGATTTGATTCATTTTGGAACTTGACCTTTATTTTTCAGAGAAAAGGTTATATATCGAAATATTTCATAGCTTTTCTCATTTCTTAATTATTGACCAAAATATAGTCCACATGTAGGGTAGCTACCACTCCCACTTGTTCAATCGAGTGGAAATTCTTTTAACTTTTTTGAAATTACATACAAGATATCTACGTTTAATTTTGTTATCGTAGTTTATATCATTTCTAAGATATAGCGAAAAATGTGATTAAGTTGTATGGCAGCTGCCACGCCCACTTGCTCAATCACGCCGAAATTTTCTCCACTTTTTTTAAATTACATACAAGACGTCTATGATCAATTTTGTTACTGTAGCTTAACTCATTTCTAAGATATAGCAAAAAATGTGATAAAGTTGTATGGCAGCTACCACGCGCACTTCTCCAATCACGCCAAAATTTTCTTTACTTTTTGGAAATCACATACAAAAAAATCTACGTTTAATTTTGTTGTCGTAGCTTATCTAATTTCTAAGATATAGCTCAAATTATGTTTCAGTTGTATGGCAGCTGCCACGCCCTTGTATTTTTCTTTACCTAAAACATCGAAAACTACAAAAAAATCTACAAAATAATATTTTCCGTCTAACTTGTACCAATCGCATCACTGTGCGTCGGCTAAGAATATCTTCTTTTATGCCTTATTTAATTTTTTCAACAACAACAACAATAATAGCAAAAAGTTGGTTATTTACAATTAAGTGCTGCCTCAAAGTTTATGCAGCAACCATGCCACCAAAACAAAAAATTTCCAAACCGGCACCTGCTATAGTCTTGGCTTTGTCTTCCGTAATGATTTTTGTGTAGATGAATTTCTTTTAGTGGTTTTCCCACATGACTGATTGCCAACAACTGTGTGGCTGTGTGAGTGTGTATGGTGAGTGTGGATTTGTATACGTCTATGATTGTAATACTGTGCGTACATACGTTAAAGTGTAATTCTGTGGCCACAGAGTATTGCCTGCATTGGCTTGCGTGAAGGGGCTCCGCATTGGTTGTTGTGGTTTACCTGGGAAATATGTAGAAATCATATCGTTGAAAGTGAACGGAGGCATGTCATGTTAGAAAGCAGCAACAAGCGGAAGGAAGTGTGCAATGTTGCTTGTTGTGCCAACTTCAGGGTTAGACTGGGTTAAATTGACGTCACCACAATTAAATTTAAATCATGTTTCAACAGTTAACTGAAAATATTTGATTTATTAATCGACAAACTTCGAAATAAAGCATCAAATTGAGCTTTTAAATTATGTAAAAGGAGAAAACGAAAGTGTCTTGATTAATTCTTTTAAGCAAATGGTGAGAAAACTTAATTAGTAGAATAATTTTCCACAAATATTTAGTTAGTTGTTAATTAAGTGTTTAACTTATTTTTGGCTAAAGTTTACTTTTCACCTCTGGAATATTTAACTACAAATTAACATGTTTTCTTCTTTGAGCTTTTATCGCACTACTAGCAGAAGCGATATTATAAATAAATCTTGCATATTTTTAGGCGCTGTACTTAAAAGCTTGCCAGCTAATTGCTCAACTAGCTAGTAGTTACTTTCGCGTTGTTGTTTTTGCTGCTGTTGTTGTTGGGTAAACATAAAGGTGTGCAATTAGGAAAATTTATTTTTTTATTTCCCGCAAAATTCCAAAAACGTTCGGGAAGAATTAGCAACTAGTTGCCAGCAACAATCAACGCAAAGTTTATGCATTTCATTAGCTTTAATTTTATTCGTTGTAGCAAAAATTTTTGACTTTTTCACTGCATAATTTTCAGCAGTTTTAATTAAATCAGTTTTCTTATTATTTCATTAGCTGTTTGATGTTTTAAGTTTTGATTTGCATACTTTGAGGCCAGGTTTAACAACACCATCGCTGTCGGTGTTGCTGTTACCATGGTCTTTATCATCATCATCACAGTGTTCATTATCATAGGCAAAACCATTATCATATTTCAATTATTAATGACATAATTGCTTATTGCACTGCTTACATATGATTTATGGCATTTAATACGTGCTGAAGGACGTACGAAGAACGAAGCAGCATCCTTAATGTTCGAGATTATTGCAGGTTCAATGCCCACGCACACCTTGTTTAAATATTTTGTCCAAATTGTAAACGGTGTCTTATTCAGATAATACAAATTAAGAAAATTAATCATCTCGTTATTTAAGGAGTTTGACATTGTTGTCTATTGTTGAGTCATCAGAACTTACAGCTTATCTTTAAAGTATTGCTTTAAGCAGTCAACAATTTAAGGCACGACAGCTGTATTGACGATTTTGAGTTGAAGAATGGAATTAAGAGAATTTTGAAATTTTTTATCTTTTTTTTTTTAAGGTGACGAAGTTACTTCAAAGATCGACAATGCAACATTCATAAAACGGCGTTGCATTCAAATTTTACTCAGCAGCATAGATGTGCTATTAGGCCTCATATCTAAATTACAAAAAAATTCTTATCGTCATGATTTCAGGGTGGCAACCACATAATGCAGTAAAAATGCTATAGCCATGAAAAACCGTTTCATGGAATTTTTACTCAGTGACTACTGGCGTAAAAGTAAATTTTAAGGCACGGAAATGAAGGTGAGGTCTTCCGACACATGATAAAAATAAAAAAGCAAAAAAATTGACGTCGTCATGAGGCCCCTCAGGGAACCGCTTAATGTGACGCATATGCATCAATCAACATCAACATCAACATCAACATCATCATCAACATCAACATCAACATCAACATCAACATCAACATCAACATCAACATCAACATCAACATCATCAACATCAACATCAACATCAACATCAACATCAACATCAACATCAACATCAACATCAACATCAACATCAACATCAACATCAACATCAACATCAACATCAACATCAACATCAACATCAACATCAACATCAACATCAACATCAACATCAACATCAACATCAACATCAACATCAACATCAACATCAACATCAACATCAACATCAACATCAACATCAACATCAACATCAACATCAACATCAACATCAACATCAACATCAACATCAACATCAACATCAACATCAACATCAACATCAACATCAACATCAACATCAACATCAACATCAACATCAACATCAACATCAACATCAACATCAACATCAACATCAACATCAACATCAACATCAACATCAACATCACCATCAACATCAACATCAACATCAACATCAACATCAACATCAACATCAACATCAACATCAACATCAACATCAACATCAACATCAACATCAACATCAACATCAACATCAACATCAACATCAACATCAACATCAACATCAACATCAACATCAACATCAACATCAACATCAACATCAACATCAACATCAACATCAACATCAACATCAACATCAACATCAACATCAACATCAACATCAACATCAACATCAACATCAACATCAACATCAACATCAACATCAACATCAACATCAACATCAACATCACATCAACAACATCAACATCAACATCAACATCAACATCAACATCAACATCAACATCAACATCAACATCAACATCAACATCAACATCAACATCAACATCAACATCAACATCAACATCAACATCAACATCAACATCAACATCAACATCAACATCAACATCAACATCAACATCAACATCAACATCAACATCAACATCAACATCAACATCAACATCAACATCAACATCAACATCAACATCAACATCAACATCAACATCAACATCAACATCAACATCAACATCAACAACAACATCAACATCAACATCAACATCAACATCAACATCAACATCAACATCAACATCAACATCAACATCAACATCAACATCAACAACAACATCAACATCAACATCAACATCAACATCAACATCAACATCAACATCAACATCAACATCAACATCAATATCAATATCAACATCAACATCAACATCAACATCAACATCAACATCAACATCAACATCAACATCAACATCAACTTCAACATCAACATCAACATCAACATCAACATCAACATCAACATCAACATCAACATCAACATCAACATCAACATCAACATCAACATCAACATCAACATCAACATCAACATCAACATCAACATCAACATCAACATCAACATCAACATCAACATCAACATCAACATTAACATCAACATCAACATCAACATCAACATCAACATCAACATCAACATCAACATCAACATCAACATCAACATCAACATCAACATCAACATCAACATCAACATCAACATCAACATCAACATCAACATCAACATCAACTTCAACATCAACATCAACATCAACATCAACATCAACATCAACATCAACATCAACATGAACATCAATATCAACATCAACATCAACATCAACATCAACATCAACATCAACATCAACATCAAAATCAACATCAACATCAACATCAACATCAACATCAACATCAACATCAACATCAACATCAACATCAACATCAACATCAACATCAACATCAACATCAACATCAACATCAACATCAACATCAACATCAACATCAACATCAACATTAACATCAACATCAACATCAACATCAACATCAACATCAACATCAACATCAACATCAACATCAACATCAACATCAATATCAACATCAACATCAACATCAACATCAACATCAACATCAATATCAACATCAACATCAACATCAACATCAACATCAACATCAACATCAACATCAACATCAACATCAACATCAACATCAACATAAACATCAACATCAACATCAACATCAACATCAATATCAACATCAACATCAACATCAACATCAACATCAACATCAACATCAACATCAAAATCAACATCAAGATCAACATCAACATCAACATCAACATCAACATCAACACCAACATCAACATCAACATCAACATCAACATCAACATCAACTTCAACACCAACATCAACATCAACATCAACATCAACATCAACACCAACATCAACATCAATGAAACCGGACCATGAAAGCGGAAAACGACTTTAACATGAATTAGGATATGATTTAGGATAAAAATGAAAACACACCTTTCCAAACTGGAAAGGTGATGCTGTATATTTGATTAAGTCAAGAATTTGGTCATGGAATAAAAGAAGAGTTTGGACATGAAATAAGAGTATAAAGAAACACCGTCTCGTCAAAACCTACGGGTGTGTCCACGACACAGCCAACTCTTTTTTTATTTCTTTACAATCACTTTCATACAAAATTAATAGGTAATTAATAATCCGAAAAAGTAACTCTTTTATTATTGCCTATACGCAGGTTAGTGTTTAAAAATCTATATTGATTAAAGTTCTTCGGCACTCTTCTAGCTTTGATATTAGCAAAATCGATTATCAATGCAATTTCTACATTTCCAAATGTGTCAAGATCATGAGATACTATAAGTTTCTTCGAATGATTCGAAGTTAGATCATTTAATAAATTTCAAAAAACTTTCTATCATTAAATTACACTGTTCAACATGCAAAAAAAATAACAAGGTTCTGATAACGGGTTCTGAAAGAGGGGACAGAACGAAAAATAAAAGTCTAACGGCGTTTTTAAAGTTTACGTATGAGGAGGGGATTAAGCTTTCCCCCTTTTTTGCACATTCTTATAGTGAATCGGCATAGGAAATCATGTTATCCTTACATTTTGGGTATAGAATGTGCTCTGGGTATTTATGTAAAATACAACGAGAAATATTTTTGCAGAACATTTTAACCCCACAACTTCTCAATTTATGGGTCTTTTTTGGCCCTTTAGTGATAATAGGCAAAAAAGACCAATAAAACAAGGATATATTGGGTTAAAATGTTCCACAAAAAAATTGATCATAAAATTCTACTATAATACTCTGAATGCACCAAAGCTGAAAATTCAACTTAAATGCCAGAAATAGGCCAAAACATAGAATGTGTTAAAGGGTTAATTTCGCAACGTTTTTCATTGTTGTTGCATTTTAAATGTATTTAGCGGCTAACTCAATGTTGTCATGCCAGACAACATCATTGTTGTTGTTGTTGTTTTTGTATGTCATGTCAAAGTAGACTTAGAAATAAAAACACAACATAAATAGGGTGTCAAATTATTTGTGCTTTGCAACAGTTTTGGATTTTCATATAAATTTGAAATTCATTGCGGTGCCGGAGATAATTTTGTTCTTCAGGTACAAAAAACCTGGGATCATTACCCAACGTTGTAGTGCGATTATCCCACATTTTCAGCACTATATATTACATTTTGATAAATTATACACGTCCTTACCACTGCTAGTTTATCTATGTGCTCTTCGTATCTATTCACTGGGAACTATTCGGCATAATAGAATTCCAAACACAAAACTACCATCAGTAAAAGATGAAAAAAAAAAAAATAAATAACTGGCCATTTCAGCCCTTGAAAGGACTTTGACCTAGCTTCTTATGATCAATTGTGTTGTGCGTGTTATTAAGTTTGTACACAATTGACCGAGAAATGGACCTACAGGCTTAACGCCGACTCCGAACGGCGATGAACGAAATGTTCTTATTCTCAATAAGCTTTACATGGCATTTTGATTACTCTCTGAGGTTTGCCATTGTCTGCAGAGAGGTGGCGTCCGTACAGAAAAATTATTTTAATTCAAATAAGTTTCTGTCGCTGCTGGGGTTCGAACCTGGGTCTCCAGGTTCATTGACATATCGGCCACGCACTTTAACCAACTACGCCACGGACGACAAGTAAAAGATATAGAATTTAAAAGAAAGGAGAGAGGAACTATGATGGAGTATACTGGAAGAGCATATGGTGTTGATATTTCCACCATTTTGTGGAAAAGTACAAAAAAACGTGCTTCTAGCTTCCACTTACGTTGAAGTAAAACCATTCTTAACAGATAATCCAGCCACTCAACCATCGTAAGTAGCACAGTATCATAGAAAAAACAAGAACTATTTCGAAGTGGATTGCCGACACATAATTCGTGAATACAATACGAGTGGACATGGGTGGAGTAGATTTGTAAGATGGTTTGATTGGTCGCTATCATATTCGAGTATGGGCACCACTACATTTAAAGCTTCTGTGTTGTTTCTGTATTTGTCTTTTGTATTTGATTTGTTCTTGCATTTTGTGTTGCTACATGAGCCTTTGCTCTCAATTCTTGCTCTCAACGGTCCCAGAGCGCTCTTTGCCCATAGCTGATCATATTCGATTGAGGACGCAAAACGTAATGACTCGTTTTTTTTTATCACCTTATTGATATGGCTGTGGTTAATGCGCACATTTTGTATAAACGAGCTAATTTCGAACTACAACAAAAGGACAGTGAACTGTCATAAAAAATGGCTAACTTTGCCTGAATTTTGAATTGAATTTTGTGAAGAAATAGCTACTTCTCCTTGCAGCATCAAAGAAAAATTACCAGTTGGAAGTCCTGCTGTAAATGCTGAACCTACCAATTCTGTGGTTGGAAAGAAAAGTCCGATTCGATAAATACGATCAGTTTCCTTAATGCATAACAGAAAAGAGGAAACAAACTTGCAAATATTGTGCAAAGATTGCTTTAAAAACCGAAACAAAATGTAAACGCACAAAATGCGACATAAATTTATGACGCTCTACGATAAGAAAATCTTTTTAAGGGTATCATAAAAAAAAAATTTAGTTTGTTAAAAATACGACTATGTAACTTTTGTATTTTTTGTACCTTCTCTAAGCTTACTTTTATTTTTCTTTTTTATATATAAACGACCTTATGAATGAATAAAAACCAACTTTATTTTATATTAAAAAGCCAGCTTTGATGCCGTCTTTTATAAATTTCGTATGTGAAATGTTGCCATAAGAGCATCAAATTCATGATTCTCGCACCAAAATTAACTAAAAACACAAATTTCTGAGTCACTAACTTCTGTATTTCTGTTTTGCAGGATTGAGGGTTAATTATATGTTTGTAGACAGTTAGGGCTAAAAGTTCAATTTAAGATTTCCCAAGTATAGTCAACGCGGCATTGCAGCAAATCTCCATTTCTTTCGGCCACAGCATATTGTATAAGTGGTAATGTTAATATTAACGTAGCACTGAGGAAGGTCAGTGCTGTCGAGCGGCTGGCAAATAAAACCCCATAGGCGGAGACGGAAATACAACTTATTTTGGTATGTAACGATGTCCATTGTAGCTTAGAAAATAAATTTTATTCAAATAAACTACTTGAAAATCACATCGCCTAATAATACATACCTCATGTTCTAATAGAAACATGCGTCGAGCATCTTGAATACACCTTATTTTGTAAGCATGTCTGGCCAAATAGAGTTCAATGTCCAGCAGTTGTGCTTGAAAACGTTGTCGCTCCATATGAAGCATATCCGCCGCATACGATATGATGTAAATCTCCAAAAGCTCTAAGATTATGAATGGTACTGCCATTAGACCAATTTTACGGCGAATTTCTGCACTCAGATGTTTTGCGGAGATATAACATCCTATACCATCGTATAGTTCACAGCAACTCAAAAACAAACGACTGTAAATACAGACCAAAACTGGCGCAGCACATTCGGATATTTTAAAGTGAAGGTTTTGCATGCGGCGTTCTATTTTTATCAATTTAAGTGGAAATTTTGGTGGCTTTCCAGGTGCTCTTACAAGCAATCTTAAGTAATCACACAGCAAAGTGTTCAGAGCTCTATAAAAATTCGTTATGGCAACAATACATAACAAGTGGGCGTGAAAGCAAAGTTCATAGCTTATGATATAAAAATTCAACAGTATAAATGTTCTAGGTCATAAAGAAAATTTCATCAGATGTGAAGTCATTGAGGTGAAAATAATGAATAGACAACGGAAGGAGATAAGTCTAATTTGTGTCCTATTCAAATAAGAACTGCAATAACACGATTGTCTTATATATGCCTCAATCCTGCGGAATTCACTAATGATGATTTTAAAGCGTTCTTGATTCTTCCTCAGAGACTTCACTATAATCACATTTGAGGAAAATACCACAACAGCATACAGAGCACTCATTGTTATTTCCTGGGCAAAAAAAGATTTAGTGCTCTTAGAGGACCCTATTCGAGCACCGAGAATAATAGCAAATATAATTGCAAACCAAGAGTAATAGTAGGTAAATTGTAGCATTATAAAAGAATATACTTTAAGAAATTTATCAAATTTTGTCCCATTCGTTCTTTTGTTTAGTGATTTCAATCGAAAATTAACACATCCCCGAAATTGTGCTATATAGTATATTGTATACCATATAAACAATGATGTGTGTTGCAGTTTTAGATGTTTACTCACTGAAGCAAACATTCTTTCTGTGGGGAGTATTATGCTTTTCTGCAAAAATAAATGGAAGAAAAATTCATTAAGTTTGTTTACACTAAAGTCAATCTAGATATTTTTGGAAACGGGCTTACCTTCCAATGTCTTAATTACACTTTCTTAAAATCGAGATATGATCGTAACGTATTATTCTTCAAATTTAATGTTGTGAATTCAGTTACAAAAAGTTCATCACAACCAGTACATGACTACAGTTCAGCGACAATTATTTTTGAGAACATTGGTTCTTATATCAGAAGTCGAAAATGTGTAAACAATAAGTAGAGACACGGGGGAAGGGGTAGAAAAAAATTGCTGCATTACAGAAATGAAATATTGTAGCATTATGTTTATTACCTTAGCAATTAAATTATAATGCAATGGTACTTTTAGTTATCATGCTACAAGTTTAACCCTGGGGTTGTGTGGATTGTCAAGTGAGTAAAATACTGGATGAATTAGTGTTATTTTTAAGTATATTGAAAATACTACAAATTTTGTTTTTAACGTATTAATATTGACAAATATTTCGCGTTACAAACGCTTATTTATTTAGCGAATTCATGTTAACCCTCTACTGATCCAGCGCATTATGATCCAGCTAAAAAAAACAATATGTTTTTTTTGTTGGATTTATATTTTAAATGGAATAATTAGATACGTAAAGAAACTTTTTTTTCAGAAACGTAGGTCCATTTTCTAATAAAAAAAAACAAATTTGCCATACATGCAAATGCATTCGTATGCATTCCTAGCTTTTTCAACTTTAAAAATAACTGCCATATAAAGTGCTTTTATTAATTTTAAACTTATATTTTACGGTTGTGTAACGAAGCTTCCGGTCTTCCGGCTCTATAGCTGAGGTATGCTCAGTCGCTGTGCAGGACTCGTCACAAAATTTATATTTTTGGGATTTCTTTTTTAAAAAAGTATAGTTTTATTCGTCCGTGGCGTCCGTGGCGTAGTTGGTTAAAGTGCGTGGCCGCTATTCAATGAACCCGGAGACCCAGGTTCGAACCCCAGCAGCAACAGAATATTATTTGAATTAAAATAGTTTTTCTGTACGGCCGCCACCTCTCTGCAGACAATGGCAAACCTCAGAGAGTAATCAAAATGCCATGTAAAGCTTCTTGAGAATAAGAACATTCCGTTCATCGCCGTTCGGAGTCGGCGTTAAGCCTGTAGGTCCGTTTCTCGGTCAATTGTGTACAAATTTAATAACACGCTCAACACAATTGATCATAAGAAGCTAAGTCAAAGTTCTTTCAAGGGCTGAAATGGCCAGTTATTTATTTATTTTTTTTTTTTGTTTTTTTCGTCCTCAGCCTTCACCTGATATCCTTGTCAAATTTCTTCTTCCGATTCTGCTTAGCCGTGACAATTCCTATTTTATATTCTTTGTATTTTCCTTGGTTAGCCAGCTTTCTTCCTTTGTTGGTGCGTCAGCTACTCCTCGATCAACCTTATTCTTTCGATGGTCCCTCAGCAACTGGTTTTTCAATCAACTCACTGCTTCAATCGCGCCTCTTGTTAGACTATGCTTGCTGGCATGGTATAATAATACAAGGTAGCATTCATGGCACAATAATACAAGGTAGCATTGACAACTGCTTATATTCTCTTCTACAAGAAAACATCTCCTGTCAAAAACTGCTGTTTGTGGAAATGCATCTGCAGCTGCTAAGGTTGTTGTTTTTTTTTTCACTTCAACGTTTTCAACATTGTTTGTGTTTTCAATGGCGGATTGTGAGAGCTCTTTTTTTGAGTAAATTTTTTGACAGAAGATGTTTTCCCAAGCAACTGTCAATGCTACCTTGTATTATTATACCATGGCTTCCAGCTACAAATTAACAACACTCACTGATAAACTACACTGACATTTTTTTTGCAACTGTGCAAAATAAAGTGACAACAATATTCACCACATAATCAAAATGGTCTAATAATGCATTTTAATAACTGTTATTTTTCGTAACTGCTAATATCCGTTCGAAATTCGAAATTTAAAATTAAAAGCCATACATGGCTTCCTATGCAGTAGAGGGTTAAAGCAATATATTAATTCATTGAACATAAACATAACAAAGTAATTCATATTCATATTACAGTTTAGTAACAAAAATAGTATTTATGTCATACATTAATATGATGCGTGAAATTAGTAATCGATGATTTAATTACTAGTGTGCGTTTCGATGCAAGTCACTTACATTACACTTACATTACGTGTTCATTACAAGTAATTTGTCACATAAAATACTATACAACACTTTTTGGAGCGCCTGTTGTGTTTTCTGGTGGGCAATCCACAAAAACCATTATTTTTAGGGTGGTGAGGTAGATCAATATATGGTGCAGTACGCTGCATAGTTTTCTTAACCTTAGGCCCGTTTACATGTTTTACAACTTAATCCCGTGAATCTGGGTCATATTGACCCGTGGAGTATTTTGTATGGAAAATTTCCTTTTTTCAATGAGTTAAAATTAAAAAGTGATGTTATTTCATGAAAAATTAATTTTACTAGTTGTTTTTTTTTTAATATATGTTTCCACAAAACATTTGCAATTTTCATATGAATGTTGAGAAAAAAAAATCAAAATTAAAAAAAAAAATTTGTGTGTGGCTGCCATCGATATATATGTATTTATATCTATTTCGGGGCAAGAATGATAGAAAGAAGATTACGCGTTCCGCAGTCCCATTATCTAATGCTCTCTTTCTCAATTGAGTGCATGACGTCACATATACTTTTGCTTGACAAAAAGGTATGCAAATATGCGATCTCTTAGGCAAATTGACGAAATTGAAAATAGATTCCTTTGAAAAAGTAAAAATAACTATTCTTCTGTATAAAAATATGATTATTTTCGTATACGAAAAATTTGAATTTTTTAAACTTTCAAGATTTTTATCTCCTAAACTACTCGAGACTGACAAAATTTTATTGTACCAGTGGGTTAAGGAGGTCCATATACATATTATAAAAATAAGAAAAAAAATATTTAGGAGTGGGTGTAGGAGTAAAATGATTCCAAATTCTGACAATATCGCTTGTGTAGTCATGCTCTCTCTCTCTCTCTCTCTCTCTCTCTCTCTCTCTCTCTCTGTTGCGGAACGCGTAATCTTGTTTCTATCATTCTTGATTTCGAAGCATGAAACTTTTCTACACATTTTTTGACTGTGATTTTCCTGTAATTAATAAATGGGTAAGAGGAATAAACGACCGACTTTTGACTTTTATGGAAGTGACATTGTTTGATTCAATCAGTTTTTTATGAATTGATAAAGATAAACACTTGATATAGAGAAAACGTCAGTGGCCTGCTAGTTGATATACATTTTGTCTGGAACTGTGGATTCCTGACGAATCACCTATGCTTTTAAACCAGAAGACCGGAAGCTTTTCAAGAACCTTTAGCAAGTACCTTTTAACCTACATTTTATTCATCCGAATCTTAAACAGTTTTACTACAGAAACTCCTTAGGAAGGCAAAAGAATTTCAAATTATTTACAAAGATAATTTTATTTCAAAATCAAAGTGTCAGTTTGTTGTATAAAATGTAACTCTCATATGTGTGAGAGTTCCGTGTGTGCAATCGATTAAAAGGAACCCTCTTAAGTAATCATGTCTTGCTTATCGGTGTTCGTTAAATTACTCCATCCATCGTCTTAAGTTTTGACCATTTTCAATTTTCATATTTTGTTAAATAAAGTTATATTTCGTCAGCATTTCGAAGCATTTTACTCCAAGCCAATTAGAAGTATCTACCATTTGGAAATGAAATTGATATAAAAAAAAAGTGAATAGATTTGTTAAAGCGGTACTCAAGACAAACTAAGTCTTAAACCACAGATCCTTATTGTGCCTGACCGAGCTTGTGTGCCTTCATTGTTATGAGATAATATCACACGTCATCTTCAGTATTAAACTTCATCAGCAACTTATTGAAAATATAACATAAACATTCACACTTCAGACTATAGAAAAATACAAATGAACACATACTTATAAATGATTATCTTTTATTTCACCCGGGTAAGCAATTATTATTGTAGATTGTATCGGGATTGCAGGTGAGAGTGGGAATTAAGTGTATATGTGTGGGTATATGTTTTGTGGATGTGTTGCGGCGGCAAGAAAACATAACTGTACACACATACAAATTATAATTTCATTGTATTATACAACGACACACCGGCAACTGTCTACCATGTCGGTGTCCTTGGGTTTGAGTTCTTTGCACAGAGTTTCTTTAGAGTTTATTTTGCTGAACTTGTTTTTTGATTTCTGTTTTTCCTTTTTTTTTTTTACTTTCTAGACATACATTATGCGTATTCAAGTGTGCGTTGCTGACATTCACACAAATACTCAGCAATACAGACATTTTTGTTTTATTGCTGTCTGATTTATTGGTTAAGGTTTTAAACTTAATTTTCACCTTTTGACATGAATGTGCTGTGAGTGAATTTCTTATTGTTAATTTTGCGTGTATCATACTTTTCGACTATATTATGTGTTGTTGGGTTTCATGTATCTTTGGCAAAGTCTTCATTCCAGCGTTTATTGTTATTTACACAGAGTGTGCTCAAAATTCAAATTAAAGATAAAATTAAAACACGAAGTTCATGTGAAGTTTAAAAGAGTATAATGCAAGAAAAGATTCCCATTAGTTCAAGTTGACCCAGTTGGGTGACTTCAACAAGTTGAAAAAGGCATCTTTCCAAAATGGAATTGTTACTCGGTTAGTATAGGTGCAAAGAGAAATTTTATGATATGAAAGTAAGGTTATTTCTAAAGCAAAAACAAATGCAAAAGTAAAAGCAGAAGCAAATCAAAATCAAAATCAAAATCAAAATCAAAATCAAAATCAAAATCAAAATCAAAATCAAAATCAAAATCAAAATCAAAATCAAAATCAAAATCAAAATCAAAATCAAAATCAAAATCAAAATCAAAATCAAAATCAAAATCAAAATCAAAATCAAAATCAAAATCAAAATCAAAATCAAAATCAAAATCAAAATCAAAATCAAAATCAAAATCAAAATCAAAATCAAAATCAAAATCAAAATCAAAATCAAAATCAAAATCAAAATCAAAATCAAAATCAAAATCAAAATCAAAATCAAAATCAAAATCAAAATCAAAATCAAAATCAAAATCAAAATCAAAATCAAAATCGAAATCGAAATCGAAATCGAAATCAAAATCAAAATCAAAATCGAAATCGAAATCGAAATCAAAATCAAAATCAAAATCAAAATCAAAATCAAAATCAAAATCAAAATCAAAATCAAAATCAAAATCAAAATCAAAATCAAAATCAAAATCAAAATCAGAATAGAAATCAAAATCAAAATCAAAATCAAAATAAAAATCAAAATCAAAATCAAAATCAAAATCAAAATCAGAATAGAAATCAAAATCAAAATCAATAGAAACAAAACTTAGAATAAATGGCATATTACGATTTTATTAGTATTTGTAGAAAAAGGATTTGACAAGGGTTATGACTGGAAACAAGATAAGATTTGGGAAAAAAATTGGTACAAGGATAAAAACAAAAATTTGGAATGGATTTAGTATAAGTGTGGGAATATTGGAAAGGATATGGATAGGAATGACACAGCCAATTGCATCCTTTTTAAGAAAGCTCTTATTATATATTGGCCTTTCCTACAAAACTAAGAAACAGGCTTCCTTCCAGGCTTTTAGCTTTTTGAAAATTTTAAGAATTAAGTTGCTTATCCTTGCGTGATGGAGAATTTCGGAGTTGGGCTCGTGATATGGAGACAAAAAATTAATATTTAACAGTTTTAAATTTCTAATTCATTAGAAAAGTGGTGAGAACTGAATATTTTGCAACCATGGATTTTTTTTCCGTTATCTAATATTTTGAAAACAAAAAAAACGATATGTTGCATTTCTTCTTTTGGTTGATGCATAATTTTCGAAATGTTGTGAAACCATTGATTCTCTTCCGCTACCAAAAATGTTCACTTCAACGGTAAAATTTTAACATTTTTCCTTGGGACGATGGAAAATGTTTCTGCACCCCTGTGTGCGCTATTTTTAATATATACGTTAAAAAATGAATGCTTAGAAAAATCATAAGTTTAAAGAAAATTCAAGTTAATTCCCTTTCTAAGCATAAATTTCAACAACAAGACTCACCTTATAACCCTAATATTACCAAACAATTTTCTGCAATTACATCCAATAAAGTGTTACCATGGTTTATAGTGTTATTTTAATACAATCATAATACCACTTATTTTCCCCTATCATGCTAGGTATTTTCTGCTATTTTTTCCCTTTTTTGATTTTATCAACAACTTCATATTATTTAATGCTTCCCACACATGCTCTTGCATGCATTTTAATTGATTAATTTATAAAAATAATTCACTTAGAAAGTGCTATAAAGCACAAGCAAGGAAGTACAACAACAACAGTAAAAACAACTACAATAACAACTACAACAACACTTACAACAACAACTTCAACAACAATTGCAACAATGCTTGCGCAAAGTAAAGGGTCACAGGCTGCTACTTGTCTGTCTTAGACGCCCACATCCAAGTGTTGACAGCATGGGTCGTTTGTGGGTTAAACTCTATAATATGCCAAATGATGGGGACTTGGCTGAAACAACAGAGAGGACAACAACAAAAACGACAACAACTAAAATTATACACTACATTTTATTTACGCCAGCAAGTGCAATGAAGCAGGCAGCAGCAACAACAACAACATCAAAACAACACAAGCAACAAAACTATGCAACGTCAAAGTGTTCGCTCACACAGATTAGTCCCCAAAGGATGTAATGAAATGTTGCACACATATGTGTTGGTGTTACTCTTACTATTGCCGCATATCAGTGCCTCCAGTGTTGGATGTACGGTACGCATGTGTGTATGTGCTTGTGTGTTTCAGGTCTTCGTTGCGCGTGTCTCCATTTGTAATTTATTTAAATGTGTTAGCGTGTTGTTGGCTTTACACATACACACACTGCACGCAGCTACAACATGTTAGCATTCCGTGATGCATCCTTAGGGATAAATACTGAATAGATTTTGGGTCGCAGCAACGTGCGTCATTTAATTTTAATCAATTGCGGGAATTCGAACCATTTTCTCGCTACCAAATAATCTTGACAAAATATTATATTTTGAATTTGTGTGAAGATAATAAAAAGATTTTTGCAAAAATAGAAATGAAAAAAAAAACCAATTTTGAGACTCAATGAAATAAAATTTAAATGCCACCTGTACGTTCTTTTAAAATCTCACAGACAAGCATTGGTAAATTGTAGGGTGAATAAAAACCTTACATTAAAATCCAAAGCGAGAGAACTGGTGGCGAATTTATTAGGAGACTAAAATCGATGCCTGAATGGAGGAATGAATTTTTATGGAAAAACATATCATTTTCTCATTAATTTGTATTGCAATTTCAAATTTCAATATAATCCTTACGACATAAATTAAACTAATCCTTGATTCACTTCAATAACAATTAATTATAATTTTATTTATGGTATTACCGTAAAGTATTTCTCAATTTAATGTGTTTTTACTTTACCAAAAGTTTTTTAATACATAATGAAAAAAAAGATACAGAAGTTTCGACTGTCGTAAGAAAAGAGGTAGAATTATTCAATTTGCTTTTGATGACATCTTTTTTAAAAAGTATTTAGCAAGAATGGATAAATCAAGCAACAGCGGAATTTTTGAAGCGAAGCTTTTTACGCCTCGTTCTGCGATTTGCTAAAGTGAAATCAGAAAAAACGACACTTTTTTCCGACACCTTTTTTTTAGAATTGATATTGTTTTTTGCTTGCATCAATTGAACCAGAAAATGTTAAATTAAAAATAATTTCTTGCCCGCTGCAGGAATTGAACCCACAACTCACATCTCTATGGTTTGTTGTTACTTTTCTCTAACCATTACGCTAAAACCCTTTCTTTCATAATTTTGTTGATTCAGTGATAAACATTACCTAAAGCTATGTTTCAGCAGATCACTATAATCTATTAATTTAAGAAAGGATTGTGTGTTGGCTATTCTAGGACTGTGTATTGGCTAGCCAACCGACAAAAGTAGCAAACAAAACGAACTAGAGCAAAGATAACTAAATTTATCGAGCAATGGTTTGAATCTTCGGTTTGTCTATGCGAACTAAAAGACCTAACAAACTAAAAGAACGAACGAACTAAAAGAACGAACGAACTAAAAGAAATATTCACTAAGGATTGTGTATTAGATGTTGTTTCTACTTCCTACTAAAGGTCGTTATAAATATCGTTAAAAATAAATAACCTGTAAGTTGATTAAATTGTAACAAAATTAATGATTTTTGTATATTTATTCCCTTCAACTGAACAGGGGGCTTTAAGGGAGGGCCGAAGAGGGTTAATATATATGATATATGTATATACTTTGTTATTTTAGGGTTTTGAATTTTAAAATTATTTTAATCGAAAAAACGCTATTAAATTATCAAATCTTTGAATTTGCGAAAATGCTTCGCTTCTCTCGTGTGTCCAGTGACGCACCTGTGTTTTTTTTTCGCTACCTAGTACGCTGTAGAGTTGAAAAATTTGTTCAATGCTACCAAGTTCAACAACCCAAAATTTCGCTGTTGACTTTATGCTCGGATATTTAATTGTAATTTTGACATTTCAATAAGAATACAGTACGACCTCGCTTAAGAGTACAGTACGATTATCGCAAAATTCAAAAATTAACATTGTTCACTTAGTTAAACGCAAATTTAAAGAAAAAACAAAATTGCACAATTATCGCAACTTACATTTGCGTAAATTTGCATAAACTTTTGCCTTATTTCCTTTCAGTTCTTCTCTGTTTCCAAACTACATTTTGACGTAGAATACGTCGTTCTCGGAGGTAAGTAGGGTGGTTGATAGTGATCAGGTGTCGGTATTTACATTACTTTTTGAGCCTTTGGTGGGCCTAAAGTACTAATCGTACAATGTTGATCTTAGCACTTGTTGGTCTGCTTGATCCTCAATGCGACAAAAATTCATGTTAGAACTGTCTAACTTATATCAATTTTACACAATTACATGAAATATAAAGCCAACATTTAATGTTTTTGTTTGCTTAAACTTGCTACCTATTTATCGACGGCTTCCGGTTTTTTCGACGGCAAAAACAGCGCCATCTAGCGTGAAGACATAAATCTTATAATTAAAAAAAGCATACTTTTGGGGGCATGTTGTTTTTAACAGACTCGCGTAGCCCAGTAATACTGAGTAATTTTGAGGGGCATGCTTTTTTAACAGAATCTGTTATTGAAATGTCAAACGCAGCCAATTAAATATCCGGGCATATTATCGACAGTGAAATTTTGACACATGGGTTGTTGAACTTGATAGCATTGAACAAATTTTGTTTGCTTGTTTAAGTTTTCTACCTATTTATGGACAGTTTCCGGTTTTATCGACAAAAGCATAAAATTTGTGTGGGAGCGCCCCTAAGGAGTGGTCGGAGGGAATAGGTGTCAAAGGCAAAAATATTCCTTTTGCAAAAGTAACGGGGTTTGGTGATACATATTAACCCTCGCCGGCACTCTCTTAAAGGTCATATGATCAGGTGTATGGAATAAATATTTTTAAAAAAGATGTCATCAAAAGCGAATTGAATAATTCTACGTCTTGTGTTACGACATAGTCGAAACTACTGTATCTTTTTTATATCGGAAAAATTTATCTAGTTACATTGAGGAAGGTTGTACTGTAGTTGCTTTTTTCTCCATACAAACACTTTTTTCTCCACACAGACTCTACACTGTGTGGAATAGGCTTGTGCTAAACAGTTTCGAGGCCGGAACGAACATGGAACGTTTCTTTTGTACAGCGGAACTAGTTCTCGGAAACATGTTCGCGGAACTATGTAGTTCCTTTGAGCTATAGAAGCAATTTTTCGTGTTTATTAAATATGTTGCTCTACGTTGTAAGCAACAATGTTGCCGCGAACTCGGTGAATGTTTGTATTATAACTTCAGAGCAGCTACGTAATGGTTGCAACCAAATGTTATGGTTTTTGTATATGTATTCTCTACACCTGAACAGAAGGGCTTTAAGAGAAAGCCGGAGAGGATTAATATGCATGAGCAACCCCCACTACTTTTGCAAAAGGAACATTTTTGCCTTTGACACCTATTCTCTCCGACCACTCCTTAGGGGGCACCCATACAAATTTTAGGGTTTTGTATATTTATTCCATACACCTGAGCATATGACCTTTAAGAGAGTGCCCGAGAGGGTTAATATGTATGACCGACCGCCTTTATTTTTGTAAAAGGAAAATTTTTCCCTTGGGAACCTACATCCTCTGACCACTCCTTACATGGGCTCTAATACAAAATCGCAATGGGGACATATTAATTTTGTCACTCTGTTTGTAAGGCCCAAAAAGAGGCGTATGTATAGCAAAGTATATATATTCTTGATCAGCATCACCACCCAAGTGGATGTAGCCATGTCCGTCTGTCTGACCGTCAGTTTGTATGTAACTTATAAGTGCTTAAAAAGAACAAATTGAGTACTCTCGAGTTGCAAAACATGTCCCGGAACTATATAGTTCCGCAGTCCCATTTGATTGAATCAAACTCATGCAACTCATATGCAGCAGATACAAGAACCATGCTCAAAGCAAACGGAAACATCAAATGTTGGCTTTATATTTCATGTAATTGTGTAAAATTTATATAAGTTAGAGAGTTCAAACATGAATTTTTCTCCCAGTGAGGATCAAGCAGACCAACAAGTGCTAACATCAACATTGTACGATCAGTACTTTAGGCACACCAAAGGCTCAAAGTGTGACCTAAAAACGCTATCAACCGCCGCTTGATCACTATCAACCGCCCTACTAACCTCCGAGAATGACGTATTCTCGTACAAACCAATGAACTTGAGAAACTCCTCCTTTTTAAAGTCGGTTAAAAATTATCACGATATTACCTTATTTTACCCTATAGGTTTAAACAGCACACATTTGGAGTTGTCAGATTTTGATGCCTTCTTTTAAACAAATAAGACTTTACCACAATTGGAATGTAAGCACGCTGCCACAGTTCATGAAGAATTTTTCAACTTTTGGATACTATAATTATTGGAGCGAGCGAGCGAAGCTCCCATGGAACAACTTGCATGAAGAATGTTTAAAGGAGCAGAACTCTGAAATGGGTTGACCGATTTTAATATTTCTTTTTCTAAACTGTTCTACTGATCTTAAATTAGGTGCCTGCGAAGCCCAAATTTGGAAATTCTGTTTAGTTTAGAAATTTATTGAAAAAAATATTTCCATATCTTTCTTTGTTGATATATATTCGCTTAATTCAGTTTGCTGCTTGCCTGCTTCTGTATGTATACTACGTCGTTCGCTTCGCTCGCTCGCTATAAATAACCGAACAGCATGGAACAACAACAACATCAAAAACATTAAAGCAAATGTTGTTCGCTGCAACAGCTATTTATTACTAACTAAAATAAATAACTGCTATGCTGAAGTTTGTAAATGGATGCAAATACATTCAAATTAAATTGTTTAATGTTTTTACTTTCATGTGTTGGTAAACCCTGTAAAATAAAAGAAATTTGCAATTTTTTTTAATTTTTTATTATTTGGTGACTGGTAGGCTTATTAGCTTTCATTGCTTCCCCTCAGAATGTGCTGATTTTAACACCAACTCATCAAACCATTATCAGATTCTATCAATTCATGACTATAACTTATGGTGTTTTCGTTTCTACCAGAAAATGTTACCTTTTCATTGCCCTCTTCTTTTTTCGTGTTCGATTGTTAAATAAGTGCAAATGGGTGAATAAAATCTGTGTTCGTTTCTTAAAATGTTACATTTATATAGGGCAAAAATGGCACATTTCTTGCCCTGCGAAATTTTTTGAGGGGAGAATGTTGCCCTGGAAATCAGCTGATTGCTTTAAACGAAAATATTATGAAATGCGTGTGTTAGACAAGGTTAAATATATGCATTCATAATTTGACACTTAAACAATATTTTTAATAAAGCAAATTTTTTATTTTTGGCGCACACAAATATATCAGCTGATTGAGTAAGCAGGGTAGTGTTTTGTGTTCAAAACCTGCACTTTTTGAGGGTTGAGTGCACCACCTGAAAAATGTTGCACTGTGGCAGGGCAACATTTTTTTGTAGAAACGAAAACACCAATAGATTTAAATTCAAATAATTAACTAAAAAAAAAACCAATAAATGTTATAAAATCGTCTTTAGCAGTTTTAATAAAATGATTTTTTTCGACAATATTTGAAAATAATTCTAAGCCTCCATTCCTATCCATGTTGCGATCAATATCACGATATTCTTATTTGTAGGTCCTAGGATCTAGGATATTGTGATATTGATCGCGACATGGATTGAAATATAGACTTAGAAATGTTTTTAAATGTTGTCAACATTTAGTTCATTAAAACTGCACTAGACGGTTTCGTATATTCAGAAGCATCAAGAGGGAGCACTCAGCATTTGAATAGAGATGTTTAATGTTTATTAAGAGTATCATTAGAAGAACTGTCTACAAATCAAATTTTTAATCAACAATCAGCGTTCATCTTTTTTTTACACTGAACCCCCGGAAATCCGGCCCTGACTAATTCGGCACCCCCTGTAATATGTCCATTATTATTGAATATTTTTTTGACAATCTTCGCTAATGTAGATAATGCATTATTGAACAGGTTACTTACTTGTACTTGTATTGAGTGATATATATTATGATTTTATTCATAATTTTTTATTATTTTAGTATGTACATTTATTTGTATACAATTATTTCCTAATGTAAAGTTATTATTTTTTGTAAGTTCTATAGCATTAATAAGGTAAATTGTATAATAAAACGTAAGCTTTCTATTGTATTGTTTAATTTACTTAATTTGACACACATAATGGAGTATGATTTGTACTTAAGAGTATAACATACATAACCTTATCATTTTTTTTAAGCTTTGAACCAAGGTTTTGAACCAAGGTGTAATACCTATTCAGTCAAGTCTGCTTTGGTTCGAAATGGGGTGGTAGATTAGTGTGAGCGAAGGGGCAATCAATTCAATTCAAGTAATAAGGCAATCTCATCCTCAAACTACGACTCCAAGTCGTAAATATTGATGAGTTTTCAATTTCAGCTGATTACTTAATGAAAGAAAATTGCAAACGCGAAAGGTCAAAGCGTAGGATCATGGCCTAGCTGGGATCTCTGGGGTGGCAGTTGATCCGTTTGACGCACATTTACCGCATTTGTGACATCAATGTTACCATTTGTTACTTTGTGGCCAAATTGTATGTAAACGGTAAACTTCCGGTACATTTTTAGACACATTTTTGAAAATTTTTAACGTGAATAATCACAAAAAGCGCTGAAATTGAAGAATACAACATTAAGAAGCTGAAAAATGTTGGCAATGCTGTGACAATCATCAATGCTTTACACACCCACGAGCGTTGTTAGACTCTTTCGACGATGCAAGAGGTTTAAGCCAAAAATTGAGACTTAAATTAATGAGTCAAAAATCTTTTTCTATTAGTAGGACTGTGCAATGGGCCACAGGTGAGGTTGTTGAAATTTTCTATAACAATTGCGAAAGTGGCCGATTTATAGAGGAATTTCCTTTGTGCATTATGATCAAGTTTCCCAATTATTCTGGACCAAAATACAACAATTTAAATGTTCTACTTATTTATTCCGTAGTGGTATCATTCAAAAAAGGATCAACCAATTTTACTCGCAAGAAATTTTAACTATAACTTGCGTATGCCATTAATATTAAAAATTGCAAAGATTAATTCTCAATCAAGCAGTTATCGATATAAGAGAAATGGAATTTAGGTTATATTCCTTATGATAGGCTATTCCTTATGATAAGAAAATAAATAAAAAGAAAGGATTGGTTCAAAAACGTCAAGAATACAATAAAATATTGTATTTCAACTAAAATATATTAACATTTTTTTGTAATTGAATGTTTGAGATCTGGTAATTTTATTGACAAAAAGTAGAATCCCCATTTTATTGAAATAACAAAACCTATTTAATATCTTTGCTTATGTAGTTTTTAGAAAAATCTATTGGAGCTGGCAACTCAACTAAATTGCCTCCACAACGTACCAATTTATGTGGCTAGCTAGCAAACGCGTAATTGTTTGCTAAGCGACTGCTACGACCTAGTTTAGTTTATAATTTTTTTTTTGGGAAACTTGAATACATTGTCACGATCCGTGGGCAATTTTGTTTGAATAACGTTACTTACTAGTTTTTATACCTAAATATCTTAAGAAAAATATTTTATTTTAATTTCTTTAATGTCAATACTTAATTTTTAAAAATAATTAAGTTAATTTTCAATTTTGTTTAAATTAAAAATAGTAATTCATACATAATGAAAAAAGCATTGTACCAAATATTTGAACCATTATAACTTCTTTGTTTTTAAAGTTATGGAATAATTTTTTTTTTGGACAAAATGTAACCAAATTTTTAGGACTTTAATTTTATGAAAAAAAAAAACAATTTTAGGGGACGTAAATCGGGCTATCGAGGTTTACTAGTCAAATATAACCTTGGAAGTAAAACTGTTCTGAAGAGTAAATGTAGTACTCATTAAGTACTTCTAAACGACAAATTATTTTTTAAGATCGGATATGTTATACTCAAGTTATGCCGTGGTTATGCTTACCAAACATGATTGCCGAACATTTTTTGTTGTTATTGTTTCACGTATAAACTGAGAAATGAACTTTTTCTCAAATTCATTCTCTCGCTCTCAGACCGAACATTTTTGATTGCTGATCGAAACACCAAACATGCCGAACTACCGGTGTTGCCTGCAGTCATTTTGTATAATAGCATCAAAAAAGTAGTAAAAAGTATTAAAAAGTATAACTAATTGTGTGCTTAAGCAACCCTTACCACAAAGTGCAAGCAAGACGGAAAAATTTGTGTGCAATAAATTTAAATTTTATATTTTTCTAATTTTAAACACTTTCTGTTCTCATTTTCCTCCATTCCTTCACAATACATGTGCTCGTCTTACATTTTTTCGACTGCCACATAGCTTCAGCAACTTCGATTGTATGTTGCAAAATGATTCGACGTTGGTTTTTTTCAAAATATAATGCCCCTTGCATAAACAATTTCATTATGAATTAATTCTTAATTTCATTTTTAATTTTATAATAAATAGGTAGTATGTATAAAACTACAAAACTTTGTGTTTTGACACATTATTACATGTAATGCAACTGTTCAACAAACATGGCATAACCACCCAACAAACATTTCAGAGAAGAGAAGAAATTGACGAAAATGAACACCAAACATGTTTGGTAAGCATAACCACGGCATTATAGAAAACAGACCATTTGGCTGTTTTTCCGAAATTAGGTGGTCGTTTTTGCGTGAAATGAGTCAATTCTGAAAGGCTTCCTCTTTGGACTTTATGCTTCCAATTTGAAAGGTACGAAAGATAACATGACCAATAAAATAGTTTCTTACACCCTGACAGACGCTGTAGAAAAGTAAGGAGAGAGTTTAAATTATCTATTATTACAATTATTCCTTTTCTTTTTTCTTGTGTAAGGATAAATAAAGCGTAAAATCCTGATCCCTTAAATAAATAGTTTCATATAAATTAATGGGGATAAGCTCATGTATTTTCAACTGAGAATGTAAAACAATTCTGAAAAATTTTCTAATAACTTCATTCACCGATTTCTTTTCGCCAATCATAACAACTTATTTAAAAAGAAAAAAAAATTTAATTGATTAAATTACTTCAGGCTTGTTTATTCAAGGAAATGTAGTTATTTATTTCTTTTCTTATATAAGCACATTTATGCACTGTAACCATTAATTTTTCATTATTCTTACACGCAAATGTATTGATTTGACAAAATAATTAATATCACAAATAAGTGAAAAAATCAATTCATATTAGCAATATGCATTAATTAACCAAGGACATATTCACCAAGAGTTTTTTTGTTTTTGCTACCGTGTTTAAGTATCCATATCCGCATCAAATTCCAAAGTCTAGCACTCTCTGTTTTTGCTAAAACTTCTTGACCAATTCTTTTATATGTACCTTCATTTTAGCTCGACTCCTGCGAATTGGCTGCTTAATTAACTGAAATTGTGTGCAGTGATTAAATGAAAATCAAACCCAATTTTTTTGATGCTATGTAGTTGTAGATGTAACAGTCGTTGTTTTTGTTGTAAGGATACACAATATTCTTGAACTGAAAAGAGCTTGGGTGCTGTTAACGTTTGTGCTGGTGGTAGTGGCAGGTAGTGCATTATCGTTATAAGCTTATTTGAGGAACAGTCTTCATTAGCGAATTCATTTGAATTTTTTGAGAAAACTAATTAATGTGCAAGGTTTTTATATGCATGCGAAGGAAATTGGCAAGCTTTAAGGGTTTAAAAGACAAATTTCATGATGACATAAAAAGAAAAATAGTTAGCAGTGTCCGTATAGATTCCAAACATTTTACTTTAATATTCACTCACATAAAAAGATGAAAATAAAAACTTTTTAACAAAAAAAAAAAAACCGACTTCAAAATCACTACTTCAAGTAAAAAATAATTTTAAATAATTTTTCCTATTCATTTCTTGGTCATATTTTAAAAGCTATTTATATGTATTATAATATTGGAAATCTTATCATTTTCATTTTTTCTATTTTGTTTTATTATCATCAATATACTAATTGCTTTATGTACATAAAAGCTTTGAAGTCGGCGCTTATCTTACTATGTCGAAATCTTTTTATTTTAATTTTTTCTAATTTGTTTTATCATAAAAATATTATTAACTTTATGAATATAAAAGCTTCTTAGCGATTTTTTTCTTTCAATTGGCAATTTTTGAGTACGCTGAATGTAGCCAATGTGTTCCATGCATTATTTGTGCAGCTGTTACACACTATGTCATATTCAATATGAGCTTTACAAGCTCACCCAAACCAGTTTAGTGAGAATTTTAATGTGTACAAAGCTTTTAAAATTACTACAGTGTCACCAAGGCACCAAATAGTGCACGGATGGTAAAAGATCATGATTGTGTGTCAAAGATGAGCGCCGACTTCAAAGCTTTTATGTTCATAGAGCAATTAATATATTGACGATAATAAAACAAAATAGAAAAAATGAAAATGATAAGATTTCCAATATTATAATACATATAAATAGCTTTTAAAATATGACCAAGAAATGAATAGGAAAAATTATTTAAAATTATTTTTTACTTTGTAGTGATTTTGAAGTCGGTTTTTTTTTTTTTTTTGTTAAAAAGTTTTTATTTCTTCCTTTTTAGAGAATATGAAATATTTTATGTAATAGTATTTTTGAGGAATATTTCAAACATGAAAGTTTGTTCTTATAAAATTTATTTTATTAATTCCTGAAAGTTTGTTGGGTATTTTCCATTTCTGTTTCTTTACAAATTTTAGTGCCACGTCCTTTCTATAATCCCCCTCACTTTATTTACCGTACCTTATAATGATTCTAGCTAGCCCTGTGCCAAATTTCAGTTTCCAAGTATCAATATTAACCGTAATATAGTACTTTCCTGTGTACAATCCCGCTCACTTTTTTAATGATTCTACCTGCCTATCTACCTGCATACCAAATACTAATACGCTAGTGTCAATATTAACTAAGATATAGTATTTTTATAATATTGACAAGCCCCTTTGTTGACTAACGCCCACTTTTTTGGCCGTAATTTGCAGTAACTGTACCTACCCATGTACTAAATTTCAGCACCCTAGTGTCAATATTATTCGATATATAGTGTGTTTCTAATATTGCCACACCCATTTGTTTAATAACGCCCACTTCATTTACAGTGATTTTTAAAAATTGTGTCTACCCCTGTACTAAATTTCAGTACCCTTGTGTCAATACTATTCGAGATACAGTGTTTTTCCAATATTGCCACACCCCTTTGTCAAATGACGCCCACTTTATTAACTGTAATTTGTAATAGCTATGCCTACCCATGTGCCAAATTTCAGCACCCTAGTGTCAATATTATTCGATATATAGTGTGTTTCTAATATTGCCACACCCCTTTGTCGAATAACGCCCACTTTCTTTACAGTAATTTTAAAAAATTGTGTCTACTACTGTACTAAATTTCAGTACCCTAGTGTCAATGCTATTCGAGATACAGTGTTTTTCCAATATTGCCACACCCCTTTGTCAAACAACGCCCACTTTATTGACTGTAATTTGTAATATCTATGCCTACCCACGTACTGAATTTCAGCACCCTAGTGTCAATATTATTCGATATATAGTGTGTTTCTAATATTGCCACACCCCTTTGTCGAATAACGCCCACTTTCTTTACAGTAGTTTTTTAAAATTGTGTCTACCCCTGTACTTAATTTCAGTACCCTAGTGTCAATACTATTTGAGATACAGTGTTTTTTTAATATGACCACACCCCTTTGTCATATAACGCCCACTTTATTGATCGTAATTTTTAATAATTGTGTCTACCTCAGTGTTTTTACTGTAAATTTCAGTACCCTAGTGTCAATATTAACTGAAATACAGTGTTTTTCTTATATTGACACGCCCCTTTGTCGAATATCGCCCACTTTTTTAAAAAAAGACCTCCGCGTTCATGGTATCTATCTGTTGACAAAAAATTACGGAAATCGGGCAAGTGCTTTAGGAGTTATCGATGTACATACATTTAAAAAAAAAAAAAAAGCGGACAAACCAACCAAATTGAGAACCTCCTCCTTTTTGAAGTCGGTTAATGAATATGTATGCAAAATGATATAAGAAGACTAAAGGAGAATATGTCATGCTTTTTTATAAATTTGGTTTTTGTTGTTATTAAGCTGTAATCAAAATTCATTTATATGAATATGAGTATAAATTTAAATATGTATACGACTGTTAATATATATATGAACATGATTATGAATATGAATATGAACGGATATTTAATTATTAAACGCTTAAAATTTAGAATTTAATATTAAGGAGATAAGATTTAAGAGTTAAGAGTTAAGAGTTAAGAGTTAAGAGTTAAGAGTTAAGAGTTAAGAGTTAAGAGTTAAGAGTTAAGAGTTAAGAGTTAAGAGTTAAGAGTTAAGAGTTAAGAGTTAAGAGTTAAGAGTTAAGAGTTAAGAGTTAAGAGTTAAGAGTTAAGAGTTAAGAGTTAAGAGTTAAGAGTTAAGAGTTAAGAGTTAAGAGTTAAGAGTTAAGAGTTTAGATTTAAGAGTTAAGAATTAAGAGTTAAGAGTTAAGACTTAAGAGTTAAGAGTTAAGAGTTAAGAGTTAAGAGTTAAGAGTTAAGAGTTAAGAGTTAAGAGTTAAGAGCTAAGAGATAAGAGTTAAGAGTTAAGAGCGAAGAGATAAGAGTTAAGAGTTAAGACTTAAGAGTTATGAGTTAAAAGTTAAGAGTTAAGATTTAAGAGTTAAGAGTTGATAGTTAAGAATAAAGAGTTCAGAGTTAAGAGTTAAGAGTTAAGAGATTTAAGATTTAAGATTTAAGAATTAAGATTTAAGATTTAAGATTTAAGATTTAAGATTTAAGATTTAAGATTTAAGATTTAAGATTTAAGATTTAAGTTTTAAGATTTAAGATTTAAGATTTAAGATTTAAGATTTAAGATTTAAGATTTAAGATTTAAGATTTAAGATTTCAGATTTAAGATTTAAGATTTAAGATTTAAGATTTAAGATTTAAGATTTAAGATTTAAGATTTAAGATTTAAGATTTAAGATTTAAGATTTAAGATTTAAGATTTAAGATTTAAGATTTAAGATTTAAGATTTAAGATTTAAGATTTAAGATTTAAGATTTAAGATTTAAGATTTAAGATTTAAGATTTAAGATTTAAGATTTAAGATTTAAGATTTAAGATTTAAGATTTAAGATTTAAGATTTAAGATTTAAGATTTAAGATTTAAGATTTAAGATTTACGATTTAAGATTTACGATTTAAGATTTAAGATTTAAGATTTAAGATTTAAGATTTAAGATTTAAGATTTTAGATTTAAGATTTAAGATTTAAGATTTAAGATTTAAGATTTAAGATTTAAGATTTAAGATTTAAGATTTAAGATTTAAGATTTAAGATTTAAGATTTAAGATTTAAGATTTAAGATTTAAGATTTAAGATTTAAGATTTAAGATTTAAGATTTAAGATTTAAGATTTAAGATTTAAGATTTAAGATTTAAGATTTAAGATTTAAGATTTAAGATTTAAGATTTAAGATTTAAGATTTAAGATTTAAGATTTAAGATTTAAGATTTAAGATTTAAGATTTAAGATTTAAGATTTAAGATTTAAGATTTAAGATTTAAGATTTAAGATTTAAGATTTAAGATTTAAGATTTAAGATTTAAGATTTTAGATTTAAGATTTAAGATTAAAGATTTAAGATTTAAGATTTAAGATTTAAGATTTAAGATTTAAGATTTAAGATTTAAGATTTAAGATTTAAGATTTAAGGTTTAAGATTTAAGATTTAAGATTTAAGATTTAAGATTTAAGATTTAAGATTTAAGATTTAAGATTTAAGATTTAAGATTTAAGATTTAAGATTTAAGATTTAAGATTTAAGATTTAAGATTTAAGATTTAAGATTTAAGATTTAAGATTTAAGATTTAAGATTTAAGATTTAAGATTTAAGATTTAAGATTTAAGATTTAAGATTTAAGATTTAAGATTTAAGATTTAAGATTTAAGATTTAAGATTTAAGATTTAAGATTTAAGATTTAAGATTTAAGATTTAAGATTTAAGATTTAAGATTTAAGATTTAAGATTTAAGATTTAAGATTTAAGATTTAAGATTTAAGATTTAAGATTTAAGATTTAAGGTTTAAGATTTAAGATTTAAGATTGAAGATTTAAGATTTAAGATTTTAGATTTAAGATTTAAGATTTAAGATTTAAGATTTAAGATTTAAGATTTAAGATTTAAGATTTAAGATTTAAGATTTAAGATTTAAGATTTAAGATTTAAGATTTTAAATTTAAGATTTAAGATTTAAGATTTAAGATTTAAGATTTAAGATTTAAGATTTAAGATTTAAGATTTAAGATTTAAGATTTAAGATTTAAGATTTAAGATTTAAGATTTAAGATTTAAGATTTAAGATTTAAGATTTAAGATTTAAGATTTAAGATTTAAGATTTAAGATTTAAGATTTAAGATTTAAGATTTAAGATTTAAGATTTAAGATTTAAGATTTAAGATTTAAGATTTAAGATTTAAGATTTAAGATTTAAGATTTAAGATTTAAGATTTAAGATTTAAGATTTAAGATTTAAGATTTAAGATTTAAGATTTAAGATTTAAGATTTAAGATTTAAGATTTAAGATTTAAGATTTAAGATTTAAGATTTAAGATTTAAGATTTAAGATTTAAGATTTAAGATTTAAGATTTAAGATTTAAGATTTAAGATTTAAGATTTAAGATTTAAGATTTAAGATTTAAGATTTAAGATTTAAGATTTAAGATTTAAGATTTAAGATTTAAGATTTAAGATTTAAGATTTTAGATTTAAGATTTAAGATTCAAGAGTTAAGATTTAAGAGTTAAGAGTTATAATTTATGGTAGAAGGTTAAATAAAGCGATAATAAATCGATCTAGTTGGCTGATTTTCAGAGCCGCTCAAACTCTGAAATGTCTTCTGCTCTTAATCCTTTAACAACATAATCTTATTACCAGTTTTCAAAGTTGACCAACATCATCAACCGGCCACTCCTACAGCATAAACATCTCTTGATTCCCGCATAGTTTTCTAGACTGTAATCAACAACGTTGGCAACCAATTTTAATGAAAAGCAAACACAATCAATTCATTCGACAGTGATCCCTTTCATATTCCTGAATTTTGGAATGGATTGCAACGTCTTCGTTAAGCAATCTTCACACAACACTCAGTTGGAGTGGCCCCCAACCCAGCTAGGCAGCACGTCGTGCAGCAGAGGAAGCACGACAGCTTAAAATGACATGAAACAAGCAGTTAATAGAATCTACCGACTGTTGTGGAACCTCTTAAGTAAACTCCTTACAAATCATGATATCCTGTTGATGTCTCTCTGTGTGTTGGTTGGTTGATGTGTGCTTAGTGTGGGTTTTCAGAGCAGCACAAATAAAAGCAACACTGGCCAAGCAGCAAGTAGTAAATGATGATGATAGCTGCAGGTCGGTCGATATTAAATGCAAGCTTGCCATTTCTGCGCACGTTTTCATCCTTTCCGTTCATTTATGTGTTGAACACTTTGAAAGCAGACTAATTATTAGCTGCCATAAAATATACAAAAATACAAGATGATCTAATAAATCAGCATTGAGGAAGCAATACAAAATATTAAACAAAACTTTATTAAAAGTTTTCATCATAAACTTTTCCTGAACTTATGCAACACTTTTGCAGTATCTGCTGCAGCTACGCAGCATGCAGCGTTGTTGGACCTTTGTTTTTTTTTTTTTTTGTTTTGTGCAGTGAATTCATAGAAATCCGCTTATATTGCAAAAGTTTTTTGATTGGTTCTGTTATTTTATTTTAAGATAGTTGGTTATTGTTGTAAATGCTCAGCAAATTAATTAAACATTTGGAAAAATATTTGCGTTAAGTTTGGGAGAAATTAAAAAGTGCTTTTAAAGCATTTTGAGCTGCTTTGGAATTTACAGAAAGCGGACAGGAAGATGAAATATTTTTGCGTGGCGAAGCTAGGAAGGAGATGTACATATTTTGGTGCGATCAAATTTTTTTTTTTTTGAGCAGGAAGCAACAAGCATACACCTAAAACAATTATCCAACTCTGAAGATTTTTCAAATCGAATCAAAAGATAGGTTTGAAGAAAGAGTTGATCAAAACATAAATTCCTTAAGATCCAAAGATCAAAAATAAAGGGTTTTCCATTTAGGACTTGACCACTTTTTTTTGTTTGAGCAAACCATTTGAGATATTTCAAAAACTTTATTATCAGCTTGAAGTACAATCAAAACATTTATGAATGAAAATCGACTTTGTTCATATGGCCACCGTGGGCACATATGCAGCGGTCGATTCGTTGGACCCAATTTTCGAAGACTCAACCACACATTTCGGGCGAAACGGCCGCTATTTCGCGTTCAATGTTGGATCTGAACTCTTCCAACGTCGACGGCTGGTTGGCATAGACCAATGACTTGACGTAGCCCCAAAGAACCGCACCAAACAGTTATTTTTTGTGGATGAAGTGGTGATTAATGAAGCGCATGTAGATTTTCACACGACTAAATAACGCATATTTTGCTTATTGACGAACCCATTGCGCCAAAAATGAGCTTCGTCACTGAAGATGATTTTGCGATGAAATTCATCATCTTGGCGCATCTTTTCCAGAGCCCAATCGGAGAACGTACGTCGCTTCAAATGGCCCATCAACTTCAATTCTTGATCTTGTATGGGTGTAAACCAAGATCCTTACGCAAAATTCGCCATAAAGTGGACTGGGCGATGCCCAATTTTTGAGAACGCCGTGGAATTGACTGTTTTGTATCGTGTGCTACGTGCGCCTGAACGGCAGCAATATTTTCGACCAACCCTTTATCTCACTTACACGGCAACGTCAAACAACAAATATGTATACTCGAATTTCTGCACAAAGCTTGTTATTCTCTGTCTAATAGGGCGAGAATTACGATCGAAAATTGCAGTTAACGCTCTTAAAGTTGCGATCACCGACTACGTATTTCGGTAGTAAATTTTTATAATTTGCAGACGTTGTTCGTTCGTGTACTTTACCACGATGAAAATGTTGAGTTTACTGAATAAATTGACAGTGACAGTTTGATGAGTAGTGAAAGGATGCTTTCAGAAATGTAATTCAAAGTTGTTAAGTCCCTATTGGAAAACCCTGTATAAGAGAATGATTATTTGAAAATTTTGACGTGACAAATGTTTTTCCAAAATTTTCCGGCGCTACATAAAATTATAATTTAATGCTTTTATGCTTTATGATAGAAATAAAGACAAGAAATTAAAGCTCAATTCTTCGACCTATGACAAGAAAAAAAACAAAAACGGGACGCGGAGGAAGTTATCTAAGCACCGAAACCTCAAATTTGATAGATGGATTACAACGCGCTGTGTAATCTTTTCGGCACGGTAAATGTTATTAAACAGAACTTTTGGTTTGATAATTGTCAATACGACAAAAATAAGATTTATAACGGGTCCGCCATCTAACTTTTTTTTTTCAACTAGTGCTTATTTCGTGAATGGTAACACTTAGCACATGTCTGATTTGACAGATAATTAGTTTTATCCTTCCGATGAACGAATATGGTTGTGTATACGCTTGAACAACGCTGGGAAGTGGGCCTGCGATCGACTTACAGAAGATGCCGAATTTGCCAAAAAAATCATCTTTTCAGATGAAGCTCATTTTGATCTTGACGAGCATGTAAACAAGCAAAATTGTCGCATTTGGGACACAGAAAACCCATACGCATACATTGAAAAGCCGATGCACCCAAAACGAGTCACTGTTTGGTGCGGATTTTGGTCCAGAGGCATAATTGGGCCATTTTTCTTCGAAAATGAGCAAGGAGTGGCCGTTACAGTCAGTGGCCATCGTTATCGGGCCATGTTGAACGAATTTTTGTTCACAAAAATTGAAGAGGAGGATATTGACAACATTTGGTTTCAACAGGACGGCGCTACGTGCCACACAGCCGAAGCTACACTCGATGTTTTGTGACCTGTTTTTTAAAAAAAAGTTATTTGGCGGACCCTTTAGAAGTTACATATTTCTGACATGAATTTTTCTCCCAGAGAGGATCAAACAGACCAACAAATGCTTAGATCTACATTCTTCGATCAGTACTTTAATCATACCAAAGGCTCAAAGTGTGACATAAACATTGTTTGCTGATCGCAATCAACCACCCTATTTACCTCCGAGAACGACGAGAACAGTTGCTCAACAAAACGAAAAACAACTGATATGTATTACTGTGGGCAAAAAATACCGAAAAAATGTATTTTTGGGGATTCTGAAAGGAACAAATACTTTTGTTTTTAAGTTGGTACTACTTTCACTGACATCTGTGCCAAATAACACGTGAAAATATTTATTAGTGCTTGAAATACGCGCCATTTTGTAAATAGCTAAAAGTGAATTTTTCGTTTTTTTATAATGTCTGAAAGTATTCAACAACGTAGTTCCATTAAATTTTGTGTGCGGGATGAAATTTCTGCAGCCGAAACGTTGAAAATGTTACAGAAGACCTTCCGTGAGCAAGCTCTATAGAACATAAGAGTTTATGAGTGGTACAAAATGTTCAAAGAGGGTCAAGCAAGCGTTGAAGACAAGGCACGTCCACGACGACCTGATGGTCAACTGAATCAACTGAAGAGCTGAACGTCAACAAAATCAAAGAATAGATGCATCAAAATCGTCTACTGACAGTCCGAGACCTTACTGACCATGTAAGAATATCGGAAATATGAGTAAAAACTATTTTGACTGACCATTTGGGCCTCAGGAATGTCAAATCTAGATTGGTACCAAAAATCCTCAATTTCATGGAAAAACAGCGACGCGTTGATGTGTGTAAAATAATGCTTTCCGACTATCAAGACGAAATGAAAAGCATCATTACTGGAGATGAGACTTGAGTCTATGCTTACGATCTATGCTTACGAAACAGCTGCTCAATCGTTTAAATACCGTGTTAAAAATGAGCCGAAACCGAAAAACCACATCAGAGCAAGTCAAAAATCAAGGTCATGTTGACATTTTTCTTCTATTATCATGGTGTGGTGCATTATAAATTCCTTCCAATCGGCCAAACTGTCAACAAGGAATATTACTTGGGTGTTATGAGTCATTTTCGTAATGCTGTGCTTCAAAATATATCAGATTTGACTATTCGGAAGGACAATTCTTGGTTTTTGCATCACGATAATGCCCCATCTTACACTGCACTCGTAATCATTTCGTCAAAAACTCGACCCATACCATTCCGCAACCACCGTATTCGCCTGACTTAGCACCATATGAATTCTAGCAATTCGCTAAACTCAAGAGACCGCTCCGTGGAGATCGTATTGAATCGATAGAAGAGATAAAAAACGAAAAGAAGAGGGAATTAAAGGCTATTTACAAAAGGACGCGTATCTCAAGCACTAGTGAATATTTTGACATGTAATTTGGCACAAATGTCGGTGACAGTAGTGCCAACTTAAAAATAAAGTAAAAATTAAAAATTTTTTTTTCTAATTAAAATTATATTTTGCCATTTTGTGACTTTATCAAAGAACAATAATTATTTTTCACTAATTATTTTTTTTTCTATATGTTAGTATTTGTACGAGAAGAGAAATTACAAAAAAAAGGAATATGATATATATTTTGAAAAATCTGTCATTAAAAATTGTTTAAAACATGCAATTAAATTGTTAAACATGGATTAAAAAATAATTTCCTACCGAATGTAAGCAATATGAGTTACAAAAATAAGTAGCACAGAAACAACAATAAAAACAACATCGGCAACAACACCAATATCATCATCAACTGCGAAAATGGACACGCACGAAATCTTCTGAGCACGCCTCATAAGCTGTTGACAGTTGTAAGTTATATGAAAGCAGCAACCATTGCAGCATTTGTGTTTGTGTCGCCTCTTCTCCGGTCTGCTGTACATGTGCTTGCTACATACAGTTTTTTTTGCGAGAGTGTGCATGTCTGTGAGTAGATGGTTGTCTGTCTTTCTTTCTGTCTGGCTGCCGGCATGGGTTATAATTTAATTTCGTTGCAAAAATAATAATAATTCTTTGAAAGTCATCTTCGCACAAGCTCTGCGTACCAACACATGCAAACACATGTACAACCACACACACACATACCACCAATCTTTGACCAGGACCTCACGAACACATACTTGTTATACTTACAGCTTGAAAATGCAGGCGTCGTCGTCTGGCCATCGACTGCATTGGAATCACTGCCTCAAGTCGTTACACTAGCCTGTGGTCCATAATAATGTCCTACATTTTATAAGCGAGCCATTGTCTGTGTGAGTTGTTTGCGCGAAGGATTGGGTGGGTGCATTGCATGCAGTTTGTGACATTATACTTCAACCGGCGAAACGTGATAAAAGTAGCAGAAAAATGCACACTTTTCGACATTCAAAAACTTGCATACACTGAGGTTTTATTTTTGTCCATTGTCAGGAAGTGTTTAGATCTTAGACATGTCTTTTCCGTTTTAATTATTTAACTAATTTTTTACATAAAAAAAAAAAAAATGCCAATGCCGCATTTTAAATTGTGTAAAGGCCGACCCTGAAAGCTTTAGCACGCTTTAACTGTTCTATGTAAACTAGAAGATTCCAGATTCAAATCACATCCAACACAGAAAATTTTATAAAAAAAAAATTATTTTTTCTGATCGACAAACAGCTCTTTGTTGATAATGACAATCTGCAATTAGTAAATAATGCCATGTAGAGATTCTTGAGAATAAGAACATTAACCGTTCGGAGTCGGCCTAAGGCTTGAAGGTGCGTCTCTAGATCTTTTGTGTTCAAACATTTAATAAAGCACACAACACAACACTATTTAATAAGCTCTCAGTCAATGGCATAGGCATATATTAGCCCATCCATTTAATGTTTATTGTTTAACGATTTCAATAACCCTGTATTTATTATTAATTTTCAATTACACCTCAATTTCTTGTTCATTTTCGCGCCCTTTGGTGTTAGTGGGTTTATAAAGTTATATCGTCGTTTAATGTATTTCATCCTTTTTGAAGATGACTTTCAAAGAATTATTTCAATTTTGCCAACGAAATTAAATTATAACCCATGTCGGCAGCCAGACAGCAAGACAGACAGACAACCATAATTTTATATATTTTTATTTTTATTTATTTTTTTTTTCTTTACTTTTTCCTCTTTAATTTTATACCAAACTCGGCGAAATGGAATTAAATTTTCTATAATAAACAATTCTTCAAAGACAGGTACTCCTAAAAATTTCAAAGTCCTGTGGAGACCAAATTAGAGGAGTCCCGAAAAAAATAATTACATATTTGTGATCAGCGTACACAAAAATATGATAAACCATTCATAAAGTGGATAAGGTTTTTTTCGTGTTCTACCGTGTAATTAAAAATTAATATTTTTAAAATTCCGAGTTAATTACAAATTGTGGAAAAATAAGAGAACATGAATTGGACATTATACAGAATATATGTTGGTTTAAGAATATATAATTTTGCGAAGAAGGATATAGTATAATGGGTGTTTCTTTTTTCAATTCAATTATACAATTATTTGGGTCATAGAAAGATAAAATATATGCCAAAATATCATTTATATGGCGAATAAAATGAATATCTATCTTTGGATTTTGCCACTTCTTTAATATATTCACAAATTTGCAAAATCTAAAAAGAAAAATCTCTCATTTTTGCATGAAATGCATGGATGCATAAAATGATTCAGTAGCTAATTATGTTGCGGTAATGGTTGTTGCTCGTACTGAAGACGCGAACGCAACATCGCACAGTGATGCGATTCGTACGAGTTAGACGGAAATAATTATTTGTGGACTTTTTTGATAGTTTTTGATAAATAAGAAATAAGACAAACTACGATAACAAAATCAAACATAAACGTTAAATATGTGATTTCCAAAAAATATAAAAAATTTTGGAATGATTGGACAAGTGGGCATGTCAGCTGCCATACAATTTAAATACATTTTTCAGTATATCTTAAAAATGAGATAAACTACGATAACAAATTTAAACATAGCCGTTAAATATGTGATTTCCAAACTATATAAAAAATTTCGACGCGATTGAACAAGTGGGCGTGGCAGCTGCCATACAACTTAAATACATTTTACGCTATATCTAAGAAATAAGACAAACTACGATAACAAAATCAAACGTAGACGTTTAGTACGTGATTTCCAAAAACTGTAAAAAATGTTGGCACGATACACCTTAAACACATTTTGCGCAGTATTTAACATATGTTAACAACAACGCGAATATAAATATCAGTGGATAAATAATACATATGTGATCTTTAAAATTCTTGCAAAATTTCGGTAGGATTGAACAAGTAGGCGAGCACTCCCATATTCTATATGTGAAATATATTTAGGCCCATAGCTAAGAAATGAGAAAAGCTTCTATAACGAAATTTTAAGTTAAGCTTGTAAGTTTGTAACGCCCATAAGGAGGCATTTTAGGTATAGAAAAAATGTATATATTATTGATCACCATAATCACCCGATTCGACTTAGCCGTGTACGTCTTTCTGTGATCACGATTACAGCCGTAATTTTCAAGCTATCATCTCGTAATGCGATAGTTAAGCTTGAATATATGTAAAGAATAAAGATTAAGTTAAAAAAGCTCAAGCCTGTCTTAGATAACACGGGCGCATAGGTCAGACGTAGAATACGTTAGTCATTAACAGCCTTATTCAATAGATTTCCTTAAACAACCTTTAAACGCTTGTTTAGTTACGCACTGTTTAAGGCTTTACGCAGCTTCTATGCAACCTTGCTAACATTGTTATTCATAAACATTTTTCCATTTTCTGCTTATGATTGTAAGGTTTGTGTCTGAACTATAGAATATCTCTACAAAAATTAAGAATTCCTATGGATTTACAATGGCCGCCGCATAAAAAAATGCTGCAAAGGGCGCATATGGAGCATGTCTTTGATATTAAAAGAAAAGACAAACAAAAATCATGGTTGTATTTACGTAACCTTTAAACGCCAATTTCGGCGTTTAAGTTACGCAGCTCTTAAACAACTACGAAAAATGTTTATGAATAACGTTTTCTTGTTTAAAGCCCGTTTAAAGTTACGTTGCCTCTAAAATGTGTTTATGAATAAGGCTGTAAGACATTGAGGATGTCTTAAAGACGTGGCCAACTGGGTAAGCACAATTTTGTTTCTCTGCTTCGCTTATCAATGTTATGTATGTACACATCGTTCGCTACTTGGTCATTGTACTTCTTCTCTTTCTCACACTGGTTTTGTGATGAACACACAGATAATCGTACTGCTCTTACACATGATGTTATAATACATAAAATACAAAGCATATGAAAATTAATACAAAATTTGAAGGAGTTAAATTTTGATTTACTTATAGAATCAAATAAATTATATGTAGCAATATGATTCTTTAACTACAAATCAAAAGAAGACATATTAAATATGTTACGACCATACTTGAATTTTCTTCAATGCATGCATAAAGTATTAAAAACTTATAATGAAAGTGACAAACATTTTCTCAAAATTTTGTGCTCCAGATTAACACCCCCGTATAACGTATTCTACGTTAAAAAAATAAGCCAAATCGGATGAAACCACGCCTAATTCTTATACAAAAAGACTTTATTAAAACGGTAAAATCTCTAAGAATTAAAAAAAAAATTAACATATGGGCTTGAAATTTTGCATATTTTTGCTATTTAATATACACTACGAGTGTGAAATTCAACCAAATCGGATGAAAAACACGCCTACCTCCCCAACAAAATAACTTTTTGAAAACGGTAAAATGTTTTGAAATTCAGCAAAAATGTATTTAATTACTTAAATAACGATCAAAATCGTTATTATTAGATCCCACAGACCTCAAATTATCTCAATGTTAATTTCTCAATATCACAGTTATAAAAAACAGTTGATTTTTGTCTTGTTAGTATTGTTGCTCTCTCGAATTGAGCACACTGAGCGAAATAGTTGTCACAATTATCTTATAAGTTTTTCTTTTTTGTTTTATGTTTTTATTTTTAATCATCGTATTGTTCATTATTTCTTCTATGAAATTAATTAATACAAATAATATGAATGAATAATCTAAAGAATCTTAATAGATAATATGAATGAGTTACATGAAACCTTATTATATACGAATAATTATTTTAATATTATAAAATCTTAATATATATAAATAATAATTAAAATTAATAACAAAAAATATGTAAGTAAATTAAATAAGTTAATTAAGAATTAAATAAAATAAAGAGGCAAGTAATCAAAAAATTAAGTAATAAAAAATTAAGTAATAAAAAATTAATAAGGAATGTGAATGAACAATACAATGTAATTATATGAAACCTTAATATATACAAATATAAAATTCTACAAACTAAAAAAATATGAGCATAAGTATTATGAATCTACAATAAGTTGATTTTTCACGAGTGTACATATAATTTGCAGCGCAAAACGACATAGGTCTTTACAGCATCACCGTCAGCGAACGACTGAATTTTATTTTCTTCTGTTGTGAGCTTTATGTACATGTGAAAAGTTACGCTCACAGAGAGCTCAGTGAGCTATGGAGCGCCCTGCGCTGTTCTACAAGTGATGTGCAGTGTTGCCAAGTCAGTGCTTTTAGCACTAGATCTAGTGCTTTTTGATGTTCCAATACGCGTTTTTTTTAAAAAAAAAGCACTAAATGAAAAAGCACCAACATTAGTGCATTTTCATTTTGAGTTTAGTGCTTTTAGTGCATTTTGATTGTTAACCTAGGAATATTTTTTTGCAGTAGAAAAAATTAATATAAATTTCCGAACCCATAATTTCGAAATATGATTTATTACTAAACACTAGATGTGTTGTGATTCTTTTAATATACCTGATGAAATTCTTTGTAAAATTAATTCTACTAAAACTAAAAAATCAGATTATTATATACCAAAGAATCTAAACTTTGGTCAGATGATGATTCAGCTGCTTATGATGAAGCAGAAATGCTGTATTCTTTGATTAATTTAAAAAAAAATAACCAAGATTTGTGTTCATTCTTCTTTTGTCTGTTTGTTTTTTTTTAGAAACTAAATGCTTAAATATTTTTTGAAATTATATGAAAACTTTTAAATATTTTTTCAGTTTTGTTTGTTTTGTTTTAAAAATAATTTTTATTAAGAACCATGCGTTATAAATAAGAATATCTTTGAAAAAATTTTACACAAAGTGTTTTATTTAGTTTTTTGTTAAAAAAATCATTTTAGGAACGCATAGTTTTGTAGCGTGTCAAAATGCCTTTTGCAGATTCATAAAGCACTGAATACACTAAACGAAAAACATTTAAAAGTTTATAAGTCAGCTTAGTCAGAAAATTTGGTTGAAGCCTACAAAACTTGAATAATACAACAAAGAACATTTTCTATATGTACTTGCTAGGGACTTTTCCCGATTTTTCCCTAAACAAAATCTTATTAAACAAATATCGAGGTAAAACAAGATAACTAAAGGAAATTGCATTTTTTATGAAAATTCCAAATAAAAATTATAAATTCACCTAAAAAACCAACGAAGTTTTATAAAAGTTTTTTAGTTGAATCAACAAAAAAAAAAAAAAAAAAAATGTAAGTAAAAAGAATGCAAGTTTTTTTTATCATATACTCGATACTCAGACAACTTTACAAAGTTTTTGCTGTTTATAATAAGTAGTTACTAATTTTATCTACTCTTATAAAAGATTTATTTTTTAGTGCTTTTTACTCAAAATTACGCGTTTTGCTTTTGAAGTTGGTGCTTTTTGGCTTGGAATTGTTGGCAACACTGGTGATGTGCTTAACTTAAAGTACTTGGTGTAATCAAAGAAGCAAATGAATTTGTGCAGTCCTTTAAAATGTAAGTAAAGTTTACATGTATACATACATATTAGTTGCTTTCGTTTTGATGAGCAACTGTTCTCGTTCTCGGAGGTAAATAGGGTGGTTGAGTGCGATCAGCAAACGATGTTTATGTCACATTTTGAGCCTTTGGAGTGCTTAAAGTGCTGATCGTAGAATGCTGATTTAAATTTGATACTCACTGGAGGAACAATTCATGTAAGAACTCTATAACTTAAATAAATCTTACAAAACAACGTGAAACATAAATCCAAAATTTGAAGTTCTGTTTTTTGTATGAACTTAGTTACTTACTTGAACCTACTTATATCTAACGCGAGACGGCATCGGAAGAGGTAAAACAATCGATCGTATTGGTTGTCGAATGTTCTACTCTTTGTGTACTGAGCACTGCTACTTAACGCAAAGGCATCGCAAATTGATTAAAATAATTGATATCGACAAGTTTATTGAACTCAACTATCGAACCAAAGGAAATAATCAAAGGAATTGTCATCATTGCTTTTTGGGTGCTTTAAAAATCTATTGTGACGCTTATTGCTATATTTTTTCTTCACATTTACGAGCATACAATAATATTAAAAAACTTAACGTTTCCAGATGATCGACTGAAGAACGCATATTTTTTGTAGAAACTAAGAGCTTTGGGGCGGCCGTGGCGCAGTGGATAGAGTGCGTGAACCATACGCTAGATAACGCTGGTTGAATTCCGTCTGACAAAGAAAGTTTTTTCAATTGAATTAATTTTTCTGTTCGGCCGTCACCACTCTGCAGACAATGGCAAACCTCAGAGAGTAAATAAATGCCATGTAAAGCTTCTTAAGAACATACACAGTTGCCATTCGGACTCGGCATAAAACTAGTAGGTCCTGCTCTCGATCAATTGTGCACAAACATTTAATAACACTCACAAAACAATTTGATCATAAGAAGTTCGGTCGAAGTCCTTTCAAGGGCTTTAATGGCCAGTTTATTTATTTATTTTATTTTAAGATCTTAGTTTTTCCAAAGAAAAAATAGGAATATACACAGAAAATCTTCCTAAAAAATCAATATAAAAACTTTGCATTAAAAAAAATATTCTGGAAGAAATAAATCGAATATTTGGATTTTTCACTTTTGCACAATTACAGACACCAATTTTTTTTCCCCCACAGAGACCAGTCACCAAAATATAGTAACTTTCAATTTAGTCACAAAAAGTCTATTCGAAGATTTTCTAAATTGTAGATAAGCACGGGATTATCGACAATCTTCAAATAATTTAGGTTAGTCAGTCAATTTAGATCAGTGGGGCCCAAGAAATTTCAAGCGCGGGCCAATGCTTAAAAAAACAAAAAAACAAACACAAAATGGCTTTTGACAAAATATGAAACATAACAAAAAAAACAATTTCAATGTAATAAAATCATATGTAATGAAGTACATGTGTAATGACAAGACTTAATTTCTTTACAATAACAATGCTTGCATAAAAAATTACTCAACACACAAGTAACGGGACAATCAGCTTCAGTCAGCATCGAAATCATCGAGTGTGCGTTTTTTATTTTGACTTTGAATGCATTTGTTTTTGTAAAGTTCGCTGAAAAATGTGCTGAACACTGAACGAGTGCAGTTTGTGTTGTTGTTTTTTGCAAGTGTTCTTTGATTTTGGGTCATCGCAAAGACAAAATTAAGGTAGAAAAAAATTTGTATGAAGGGCCACGCGGGCCATACGGGCCACTACGTGGGCATGTTTGATTTAGATAATTTCGCACACAGCTTTTGGTATGTATTTGGCGAAAAAAGAAGTTTGTTTCGTTAAGACAATGCACCAGTTCATACATCCGTTTTCGTGATGACAAAAATCAATGAGTACATTTCGAATTGTTTCCTCATGCATACTTTTCGCCAGATTTAGCCTCATCGGATGATTTTCCGTCTCCAAATTTGAAACATGGCACGTTGACAACAGATTTACCAACAATGAAGAGGTAGAGACTGCGGTTGATGGTTATTTGAGGAACTCCACGATTATCACTATAAACAAGGTAAAAAAACTATTGAACATCGCTGGGAAAAGCGTATCGAGCTAAAATGAGAAAATATAGAGAAATATAGATATTTTTTCCAAATTGTTTGGCTCCGTTCCTTTTTGTCGGACTTTAAGCCTTGCTCTTTGTTTAGATCTCTTTTTCTAAATTCTTATTGAATCATGGTATGAATCTAGAAGCCATATTTCTTCTCTGTATAATAAATATTGCTATAAAATTTTTGTGCGATTTGATTTACTTTCTCAAGGTGGGACCAAACTATGCTAAGGACTACTAAATAAACTCATTTAACTTACACAGTGCAACACGAAAAAAAATAACCATAACCATATACGGACACCACTACGTGATAAAAGACTAAAAAAAAAGACCCGTGTCTCCAATTTTTCCCAGAGTCATGCACTTTTTTGTTTATGGGCCGCCAAAGATTTGGGGCCTCGGTATCATTTTCGCAAAAAAGTGATAATTTTCTCGGGCTCATATCTTACAAACCGTTCAGAATTTCGATTTACTCTCTCAGGCAAATTTGTAGCTCTTGTCATAAAGAACAAATATTGCGAACATATAAAATCAAAAAAACTTAACCTTCAAGATCAAAATCGCAATAAACTTAAAAAAATTCGATTTTTTTTTTTACCTTTTTTCCCGTGTTCAGGTCCATAGGTAGCAAACCGTTCAAAATTCAAGGAAACAATCAACTACAAAAATTAACCTAAGATCTCAATAAACAAATTTCTAGAACATATAAACTTCCTGGGAATTATTCTTAACACCGTTTTTAATTTCATTTGTTTTTTATTTACTTCAACATTGAGATACTATGCTATCTATTACAAAAATATTAAAAAAAGTATTCGTATTATGTTTATAATGTTGATGGCGCTGGACTTGCAAATCGCGCTCTCTTAAGTTGTGGATCCAAATCGTCGTCCGAATCGTCCGAATCTGACTCTGATTCAGAACTTATGGTGTCCACAGGCACGTTGCTTCCAGACTGCCCTCCATCATCAGCTCTTTCTTCTTCAAATACTTCATTAACATCATACAGGGTGATCTTGTGACTCCACCAACATACCTCTGCAAGCAATGCGTCGAGGTTTTTGCCTTTGTACCGTTTTTCCATGGGCATTGTGGTTTGGTGAAACCGTTCTCCTTGCTCATCGGATTCGGTAGGGAGTTGTTTGATAAAATCGTCGTGCTACCTAATCAGTGTTAAGAATCATCTCTAGGAAGTTTATATGTTCTAGAAATTTGTTTATCGAGATCTTAGGTAAATTTTTGTAGTCGATTGTTTCCTTGAATTTTGAACGGTTTGCTACCTATGGACCTGAAAAAAGGTAAAAAAAAACGAATTTTTTTAAGTTTTTTGCGATTTTGATCTGGAAGGTGAAGTTTTTTTGATTTTATATGTTCGCAATATTTGTTCTTTATGACAAGAGCTACAAATTTGCCTGAGAGAGTAAATCGAAATTCTGAACGGTTTGTAAGATATGAGCCCGAGAAAATTATCACTTTTTTGCGAAAATGATACCGAGGCCCCAAATCTTTGGCGGCCCATAAACAAAAAAGTGCATGACTCTGGGAAAAATTGGAGACACGGGTCTTTTTTTTTAGTCTTTTATCACGTAGTGGTGTCCGTATATGGTTATGGTTATTTTTTTTCGTGTTGCACTGTGTAAGTTAAATGAGTTTATTTAGTAGTCCTTAGCATAGTTTTGTTCTTTATGACAAGAGCTACAACTTTGCCTCAGAGAGTAAATCGAAATTCTGAACGGTTTGCAAGATATGAGCCCGAGAAAATTATCACTTTTTTGCGAAAATGATACCGAGGCCCCAAATCTTTGGCGGCCCATAAACAAAAAAGTGCATGACTTTGGGAAAAATTGGGAGACACGGGTCTTTTTTTTTTTAGTCTTTTATCACGTAGTGGTGTCCGTATATGGTTATTTTGCCATGACTTAAAAAATTACACACAGTGTTATCGCACTCAAAAAAATTGACCACATAACTCCATTCATCTCAAAAACTTACTGTGCTGATTAACGTTTACATGAATAACAGCATTTTAACTACGCCATGGCGCAATTGAGTTAGCGCATTTCGCTAACACAGTAAGCTGCGCTTTAGTGAGTTGGTGAGTCAATTTTTTGCTGTTAGTATTTTTTGCTGTTAGTATTTTTTGCTGTGTAACACATGTCGTGTGTGTGTATATTTTTAATTCAATCACAAAATTTATAAACATCACTATCTAAATCAATTTAAGAAACGGAAAAAATAGTTACAGTGTATAACTTAAATAGACACGTTTTCTATGGTGGTCAAATCAAATAGAAAAAAAAAAATTTAACCAGGCATGTGACCAACGGCGACACCATTACCGCAATAAGTTTCCATATCCGTTTGAAGTTGAAGCTGTAACTGAAACTTAGAGTTACATGTAAAGCAGCCAACGGCAACGGTATGATAACAATAAAGACAGCAAAGAAAAGAAAACTCCAACTGCAACAACAACAATCACAATAAAATAGCAACAATATAAAGCAACAAAAACAAAACGGCAGCAGCAGCAAAGTGAGAAAATAATCTTAAATTATGAGAATATTTCTTTGGTGACAACTTGTAATAATAACCAGGCGCAGGCACACAGACACACACACACACAGCTATACTTGCATTAACAGACTGCCAGATACACATGCATACAAACACACACAAATACTTATATATACACTCACACAGAGATAGCAAAAGTATAGCTAAGATAAGTGGCAAGATATTGCAGCTGCAATAAAACACTTTTGCATTCTTTTCATGCCAACACTGAGTGCAGCCAGCACAGCCATGGAATGTGAATGGGCGGCAATAGCCAGAACAGAAGCCGAGAAGAGCAACACTAACAATAGCAACAACAACAACACTGCCAAAATGACGAACTTAGTGTAAAATTACACTTTGACTACAAGTTGCGGACATGCAAAAAAAAAGGACCGCGCAAGAATGCGGCAACATTTTAAATTGCATTAAAAATGGAAGGACAATCAGAAGACGGGCGGAAGCGGTAGGTCTAAAGTCAAACAGAAGGAGATTGTTATAGTTGTTGTTGCTAAAGCAAGCTTGTTTGTTGACGCTGACTCCAGCTGTTGGTGGTTTTTCCGAAGTTAGGTCAGAGTTGAAGAGTGACGGTAACATTATTCAGCGGCAGATTGACAACATTTATTCAACATTTCCTATTCATTTATTCAACTCAATTTATTAAAGCTAATTTTTCAGTTTAGGCAAGTGTAGGGGAGACTGGGGTACCTTCGGCACTTTTTTGTCAGAGGTCTATATTTCAGAAAGTATTTATCATTCCTAATTATCTATTGGCTTATAACAATACCTTTTTATTCAACATTAAGATTTTAATACGAAGTTTCTTCCAGAAGTTTTATTTGGAATTTTTTTTTCATAATGTTTAAAAAAAGTCATTTTGGCTGAATGTGCCCCATGCCGGGGTAGCTTCGGCATTTGAGGGGGCACCTTCGTCGTTCTGGTTATTAAGTACTATAAAGTGATTGCTCAAAGTATTTTTTTGTTATTAAACGCATTTTTATTAAAAAGTAGTTAGAAAAAAAAACAAATAATTATGCATTGAAAAGAATTATCGTATGTTATACTTGTTGAGATTGACATTAAAAATGAATTTTGTGCGACAGCGAGATGTCGAAGCCGGATTTAATGGTTTAGGAAGCTTTATTTCTATTTCGCTTCGCAACACCAGAGAAATATCATCAATTTCTGGCTTGACAAATGTCGGTGTTGCAGCTGGAAGTTTTCGAAGAAAACTGACTGTGAATGTGCAGTTGCCAAGGCTCTCCACGATTTCAGCAACATAATATATTGGTTTCTTGCAGGTTTGAGCCATCATTACAAGAATGTAATCGCCTATGTTGAGGTCATCGTCATCAGTCAATTTATAATTTGATAATTCGCTTTCTTCTGGCATATCATCGTTTACGACAAAAGATCCAACTGACTGATCACTATCAGCATATATCATATGCGTATCACTTTCATCAGATGAAGAAATTTCTTTCCGAACTACCTTACGTTTTTTAGGTCTCCTTTGCTGATTTTTTTCAACGTCGTAGCTACATTTGTTTTTACGAGATTTGAATGCATTGTGAGTTCTTCCATTTTTTTCAATCTTTGAATTCTTTTTCGTTAATTGTGAATTTATTTTAGATTGTTTTTCTTCCACCTTTTTCTTCTCAACCGTACTTGTCAAAATTCGGGAAGTTCCAGAGTTGGCAGTCTTTTTAGAAGCGGTTAAGCGGTATACTGGCCGAATCTGTTCCGGTGTTTTAAGGGCTACTGGCGAAGCTACATCTTCTATAACAGCATACCTATCGGCTTGATTTTCCAAAGAAAACTCATCAGGCAGAAACTGAAGTGCATCTTCTATAGCAGTATCCCTATTGGATTGATTTTCCGAAGCAAAGTCATCTTCAGCAAATTGTTGGGAGTTAAAAGGATAAATACCAGTTGCTTTAAAGCCACTAATTATATTTTCAGACTTCAATCCTCTTTGAAATGGTATGTTTGATAAGCGTGCAATTTCATAAATCGTGATTCTCTTTCCTGGATTGTTTGTCAAAAAATCAGTAAACGATATTTGAAGGAATTTCTTGAATGGACCGTAAACAGATACGTCAAGTGGCTGTAGGCGGTGCGAAGTATGTGGTGGGAACGTTAGAATATGTATACCATTATCCCTGGAATAATTGATACCATCAATACTGCAGTGGGATGAGTGGTTGTCGAGAAGCAAAAGAATCGGCCGCTCTTCGGAACAATTTGTGTTCTTCTGAATGTGTGTAAGGACATCTTTAAACAACTCTGACATCATCCAACCACTTTTGCTTATAAGTCCCAGAGAGCCTGGGACACATCCATCTAAAAATTTGTCACTATAACGCTGACGTGGGAAAACGTAAACTGGAGGAAGTCGATTTCCGCTTGCGCTGATTATTCCCACAAGTGTTACCAAACTGCCTCTCTCAGCTGAAGTAGCTCGCCCAACCTGGCGTTTTCCTTTTTCTGCAATAATCTAGAAAATTAATTACATAGCTAGCTAATAAATAAGTACCTATGTTGCATTTTATTTCGCACACCTTCGGCGAATCGATGACGGTAGTAATACCAGTTTCATCCAAATTAAAAATGTCTTTTGGTTCGAATGAGTGAGTCAGATATAGAGATTTTAGATTTTCATAAAATTTACCGACAGCTTCTTTATTAAACGCAGTCAACCTTGCCAAACTGGTTTTTTCTGGCTTACGGAGACTTAAGCTCGGATTTCTTCTCATAAACGCATATAGCCAGTCTACGCTTGCTTGCTTATTTTGATTCCATTTTTCCGGAAGTGTTTTACGATTAATGCTACCATATTCATATGCTAATTTTCGGAAAGCGTCGTATGATAAACCATACTGCAATGCTGCACATTTTTTTATGTAGACAACGAGCGCGATCTCTTCTTCCTTGGTGAAAACTTGCTTTGAAGTGTATTTTGAATGAAATATTTGCATATTAGAGGTGTCCACAGCATTTTCATCTCCTAAAGGATCTCGTTTTTTAATTCGCGTTTCAATTGTTTGTCGCTTGATTTGGTATTTTCTGCCAGCAGACGTTGCAGTCTCTATGCCACTCAAAACATCTGCTATTGCTTTTTTCATTACATTTTCATCAATTTCACCACGTTGGGTCTTACGTTTATAATTTCGAACCATTTCCAAAACAAAAACAATGTTGATTTACCTAAAAACAGGCGAAAAAGTATTAAATTAATAATGGGTCACATTCGGCAGAAATGTTTTTGGGCATGGGGCACATTCGGCAGAAATGTTCTCCACCCAAATGTGCCCCAACATTAAACGACGTATCCACCCCGAAGTCACTTTTTTTAATTTTTTCATTATTTATATAATTTATACCACTTCTTTTTAATTTTTCATTTCTTATCATAATATTAATATAATAATTCTCATTCTATAATGCCCTTAGTTTAAGTATCTGAAAATTAAGAGCACAAAATACTTACGTGAAAGAATCCAAAAATTAAAGAAAATCACTTTAAAACACAAAATCACATGTAGCTTCATCAGCTGTTTAGATAGAGATGGCAAACTTTGTGAGAGCTTTTTTTACTAGGGATGGATAAAATCAAACGAAAAAACAGTGCTGCAAAATGACTGCTTTATACCAAAAAAGTCATTGCTGGAGGTGCCCCAAAGACGGAGGTACCCCACTCTCCCCTACTTCATTTAGTAGTGTTTGGGGGACTGGTATGAAATTGCATCTAATAAGATGAGTTTCAAAATTTAGGCACCAGTTTCCAAAAAAAAAAAAACATTTTCGATTTCTTGAGAACGTTGAGTGGTGAAGATATATGATGTATAGCAAAGTCAAAATTCTTTTAAAATAGAGAAATCTACGAAGGTTGTCTTAATTTTTTGTTGGTGTAAAATTTTATTCGAGATTTAAAAAGATGTTTCTTGCTTGTTACAAAACTATGCACCGACTGAGGATGTTTGCAGCAAAACAGGTAAGGAAATTTTTATAAAATCAAAGAAATTCAATCAAGAAATCTTTATTTTTTGGAAACAACTTAAAACATTCCAATTGTAATAAACTTTTCTAGAATTTGACCGAATAGTAAGGAAAAACATTAACTTTTTCTATTATTAATGCCTTAAGAAAATGTCCATAGAGCTGTACTGCCTGTTACTTTGGCTTGTGCCAAAAGCATAACGATGTGAGCACATTTGATTGCAAATTCTACTATTTCATCCAAAAATGGTTTAAAAAGTTCAAACATTTGAATGGGTGTTAAACTCCCAAATATATACTGTACTACTTCAAAACATTTTACTTTACAGTTTTAAGGAGTGTAGGTATATGTAGAGGCACACTGCAGCCATTCTGTTATAGGTTTCTTCTTTTTTTTTTTTTTGTTTTTGTTTTGGTTTTTCAGAAGTATTTTGTATAGTTTCAGGTAATGATATGTATGCCTGCTCGTATAAAATACCATGATCTTCAAATGTACCCACCACATCCTCTGGTAATCCCACACCCCAGTTATTGATAATCATGTTCATATTCTATATATCCTTCGTCAACTTCAGGAGATATGATGACTGCATCAATGCCTTCTGCTTCCTCTAAATCCTCAAGTATAGCTAAAATTTCAGAGTATTTGACGATGTACAAGCGCAAAAAAAGAAGAACTTTTTACACTCCATTGTAACCGTAAACGAATCGTGAATCATTCACAACTCACTCAAGACCAAAAAATAATCGAAACTTGTATCGCCTGTAGTCGAAATTCGACCATACAAAAATCGATTTTTTTTTATTGAAAGACGCTTGAAAGTTAAAAACCAATTATTTGAGTAAAACTTTAGGATGTACAATGAATAAAATATAAAAACTTTTTAACAAAAAAAAAAAAAAACAGACTTCAAAATCACTACAAAGTAAAAAATAATTTTAAATAACTTTTCCCATTCATTTCTTGGTCATATTTTAAAAGCTATTTATAACATATATATTATAATATTGGAAATCTTGTCATTTTCATTTTTTCTATTTTGTTTTATTATCATCAATATATTAATTGCTTTATGTTCATAAAAGCTTTGAAGTCGGCGCTTATGTTATTAAGTCGAAAACTTTTTATTTTATTTTTTTCTAATTTGTTTTATTATCATAAAAATATTACATACTTTATTAATATAAAAGCTTTTTAGCGTTTTTTTTTTCTTTCAGTTGTCAATTGTTGAGTGCGCTAAATCTAGCCAATGTGTTCTATGCATTATTTGTGCAGCTGTTACACACTATATCATTCAATATGAGCTTTACAAGCTCACCCAAACCAGTTTAGTGAGAATTTTAATGTGTACAAAGCTTTTAAAATTACTACAGTGTCACCAAGGCACCAAATAGTGCACGGATGGTAAAAGATCATGATTGTGTGTCAAAGATGAGCGCCGACTTCAAAGTTTTTATGTTCATAAAGCAATTAATATATTGATGATAATAAAATAAAATAAAAAAAATGAAAATGATAAGATTTCCAATATTATAATACATATAAATAGCTTTTAAAATATGACCAAGAAATGAATGGGAAAAGTTATTTAAAAGGTGTAGCGGCCAATGAAACAGTCTGTATAGTCAAGCTGTGTGATTTGCTCTATACAGAGCCGTTGTTGTTGTTGTTGGTTGTTGCCTTCTTTATTCTTCATGTTGTCTTGTTGACAACATGCTTGGCCTAGAGCTCGAAAAACTTGTTTTCAATATAAATAATAAGAGGCCGTATACAAATATTAATATTAAGTTATTTAAAATTATTTTTTACTTTGTAGTGATTTTGAAGTCGGTTTTTTTTTTTGTTAAAATTTTGTTTTTATTTCTTCCTTTTTAGAGAATATGAAATATTTTATGTAATTGTATTCTTGAGGAAAATTTCAAACATGAAACTTTGTTCTTAAAAAATTTGTTCTATTAATTCCTGAAAATTTGTTGGGTATTTTCCATTTCTGTTTCTTTACAATTAGTGCCACGCCCTTTATCTAATCCTGCCCACTTTATTTACCGTACCTTATAATGATTCTACCTAGCCCTGTGCTAAATTTCAGTTTCCAAGTATCAATATTAAACGTAATATAGTACTTTACTTAAAGTGCCACACCCTGTGTACAATCCCGCCCACTTTTTTAATGATGCTACCTACCCATCTACCTGCATACCAAATATTAGTACGCTAGTGTCAATATCAACTAAGATATAGTATTTTTTAATATTGACACGCCCCTTTGTTGAATAACGCCCACTCTTTTGACTGTAATTTGTAATAACTATTTTATCCTAATTTTTAAAAATTGTTTCTACCCCTGTACTAAATTTCAGCACCCTAGCGTCAATATTATTCGATATATAGTGTGTTTCTAATATTGCCACACCCATTTGTCGAATAACACCCACTTTCTTTACTGTAATTTTTAAAAATTTGTGTCTACCCCTGTACTACATTTCAGTACCCTAGTGTCAATACTATTCGAGATACAGTGTTTTTCCAATATTGCCACACCCCTTTGTCAAATAACGCCCACTCTTTTGACTGTAATTTGTAATAACTATTTTACCCTAATTTTTAAAAATTGTTTCTACCCCTGTACTAAATTTCAGTACCCTAGTATCAATACTATTCGAGATATAGTGTTTTTCCAATATTGCCATCACCCCTTTGTCAAATTACACCCACTTTATTTATCGTAATTTGTAATAATTGCGTCTACCCCAGTATTTTTACTGTAAATTTCAGTACCCTAGTGTCAATATTAACTGAAATACAGTGTTTTTCTTAAATTGACACGCCCATTTGTCGAATATCGCCCACTTTTTTAAAAAAGGACCTTCGCGTTCATGGTATCTATCTGTTGACAAAAAATTACGGAAATCGGGCAAGAGCTTTAGGAGTTATCGATGTACATACATTTAAAAAAAAAAAAAAAAACAAAAAAAAAAGCGGACAAACCAACGAACTTGAGAACCTCCTCCTTTTTGAAGTCGGTTAAAAATGAATTTTTATTGAAATCGATTGTATAATGAATTAAATTAAAATGAATTTTTACCGAAATGAACCAAGGATAAGTTCGATTTTTTTCGTAAAGATAATACTAAAGAAAATAATTGGCATGCATGCATGGTGAACTGTTGATTATATTTCATAGTTTCATAGTCTTCTGGATTGTCAACAATAAATTTTTCGGAAGAATTTGACTACACAAATCAAATTTGAACACATTTTATTCAAATCAAATTTGCAATTTTGTTTGTTTTGAAATTATTTTCTATAAAAATTTAATGTGAAAAACATAAATTTTTCCATAAAAATATAACATCACTTTTACTTTCCTAATGAATTCGCCACCAGTTCTTTCGCTCAGAAGAGAGCACAATGTGAGCGCAAATTGAAACTGGAAAAAGAGTATATTTTGGCGTCAAGTGACGAGCTTTTTTTCTCTTCACTTTGTGCGGATCGTTTATAAGAGAGCGCTCTTAGAGCGTTGAGAACAAGAATTGAGAGCAAAGGCTTATGTAGCAACCAGTGTTGCCAGATTTTTTTTTTTAAAAACTGCTAAATCTGAAGAAAAAAACTGCATTTTGATCAAAAAAACTGCCATTCGAAAAAACGATTTGTTAAGCATTTTCTTTAATTTTTTTATTAAAAACTGAAATAAAACAAATTCATTTGTATATAAAATTGTTGATGTATTTAATATATAAAAATTTCTGGTATTTTATTCACATTTCAGATCATTTTAAGATAAGTAATTCAGGTATTTTTAATGTTTGTTTTTTACATATATTATTATTTGCAGTAGTTATACATATCCCTATTAAATTTTTGTATCATAGTTTTTGATACGTCAAAGCTTGAACAATTATAATTGTTGTTTTTTGTTTTTTTTTTTGAGAGGGTTAGAATTTCTAGTTGTCTAAGCGACTCATTTTGTCGCTTTTGCCAATCCAACCTTTCAAGTACTTATTTTCCTCCTAGGATCTACAAGACTTACAGCCTTGTGGCTTGAAAAGAAAACACGCAAATTCGCGCAAATAGAGAAGTGGGGTTGGTTCATGTTCAATGCGTGAAGTTGGCTGAAGCTGCTGCTGAAGTTTAAAGCAGGTCTGCTTTAAAAAAGTAATTGAACCATAATGATGTTTTGGTAAAGAGAATTTTTGAAAACTACATAAGATTTTATATTTTCATAAAAACTGCATTTTACCCTGAAAAACTGCATTAATAATGGAAAAACTGCATTTTTTTTTAAAAACTGCCAACCTGCTCAGAGTTAAAAAAACTGCCATTTGCAGGCAAAACTGCCATTCTGGCAACACTGGTAGCAACACAAAACGCAACAACAAATCAAAGACAAAAGACAAACACAGAAACAACACAGAAGCTTTAAATGTAGTGGTGCCCATACCCGTTTATCATGGTATAATAATACAAGGTAGCATTGACAACTTCTTATTTTATCTTCTTCAAGAAAACATCTCCTGTCAAAAACAACTGTTTGTGCAAATGTATTTGCAGTTGCTGAAGTTGTTGTTTTTCACTTCTACATTTTCAACATTGTTTGTGTTTTTAATGGCCGATTGTGAGCGCTCTCTTTTTGAGTATATTTTTTGACAAGAGATGGTTTCCCAAGCAACTGTCAATGCTACCTTGTATTATTATACCATGCCCGTTTATAAGGAACTTTTTTTGTGTGTACCTTCTGTGGCCATCAAATACACACAGAAAATCGTTCGTCTCCGTCTATGCGAACGTTACTGAACTCATACTATAGTCTAAAAAAAAACACAGGTGCGTCACTGGACACACGAGAGAAGCGAAGCATTTTCGCAAATTCATAGATTTGATAATTTAATAGCGTTTTTTCGATTAAAATAATTTATAAATTCAAAACTTTAAAATAACAAAGTATATATATCATATATATTAACCCTCTTCGGCCCTCCCTTAAAGCCCCCTGCTCAGTTGTAGGGAATAAATATACAAAAATCATTAATTTTGTTACAATTTAATCAACTTACAGGTTATTTATTTTTAACGATATTTATAACGACCTTTAGTAGGAAGTAGAAACAACATCTAATACACAATCCTTAGTGAATATTTCTTTTAGTTCGTTAAGTCTTTTAGTTCGCATGGACAAACCGAAGATTCAAACCATAGCTCGGTAAATTTAATTATCTTTGCTCTAGTTCGTTTTGTTTGCTACTTTTGCCGGTTGGCTAGCCAATACACAGTCCTAGAATAGCCAACACACAATCCTTTCTTAAAGTATTGTAATAGATTATAGTGATCTGCTGGAACATAGCTGTAGCTAATAGAGGTGGGTAATAGCACAATTTTTGGTGTGCTGACTCACTAGCACATGTGCACCCTTAGGAGTCAGCACACTGTGCTAGCACAATTGTGTCACAGTCGAAAAAAAGCACTTCGCAGTCGAAAAGCAAAAGCAGTCGAATATTCGTCCCATAAGAAATACATGCAAATCAGCTGCGAACACAGCAACCGCATTTGTCTCATTTACTCTTTCGTGTTTACGTAAAAAGACGAAGGTTGCTTCACACGCGTGTGTAGTACGGGGTTAACACTGATTTAAATTAAAACTGACAGTTGGCGCTCGGTTCTTGTTGCACTCAATGCGGATAGGCTATAAAACAAATTGCATATTGTCAATTATAACAAGTGAGCCAGAGTGAAACAAAAACCAACTTTACTGGGTGTGCAATTATGTGTGTCAACGTAGTGTACTAGCACACATGCTCACTACTGAGTGTCACACAATACATGATAGACACTTTAAGCGCAAAAGTGCTGGTCTTCATCGTGACTCACTATGTGAGTCAATGTAGTGTGCTAGCACACTTGGCACACTGCAGAGAGTCAGCACAGTGCCATAGCACAGCACTGAGTTACCCACCTCTAGTAGCTAATCCATATCACTGAATCAACAAAATTATGAAAGAAAGGGTTTTAGCGTAATGGTTAGCGAAAAGTACCAACAAACGATAGAACTTTGAGTTGTGGGTTCAATTCCTGCAGCGGGCAAGAAATTATTTTTAATTCAACATTTTCTGGTTCAATTCATGCAAGCAAAAAACAATATCAATTCTAAGAAAAAAGGTGTCGGAAAAAAGTGGCGTTTTTTCTGATTTCACTCTAGCAAATCGCAGAACGAGGCGTAAAAAGCTTCGCTTCAAAAAAGAAAAATCTAACGATACAATGCCAAACATTTTTTTTTTCTCTCCTTTTTGTGCCGATATTCAACGTAAATATGAACCCACAATGGGTGAACTATACCATAGATCATTTCATCTATTCAAAGCAAGTAGATTTCTATAAAAATATTCGGTGCACTCCTCCCTTCTCTAATTATAATTGATTTAAAAAAAAAAATATCAAAATGGGTTGAAAAACATGGGAGAAAATGGTTCTTAACATTTAACGAAAAAGATAAGAGTGTGTTTATAGGCCAATAAATTCATGGTTATAGTTTTTTGGGATACACGCGGTATCGTTCATATCACATAAGCACACAGTCGCAATCGCAAAATTTTATGAATTCAGCTACAAATTCGTCATTCTACAGGTTCGTCATCCACCATCCATATTCTCCAGATCTGGCCTCCTGTAACTTAAGGTTAAGAGGGTAGACCCCAAAAGTACCTGACCTTACAAAGAAACCACAAAAAAAATAAAAAATAAAAAAGAGATAAATATATCTTTATTTCTCTATAAAGTTTTCTTTTTGAATTGCTATGCATCAATTTTTTTTTTTATCTAATATTTATCATATGAGCAAGAACATAAATTATTGCCATCTTAATAAATTAATTAGTCAAAATCAATAAATTTAAAGAATTAAAGCTTTAATTTATGACTCATAACGAAGAACTAATTGTTATTAATACGACGCTCATAATTTATGCGTTTGGCCGCTTGGGGCCATATATTTTAAATAAGACAACACTGTGCTTCAACTTTTAACTACTGCAATTTGACCTTCAACTAGTGTGCAACAACTACTCGCTGCCTGCTGCTAGTTTTAGCTTTTATAATGAAATAATTTAATTTTGTAGCGCACAATTAATTGATATTAATTGCTTAATGTGGATTTATAGCATGTGCTTGGCTGTTATACTTGGCCATTAGTAACAAACACTCACAGAAACTCACATAGAAACACACAATAAAGCACAAGCTTACTTAAGTGCTTGCGCGCAATAAGCGTGTTTGACTTTATGTGTGGTGTGTTGTGCAACACTGGCATACCTTGTTGTAATTATGACAGCCATCAAATTTATCTACGCATACAAATAGTACTAAAATTAATGTGGTTATCGTAAAGTTTTATTGTTTTACTACATACACGTATAGCTAGCTACACCGAGAAAAAGGCTTATGTAAAATTAACAAAAAACCTAGTATAATTTATAAGATGTCTTTGGCAGTTTTCAGCCTGCTGAGTTTTTCGTCAAAACATCAAGTTTTAAATGTTTAACTTACCGAAATTGATTTGGATAAATTAACTATATAATAAAAAATAAAATAAATAAATTAATCTGACGACCATAGTGTTAAAGTCCATACCATTTTGATAAAGTGTCAAAGTTTTTGATGGTATACCTACACTATTCGTTAACATCGTACTCCATCTTCAAAACAGATACAACTCCAAATTTCAAAATTTTCAGAAGAAGCAAAAAACCAGTTTGTTTTTCAAAGGCATCCATTCATACAAAACAAGGAGACAAAAAGATTTTTTTTTAATTAAAGAGTAAAAATATGAGTGCAAAATTTTGATAGTTGATGGAGGTTATCACTACGAATAGTTTAACATTATAAAGTAAGAATTTCTAAATTTGGAGTTGTGCCTGTTTTGAAGATTAAGTGCATTATCTACATATACTATTATATCTATATCTATTCTATTATATATCCATATCTTTGTATATCTATCTATACTTCTATATCTATATCTATACTATTATATAAAAGGGTTCTCTCGGATTTTTTTCGTTCAATCACGGGGTAACCGCTGAGCCGATTTTAATAATTCTTTCACTATTCGATTGCTATAAGAAGCGACCCTGCTACTGGGTACTACGTTTTTGGTAAAACTTTTTATTTAATTATTAAAGAATTTATGTATTTTAATCCATGCTGCCATTGAATGTTTAAGCAGCAGAAAATAACCTCAAACAATAGCTTAAGCTCTTTGTTGAGAGAGAGAGAGAGAGAGAGAGCTGAAAGTCTACAACTCACCGCGCTGCCATCTTAAGAGGATAGTTGCACTCAGTTAATTTCTGCTGCAGTGTTGCAATAAGGTCAATATATCGTATTTATTTTGATTTTACTAAGATGAAACTCATTTCATTTCAATAAGAAGCCACTCTTTTACACACTCAAGAAGAAATAATCTCAAATTAAATGAAATGAATTAAACATATTTGATTCTTGAGTCTTTATTTAAAATATGTTTTCATATCATATTTATGTTCCCAAGTAACGCTGGAAACGGGTATGCTAGTGTTATATACTTGGCTTGGGTGAATCAAACATGATTCGAAGTATTAGCTTTCAAAGCAATATGTAAAACAATATATTACTTTGGTGAATAAGAATCAGTTTTTAATTTCCAAACAAATTCTTTCCACCCAAGCCAGTTTAGATAATTTTTCTATTCCATTTTTCTCGGTGTACATTCATGCTAGAAATACGTCGATACGTTTATGTATTGTTTTATGTTGTCGGTGTCTACTCATGTTAGTGTGGATATGCGGGTGTGCGTGTGTGTTGTTTTGTATCGCGAAGACATGTTAATTTCACTCGATAAATCGAACAATTTATAACAATATGACAAGTACTGACAACCTGTCATACATTTTCAATTAATTTTCCATAAATTTTGTGACTCATCGAAAGATTTTGTTTATATTATTAAACATTACATGTATATATGTATATATAAATATAAATTTTTTAATTAATAATCCTCACTCTTGTAAGCATACGCGATGTGTTCAAAAAGTAACGGGAATTTTGAAATCTTGCGGACTGCGTTGGTCCGATTGGTTAGATTTTAATGACAAGCATGTCTGAAAAGTTTCTATACATTTTCAGTCAACTGTTAAAAGAATAGCACGTGTTTGGTAATGTTGGGGATTTTTCATTTTCATTTGGATTAAATTTTGTTATAATTTGTTTAAATTTAAAAAAATAAGAAAATTCTATACAGAAATTATTACATGACTTTATAATAAAGAGTTACTCATTTTAAAATAAGAAACTAAATTCAACACTTCTGTTACCTACAGAAAAGTCACACTTGTGATCTTAAGGTCACGAAATGACCAAGCATGTATGGATATGGCCTTGTAAGGATATAATGCATGATTAAAACTTTTAGTATTAATTTTTTAAATTTTAATGAGTGTTGATTAGTTTTAAGCTTTTATTAAGTATTATTTAATTTAAAGGTTTATTGATAATTCATTAATTTTTACTTTTTTTGAGTGTTAGTTAAAATAATGCAATAAAGTATATTTATATTGTATGCTCCAAGCAATAAGTCTTAGAAGTTTTAACCATGGTGACATGTTATGGACACACAAGCTTATTACAAACAGTGCAGCACCCGAACTTTTACTGCTGATGCTTGGTTTCTTGGAAGACGTTTCCTACAACGAACATTTTTTGAACAAGGCTTAAGCCTAGACTCTCAAGAAAAGTTCTGCGCTTGAATGTTTTTGACGCGTTCCAATTGGGGTTGATTTCTACCCACAAGACGTAAGCATTGAGCGCAGAGATATCCACGATGTTCGAGAAAAGGGCTACAGGCCAGCGGTTTGTTTGCTTCTTGCACATATATGTTGCTACGAGCTTGGCAAATATATTTTCTCCAGATTATGTAGAATATAGAAGTTAATCATTTGCGGTTACTTTTTTGGGTTGTCCGCAACAAAGAACTGCAATGAGTATCCGATAGAAATCGGATACTCGAATCATACTCGAGTTACTTGTTGTTCTCTACCCTATCCGTACTCAATAAAATATGTACAATACTTATACTCATTCCACTCATTACAATATTTTCGGGTATAAGTACATACTTATACCAGAGCGCGACGTGACCCGAAGCACTCAGACTCGTATTCAATGAGTGCGTCGAGTCAGAGTCTTGAAAAGGCGCTATATCCGAGTAGTTTCGGGTATATTTTGAGTGTACTCTGAGTACTGCTCTTTCTCTGCCAACGTCTCTAAGCGACAATAAGTAAAAGCTAACGTTTTATGCTGCAAATTTGTTGTTGATATTTTATTTCGTTGTTAGTGTTCGTGTTTCGTTGTTAATGGTTTCGTTAGATAAAAACAAAAAAACAACACATAGCACTGCATAAACAAATAGAAAAAACAACACAAGACGAACACGTGTCTTTATGTTTCTAACTAAGTGCTCAGGAAAAAGAAGCACAAAGCAAATACAAAAAAACTCATTTTCACTGCGCTCTGCTTTATATCAGTGGCAGAATTACCCGAGTGATTTAAGTATTTGCGTCGAACCCGAGTGTTTGGGTAAGTAGAATAAGTATCAACGAGACGACAATAACCATAAGTATTAATGAACCGAAAAACCCGAACTTTACCCGATCCGACTCGTGATTTAGGATACTCATATTCATTTGAGCCGCCGCATTGCAGCTTCGAATAAGTGAGTATGAGTCGGGTTGCGTTTTTTTCGGATATACTTAGAGTCACAAAAAAGCTACCCGTTGCAGATCACTGGTCCGCAAGGATATTTTTTTCACGATATAGAGTGCTCAACAATGTAACCATTTTATATTTTTTGGCTAAATACATAGTTTAATTCATGTATTAAACAGTATATATTCCAAGTACCCGCTAAAAAAAGAATGACCAGGTATCCATCTAAATAGTTTGCATCGATCTGCTTAAACTCGCCACCAAACTCCTCGAATTACATTTTCTGTCCAGGTTCTACTACTAACTGGAAAATTAAGTTTCGTCGACCAAATAATGTCCTTGTCCCTAGAATAGTACTTGCACGGATAGAAAAATATACTCAAATTCAGTGGGGATAAGAAAATTGCGGCCACAGATAGCACACAGCGAATATAAGCTTAAATCAAGTAAATTATTTTCTCATGTATCAAAATAAATATTCCAGCCAAAATCAACTTAAATCAAATGGATATTTGCTGCGCTATAAAATTCACTTTGGGAAGCTTTGTGGATGCAGTTAACTTCGTAAACAACAGATGAAGATGCAAAAAAATTGTACTTTTTGTCACATGTAGGGATTGAACTCAGACTGCTGGCATTACAATCACATGACTTAACGCTCTGCTATACCGCATCCTCAAAGCATACCTAAACTGCGTATAAAATGCTGTGTTTCTAGGAGCGCTTTTTATTTTCCCGCTGGGTTAGGCATGTCTTGCAGAGAAGTGTTTGTAACAGTGAACTGCTTCGACTTGGCAAAAAGAAAATAATTTCTTAGATTCCGCATAATGTATATAGTACTGGAAAAATTTTTTGAAAACTGAGTAAATTATTTTCTAGTTGCAAGCAACTCAAATTTCTGATTTCCACTAAAATTAAGTGAAATTCCACTTGTTGCTAGTAGAAATCAGTTGAGCTTTTTTTCTTCTTAATAATAGTAAATTTTTTTCCTTCCGTGTGGGGATGCTATTTTCACTTGCCAAGAGTGCTTCGTCGATATTTTCCTCGATATCACTTAGAACTTGTTCATCAGAGATCTCGTCATCTGCAATCACCTCCACAACATAGTCTTCATCCGCAATATCACTACACTCATCGATAACGTCACTTTTTCAATGATCTGTGTTACGCTTCTTTATTTTTTAGCTTTGAACCAAGGATAGATTAGTAAGCGTCAATTGAAAGAAATAGTATGGGTAGGAGTTTTCAATTTCAGTTAATTAGAAATGAGGATAGAAAATTGCAAATGTAAAAGGTTAAAGCGTAGGACCATGACCTGCCCGTGATTCGAACTCAGGACGTTTGGAGTGGCAGTCGAACACGCTACCTACTCGACCACTGAGGCCGCAAGAAAAATGCACTTTACATATTTTTTAAAATGTCACAAATTCACAATTAATCACTAAACAGCTGATGGTCACTGAATGACCATAAAGCTCACACAGGTAAGTTATGGAGTTGCCACATATTTGATAAAACCAAAAGCTTATTCTTGAGCTTTTTTGAAGAAATTTCCCACAATGTAGAATACTAAGAAAAAAAATTCTAAAATACTTCTTCTTTCGGGATTCATCAGCAAATAAAACACAAAATGGACACGAAATGACCTTAAGGTAGCAAAAGTGTTAAAAAACACAAAAAAAACTAGTAAGGAATGATCTTCGACTGGGCCTAAGTTAAAATACCCCCACGACCGAACCGAGGAATATTCAAAGCCTTAAACAATCAATAAAATGTTTATTTTTAAAAACATTTTCGTTAAAGTTTTAACAGAAAATATTCACTTTTGTTTTTTGATAAAGTCACTTTGTATGGGAGGTAGGCGTGTTTTTCACTCGATTTCGTTAAATTTCAAGTCAATATATTAATTTTTGTGGCATTTATAGAGATTTTTACATTTTTCATAAAGTCACTTTGCATGGGAGGTAGGCGTGGTTTTCATCCGATTTGTTTGCATTTCATACTCAGAGTGTATATTGAACATTAAAACTCATATGAAAAATTTCAAGTCCATTTATTTATTTTTGTGGAATCCGAAGAGATTTTACCGTTTTGATCAAGTCACTTTGTATAGGAGGTAGGCGTGGTTTTCATCCGATTTTGCTCATTTTCGAACTTGACCTTTATTTTTTAAATAAAAGCTTAAATATTGAATTTCGTGATGATAGCTTAGCTTTAAAATTACGGCTGTAATCGTGATCACAGACAGACGGACAGACAGACGGACATGGCTAAATCGACTCGAGTGGTGATGCTGATCAAGAATATATATATTTTTCTATACCTACCACGCCTCCTTATGTGCGTTACAAACGGAGTGACAACATTAATATACCCCTTTTACGTTTTTTAAACGTGGGGGTATAAAAATACATATTTTGAAAAAATTAGTACAATACATTATAATTCATGAGTCCTCCGCTGGAGTATTTGCAGGATTAAATATTTTTTCTTTTTTGGAAAAAAAGTCCAGAGACGTCATGTTGCAAGATCTCAGAAGCAAACTGACTCGCCAAAACTCGAAATAAAACGTCCTGAAAATTTCGGCTGTAACAAAGTCCTAATTGGTGCTGTTATGTGGCTTGTGGCCCCATTTTGTTGAAACCACATATTGTCTAGATCGAAATCTTCAATTTCGCTAACCCAAAGCGGTTAGCACTCAGAATTGACTGTAACGGCTACTCCTCGAAATTAAAAAAAAAACATCCAACGAATGACACACCCCCAGATCATAATGCACAACAGACAATGACTTTTTGCGGATGCAATGGAATTTCACAGTCACTTGCGGATGTGTAGAGCTCCATATGGGGCAATTTGACTTATTCACATATCCACCTTATTCAAAAAAATCTTCATCCATTTAGAGATAGAACGGAAAAACTGCATATAAAAAAAATTCCTGAACATGCTAAAGATGGTCAGTCCCCCTTTTAACAAAACTGTGTTGGATTAATTCACCACATCAAACTAATTTCAACATTTTAGCATTTACTCCGATCCAATTGGCATTTGATTGGTGAATTAATTTGTTTTTTTTTTTTTTTTCTTTTAAGCTCAGCACAGTATGTATGTATATGTATTTGTTTTTCATTTTGTTGTGTTGTGCTGGCTGAGAACAAAGAGAGTAGAGTGGAGAGCAACATGCACTTTATTGAAGCTCTCGCAGCACAAACACATGAGAAGCTTACGATCAAGCAAAGCATGGCATTGTGAATATTTTTTTTAAAACATTACACTTTAATTAAAGAAGCTTATTATTAAAATTTCGTAAAGAAAATATCCCTATATCTTTTTGTAGCACAAATGTGAAATTATAAAACTTATTTCATAAAATTCGAACCAGTACTTTTGGAGTTTAGCGGCAACAAAAAATTTTCACTTTCATTTTATATAATAGTATAGATTGTAGATTATAGATAGAATAAAGATTATAGATTATAGATTATAGATTACAGATTATAGATTATAGATTATAGATTATAGATTATAGATTATAGATAATAGATTATAGATTATAGATTATAGATTATAGATTATAGATTATAGATTATAGATTATAGATTATAGATTATAGATTATAGATTATAGATTATAGATTATAGATTATAGATTATAGATTATAGATTATAGATTATAGATTATAGATTATAGATTATAGATTATAGATTATAGATTATAGATTATAGATTATAGATTATAGATTATAGATTATAGATTATAGATTATAGATTATAGATTATAGATTATAGATTATAGATTATAGATTATAGATTATAGATTATAGATTATAGATTATAGATTATAGATTATAGATTATAGATTATAGATTATAGATTATAGATTATAGATTATAGATTATAGATTATAGATTATAGATTATAGATTATAGATTATAGATTATAGATTATAGATTATAGATTATAGATTATAGATTATAGATTATAGATTATAGATTATAGATTATAGATTATAGATTATAGATTATAGATTATAGTTTTATAGATTATAGATTATAGATTATAGATTATAGATTATAGATTATAGATTATAGATTATAGATTATAGATTATAGATTATAGATTATAGATTATAGATTATAGATTATAGATTATAGATTATAGATTATAGATTATAGATTATAGATTATAGATTATAGATTATAGATTATAGATTATAGATTATAGATTATAGATTATAGATTATAGATTATAGATTATAGATTATAGATTATAGATTATAGATTATAGATTATAGATTATAGATTATAGATTATAGATAAATATGGGGTACCACAAAATTTTAAAACTTTTATCAAAAACTTAGCTAACAAGACATTTTCAGTCTTTGTTTTAATCGTATAAACTAATACATATGTCTACAAATGAGGAATTACCCACATCGCAAGTCAGTAATGTACATATAAGTAAATATATTAATATATTATATTAATAATTTGCACAACAATACATGAATAAATTCATCAAGTTCATTACACTAAGGAACTGTTTACAATTTAACAATTTTCATGTCATGTTTATGCATCTACTACAAAAGCTTTTAATCAGCAATAATATTATCTATATGCATTCACAAGTTTATTCGTAAATGCGTGTGGTTTTGTATGTGTGTATGTGTATGTGGGTATGGGTGTATATGAAGTATTACATACATTTAAATTTGTTATTCAATCACAAATTGTGTGATTATGATAAGCTTGCAAAGTTATTTAACGCTATGATAGACAATGCATAGAACACACACACACCTACATAACTTTCACCACTCACAGTGATAAGTTAAATGTAGCTGTGTATATTTCAAGTTTCCGGTCAGTTGCAGCAGTTCTTGGGAATGTTCTCGAATATCCTCAGGCAATAGTTCAACAACCTACTTTTCGAATATTTTCAATGTCAACGTCTGATGCCTTGCAATAAAGTTTTAATTAAAGAATGAATCTTTATATAGATATTATACAATATATCGAATTAAATTCAATATGCTGGAAATACGAAGGAATTAAAATATTGTTGTCTGAGAGAATTTGACCAATGTGAATGTGCAAACTTAATCTAAAGAACTTTTAGATGGAAAAAAAGATGATTCTTCAGCTTTCAAAAAACATAACACAATCTGGGACCCGAAACCAATTTCACTAATAGAAGAGCCTGTTACCAGCTGGTATATTTTCCAGGCATTGACAATAGCACTGCCAATTCCACTGGTGAATAATGGCCACCGCCATTTGGTAAGTTTTTTCAAAATAATAAAATTTAATTACGATTGGTTTGAGAAATTCTTCCGATGTGTTGACTATCACGAAAAAAAAAACCCGAATCGGATTTGAATCGGGTTTAGTTTCCGAGAAATTAGGGGGAAGTGCCCGTAGACTTGTTTTTCAAAAATATTCCTATAGTTTAGTATTAGAATACTAAAATAAAGAAAAAAATAATGAAAAAGTATTTCATTAATACTTTGCTTGCAAGAATACATATCAATATACTTATGCCAAGGAGGTAGATCACCAAATATGTGCATATGGTTTGATTTTGTGCCTGACTTCGTTACGTAACAAAAATTCACAAAAAAAAAAAAAACTACTAGGTGAATTTGTTATATATTTTCACAGTATATTTCCAATACTGTGTTAGTTCATAAAAAAAAATGCAAAAGGAACATTTTTCGCGTAGACACCTTTTCTTTCCGACCACTCCTGAGAGGGGCCCTCATACAAATTTCATGATTTTTGTATATTTATTCTGTACATCTGAACAGGGGGGCTTTAACAAATGGCCGGGGAAGGTTAATATATATGACCGACCCCCTTTACTTTTGTAAAAGAAACAATTTTCCCTAGGGGACCTATATCCTACGACCACTCCTAACATATTAATTTTAATTTTGGGGCATATTAATTTTGTCACTCTGTTTTTAACGCCCATAAGGAGGCGTAGGTATAGAAGAGTATACATACTCTTGATCAGCATCACCACCCAAGTTGATTTAGCCATGTCTGTCTGTCTGACCGTCCGTTCGTGTGTAACTTATATATGCTTAAAAATAACAAATTGAGTACTCTCGAATTGCAAATAATGTCCCGGAACTATATAGTTCAGCAGTTCCATTTGATTGAATGAAACTCATGTAACTCATATGCAGCTGATACAAGAACCATGCTCAAAGCAAACGGAAACATCAAATGTTGGCTTTATATTTCATGTAATTGTGTAAAATTTATATAAGTTAGAGAGATCAAACATGAATTTTTCTCCCAGTAAGGATCAAGCAGACCAACAAGTGCTAACATCAACATTGTACGATCAGTACTTCAGGCACACCAAAGGCTCTAAGTGTGACCTAACAACGCTATCAACTGCCGCTTGATCACTATCAACCGCCCTACTAACCTTCGAGAATGACGTATTCTATGTCAAAAAATTTCAAAGGTAAAAGTTGGCCTTAAAATTAAAAATGTGTCATCTTTCTAATTATTTTCTATCCTACCACCACACAGTGGGAGGACTTCATACAAGTTTTGGCCATAAATAGTAAAAATAAACCTAGAGCTTTGAAATTTAGTGCATATGCTTTTTATAATGAAAAATTAAATATATATAAGTTTTGATCAAATCCGCCCACAGACACGCCCACCTTCCATACGATTTTTTTTTGCAGAAAGTAGTAAATATAAATGTAGAGCTTTCAAATTTGGTACGAATGCTTAGCATACTTAAACATAAAATATATATAAGTTTGGATAAAATCCACCTGCAGACACGCCCACCTTTCATACGAATTTTTTTGATTGCTTTGACAAATTGGAGTGACTTTTTTTGTAATGTATCATTACAATTAACAAATGCAAAAATAGTCGCATATTTGCTCAATAGAAAATGTTAATGCCAAAGGGACACCTGTCAAATTGCGCACATTCTAAGTCAACGTATAACGCCATCTATCGGGTTGTGACATTGACCCCAACACAGCGCCATCTATTATTTATCTCGTTACTGCTTCACAAAAAAATGCACGCATAACGTCTTTTATCACAATGAATTTAACAATCATCAGTAATCTTCTATGCCTCACAACGAATTATCCACCTTTACATTGTTCAAAATCATTAGATCATCCGATAAAATACAAAATTTTGTCGAAAAAATTCACATTTTTTTGCGTTTTTCCGACATTTTCCGAGTTTTCCACTAAGAATTTCCTATTTTTTCCATTCGAAAAGCTATTCCGAAACAATTGCACACAAAATTCCATACAAGTAAATCAATTTTCGACTTTTCCAATTTCCCGACTTTTCCAGAGGGTTTTCCAAAAATGTTCTTTCGTAAAATCCTTTTTCTGGTAATTATGAACAACTGCAAAAAATTCAGCCAAATCGGCCTACTATTTGTTACTTTTAATGTAATTTTCATTTTGAAGATACGCTGAATATAATAAAATAAAATATTTTTTAATTGACATTCAACGAGAAAAAATCACATTAAACCCATTTGGGGCAAGTTCGGGCAGCAAGAACCATATTTTTCTTTAAATATATATATTTCTGGATACTATTTTGAAAAAACTGGAAATATGTTTTTTTTTTTTGTTTTACTGCTAAATTTTTAAAATTTTTTAGCTTTTTTGTACTACAAATGCTTAATTTTAAAAAATCAGAAAAAATAAATTTATTTTAATAACAACAAAAAACATTCATTTTATGAAACAATAAATATAATATGTTTATTATTTTTTCATTTCAATTCCATTCTTATAAAAACAAAAAAAGTGGAACACTTACAACTGCAGGTAATAAAAATAAGTGATACTAGCGACCACTGGTGCGCGATGCTGCCCCCAGCAATTATAATAACATACCTCTATAAAGAAGAGGCAGAGTTAAGTGAAATGTGAGCAGAAAATTGCAACAAAAAAAAAATGTATGTATCTTATCTTGGATGAGAGCATTCAGCGCGAGCGGCTTGCGAAAGCTTTATATTTTTCTGACTTTCATTTTGTTGTTAACAGACGCTCTATTAAGAAGAGACAGAAGAGAGCGAAATGTGAGCAGCGAATAGTTTTGCTCTGAGTTTGATAACGTTGTTCTCAGCTGCTCTGTTAATAATAGAAAAACCAACATAACAACAACAATTATATGCAATTATATGCAAACTTTAATAAGCTATAACTTAAAATATATAAATTTTTGAGAAATAAAAAGTCCAGTTTGCACATCTGCAGGTCTAAACCTATCAAACCATACTAAATTTATTAAAATTGGACTTGTACTTAAAAAGCCTTACGCCGGACAAAATTTGGGTTTGCGTAATATATATAAGATTCTCAAATTTTTGTCATTAAAAAAAGTTGGAATTTCGAACCATTTTCTGACCAAACCTTATAAGATTTTTGAGTGATTTTTTGGGTGTTTCTTATCTGAAGTATAAACTGTGTATAACTGTCGATTAGGAAAAAAATTTTGTACAGTTTCAAAACTTAAACTTTTTTCTATTTATGGCCACGAATATCCCATTGTGCACCACTGAGAAATTTGTTTTTGGCACAAGGTTAACTTGCCATATATTAGTAATTCACCACAACTAGACGTTTATTTTAGGTCATCGATAACTCATGTGAGCAAGTGAATATGCCAATTTGTAGCTAATTGACTGATCAATATATAGATGGCGCGAAACTAGAATTTTTTTCCACAGCATAGCATTTCACCACATAACACTTTTTATAAATACCTGATTTCACCATCCATCCTTTTTTATACCACGGGCTATATATTGTAAATGTGTGAAGTCAAATTCGTAAATCCAAAGATAACTTAGCAAAGACACAAACCAATATTTCTTCTTCGTACAAAGTACAGATACGAATTCAACTAACAACACTACGAATTTAACTTCATTTGTAAGGAAATCGCTTTGACATCGACTTGGAAACACAGAAAAGTTATAAAATCTCTGAAAAATTCTAAAAAATATTTTTACATTCAAACAAACGCAAAGAAGTAATTTCATGTAAGGATTTTGGCCATAGGTAATTTTTGAAAAGAAGTAAATGTTAGGTTCATGGTACTACTCTTACTACCAAATCTCTTACCTGTACTTTCGGAGCCCTTGCTCAGCTTTGACGGTATTTTTTCCCATCAAAAAACAGTGATAAATCAACACACGGAATTGCTTTGAATCCATTATTTTGAAAATATCAACAGTAGCGTCACTTAAATCACTGCAACTTCTGAACTAAACGTTAGATTGTCATGAAATTTTTACACGTATTATTTGAAGGTTGGAACTATCGAAATATTATATCAATATTTCGTTAAAGGTGCCACCTAGTAGTTAGTCTTATTGGACCATGTGTTAAATTAACGCCTTAAAAAGAGTTATTGGGGTTTGTTTTTTTTTTAATTAGCACTTTTGTTCCCATATAAATAATCCCGTTAGCCAACAAAAGTTCGATGTGGTACCTGAGTATTCAATATTTCTCACCATATGAGATTTAATACTTTTTCGTGTAACGGAAACTTTTTAGATGGTGTCCCTCACATAAGACCACTTTGCTCCATACAACTTAAGACCGCCTTAGTATAGATAGAGTGATTTATGTTATATGATGTCACCTTTTAGCAAGCTGGCATTTCATATTCATTTACTTGCATGTTAGATTGTAAAGACCTCTGCAAATGTATGAAAAAATAATGTTGTCATACAAAAAAAAAATATATTATAAAAAACAACAATCATTTATTATTAACAATACATAGCAAACATAAAATAGAACTAGTAGTAGTAAAAATAGTAAATTCGTACTAAATTTTGTCATCTGAAAATTTTTAAAAAATTCTTTGCAAAAAATGTTGAACACCAAATAAAGTCGCATTGAATTTAAGAATAAAAACTTGTAACCTTACTTCCTATGGCGGTTTGAACATAATTTATAAGGGATCTTTTTCGACATACATGGCAACTATGGCAACCAAGGCCGTTTGTAGCTTAGAGGGCACAACCGAAGAAGACAAAGTGCAAGATGAAGCCGCATTTACACGGTAGCAAAATAACAGGCCATAAATACTGACACTCTAATGGTGTGTATAAGACATAACACACACAAATACCAACACACACACACACACATTTTCAAATACGCAGCCTCATGCATGCACATGTGAACAACTATTATTTCACTGGTTCAATATTTTCACACTTAAGATCTTGAGACTTGAATTGTTGTAGTTGCTGCTTTTGTTACTGTTTTTGGTGCTTTTCTTGCTGTTGTTGTTATTGTTGTTGTTCAAAAAAATGCCAATAGCATTTGTGCAGCAGCGAAGACAACGACTGCACTTAAACACTTTCACATTTATTTATGTCTGCAAGTGTGTGAATGTAAGTGTGCGTCTATGTGTAAAATGAAGCGCAAACACACAAACGTGTCTGTTGCGAAGGAAGCGACTAAATTGCCTTTGGTACTACTTTTGGTATTATGTAGAAGTATGAAATTTTCCAACACAAAACACAAAAAAAAAAAAAAATTTGAAGAAGGATAAATAAAAAATTTGTTGTGTAAACAAAAACACATGATGCAACATTATATCCTGCAAGCAGTCGCTCAACGCTTACAAGGATAAGTGAGTAAGCAATGTTTGGATGGAGGGTGTGTGTGCATGTGTGCAGGTTGCTCAGGAGCGTAACGGTATATTTATGCAGAACATTTAGTATTTCAAGTTTAAGTGTAGCTTAGGGCAAAATCTTGTAGAGCACAAAGTGGCAAGACTTAAATTCAACAAAAGAATGACATAAAATATAAACGTTGAGATAAATTTTTGAAAAAAATTATATGTATGCAGCAGTGTAAACACGATGCTTATTTTGCGTTAAGCGAAATAATTGTGCTGTTTCGCTCAACATATAGATAAGAATTATTAAAAGTGATGTTGCTACAATTTACATTTTTTTCTATGGTTTTATTTAAGCTTGTAACTGAACATTACACTACTCCACAAATTTAAGAAAACTTTCACCACAACGAATTGCGATAACATATTTTATAACAAAATTTTCCATAGAACCCGAATATCGTAATGGTTTTTTTCGATTAACCCCAAGTTTTTATATAAATGGCAAAATTAAAAAAAAATCCACCATTGGGAACACATACTCCACATAAATGCTTGTAAAAACTTACATGTTCAGTCAATGAATTTTAATTTAATTGCATGTAGTAGAGGAGAGTCGAATGAAAATTTGAAGGCATAATATGTGCCAATAGCATCAGTGATATGGTTGTTATGACCGCAAACAGGTGAAAAAAATCACTTTTTTTTCGTTTTTTTATAAACATATTTATGTTTGAAGCCCTATATCTCGAAATAATTATATCGGAGAGAAAAAGTTAGCCCTCTTATGTGATAGAGAATTTTATTACAAAAATTTCAAGTATTTACATGCCCAAAGAAAAGTCATAATTCGCTAACTTTTTTAACATCAATGCAAAAACCACTTTTTGTTAAAAAAATATTTTATTGCAGTTAAATTAAGAAATGCATGCATACAAGGATTTGTTTTTTACCATTATGTAAAAATGGGTCGCTGAATCCCAATCTGATGTCAGAATTTCCAAATTATGATATTTTGACAATAGGGTTGCCACCCAATAACATATTTTTTAAGAGTTTTAAACATTAGATATCTTACAGTTTTAGGGGGTCGCTGATTTCGAATCTAATGTCAGAATTTTAAAATTTAAGATGGCTAATAGGGTTGCAACCTTTTTTTTATTTTTATGAATTCGGTGCTGGGGCGAACACTAGGTAAAAATTGGTCCCTGTATCCGAATCCGTTGTCGGAATTTCAAAATTGTGAAATTTGGCAACCCTAGGATATCTTGTATTCGCCCCAGCACCGAATTCGTAAAAATAAAAAATATAAGTGGCAACCCTATTAGCCATCTTAAACTTTAAAATTCTGACATTAGATTCGAAATCAGCGACACCCTAAAACTGTAAGATCAGCCAATCAGCCATCTTAAATTTTAAATTTCTGATGTCAGATCAGCGACCCACTAAAACTATTGGATAATGTTTAAAAATCTTAAAAAAGCACATTATTAGATGGCAACAAATTTCACAAGTTTTAAATTCCGACGACGGATTCGGATTCAGCGACCCATTTTTACCTAGTGTTCGCCCCAGCACCGAAAACGAAAAAAAGTGATTTTTTTCACCTGTTTGCGGTCATAACAACCATATCACTGATGCTATTGGCACATATTATGCCTTCAAATTTTCATCCGACTCTCTTCTACTACATGCAATTAAATTAATTCATTGACTGAACATGTAAGTTTTTACAAGCATTTATGTGGAGTATGTGTTCCCAATAGTGGATTTTTTTAATCTTACCATTTATATAAAAAATTGGGGCCAATCGAAAAAATCATTATGATATTCGGATTCTATGGAAAATTTTACTATAGAAAATGTTATCGCAATTCGTTGTGGAAAACCTTGTTGAGTAGAGTTATTTATGATTATGAAAGAGTTTTACTAACGTTTTCGGGTTAAAGTCGTTCCTTTACCCTCTAAACAACAAGGCCGTCTTAAGGCGGGGTTGAGGAAAAGCGTTAGCATCTGCACTTAAAAACATTTTGCTACCAATCAACTATTTTGCCATTAAAAATAGTGCATTTTATGCAACTATGTTGATTTAACAGCTGTAAGTTCATTGATTCACGCACTAGCGTCTGTGAAAGTCAAATTTTCTTGGAAGTCCGTAAAAAAAATAACTATTTTGGCGCGAAGTGCCTTTTAATAAAAACAAAAAAAAAATATATTCTGTACTCGGATCAAAGTCAAAAAATTATCGGTTAGTAGATAAATTATTTCAAAATGTGATAGCGAATTTGTACGCAAAGAAATTTTTCGTTAATTCCAACTGAAAAATTCAGCAACTATACTTTGTTTGCGAGTTGTATTTGCCGCAAACGCATTTTCAGTTGTCAGCTTAAAAATATATTTTATATATATGGGTCAGCAATTATTATACAATTTATCTTTTTTATGGATTGCACTCATCGCACCTCTGTTGCTATCTCCATCCGCGTGTTAAGCAAATTACCACTTCGCTTATAAGTAACAATTTTTCCAAAAAATAACTCTGAACTACAAGCGTTGTGTTTATACAACGAAGGGAAAAACAAACGAAGTTATTCAGTTGGGAAAAACAAATTTTTCAATTTAAAAAAAAAAAAAAATAAACAACCGGTCATTTCAGCCCTTGAAAGGACTTTAATCTAGCTTCTTATGATCAATTGTGTTGTGCGTGTTGTTAATTTTGTACACAATTGACCGAGAACCGGGCCTACAAGCTTAACGCCGACTCCGAACGGCGATGAACGGAATGTTCTTGTTCTCAAGAAGCTTTACATGGCATTTTGATTACTCTCTGAGGTTTGCCATTGTCTGCAGAGAGGTGGCGGCCGTACAGAAAAATCATTTTAATACAAATCACTTTCTGTCGCTGCTAGGATTCGAGCCCGGGTCTCCAGGTTCGTTGACATAGAGGCCACGCACTTTAACCAACTACGCCACGGACGCCCATAAGTATGGGATGAATTTATTTGTTGTGTGTGATTGATACACACGGATTTTCTTATAGATTCGAGAATTATGAATCTATTTTCTTATAAACGGGTTACAGATTCTTATCGAAATACACATGTTTACGTTTAGCTTCAACATACTTCAATCCGCAGCGACCATGTTAAAACAATCAAAGCAACCATATGATAGAAAAAGTTAAAAATACATTGAAGTCAATTGCTCAAAAGTAATCCGAGAATACAATCACCACATGAGGGGCGTCGATCTCCTCGATGGCTTATTGGATCGCTATCATACGTCTCTTCTATCACCTCGTCGATATGGCTATGATTAATGCATATATTCTCTATCGTCGAATTCATGTTAAGGATACTGAATTCGTGGTCAATTGAAGCTACCCGATTTTCGTATAAAAGTTGCTGATGGCTTGTGCTTTTGCTGGTAGACCACCGAATGAATATTCAGTGAAACAGAAAACAGGTAAAAGCGTTCATGAACTACCATCTGACATTCGGAACGATGGTATTAACCATACGCTGATTGTTTGGATCGAAGTAGAAAATGATTATGGAAAATGCCTGACTGTGCATCAGAAACTTAAATTTTTTGAAAAAAATGCAATTTGAATTGCAATTTGAAAAATGCAAAAAAATGTTTTCAACAGTTTCACAAACAGTAATAGTGCTCATTTCTACATTTTCTAACAATTTTTTACTGTATTCTTTAATAAAAATTTATAAAAAATACTTTCCTTTTAGTTGCTTTTTTATATTTTCAAAGACAAATCCTCCTAAAGGCGGGGTAGGTGAATTCAAACGTGGATGGTTGACTATGTACCATTTTGACAATATGTTTTCAGATTTGTGTTTCTCTACCCATAATTAGTTTCTGATAATTTTTTTATCGCAATCAAAAATTGGCCGGTTATAGGCTTCATAAATAATTGTTTACGACACAATTTTTTTTTTTTGTTCATGTTCATCGACCCTAAATTACTAAGCAAAAATGGCGCTAAAAATAATTTTTTTTTTTTATTTGCAAAGGTGTGAAAAAAATCATAGAACCTATATGTCGCTCTTGTTGACAGTACGCTAACGAAAAGTTTGAGGTAGAATTTTGATTTACTTCATGAGAACTCGTTGTTTGTAATCTATTTTGAAAGTTAAACAATGAAAGTTTACAAAATAACCTGTGCAATGGTGGTATTTTGACTTCTTTACGACTCTCTACGACGGTTCAGTAGATATTCTCAAAATAGTTCAAAATTTCGTTAAAAATACTAAAAAATCTAATATCAGGTTTAAATGTGGCGTAATGTTGGGCTTTAAAGATGAGAGGTTTAAAAAAAAATCGTTCAATAATAATGGTGGAACTTTGACCTAGTTATTGGTTCCAGATATTCACAAAAAAGGTTAAGTTTTCCAAAAAATCTGATCCCTCACTCGATGCCAAACATTACTTCTTAACAAATATAGATATATTAGGCCAGATATTAAATTATTTGAGATTTTTTTTTAATGAAATTTTTGCCTATTTTGGAAACACCTTCATAATAGATCTTGACAATAATCTTGACATCTTGACAATAATCTTGACATCTTGAAAATATGGATAATAGTCGTAGAGAGGTCAAAGTACCACCATTGGAAAGAAAATTAAACTATTTTTAATTTCGTTATTTTATTTCAATTTTCAGTTCGTAGTTACTAGGAACACCATCGCAAATCAAAGACCAAATTTTACTCTCGTCATTTCTACGATCGCTTAAATTTGAGTGTGCTTAATGCGTACATTGGTTATAACAATCTTGGTTAAGCTTGATTCAATCGATTGAATAGTTTTTCCAGGAAAAATTCGAAAGTAAAAGTGTCACCGGTGTCTAAGTGGTCGTCAAAGAGTTAAGCGAAAAGTGAAGGTTAGCGAGCATTTTCGGGTTGATAATTTTATTTGTCTTTTATTAAGTTCTTGTTTTTCAACTTGGAGTTTCCTTGAGCTATGGCAAAAGAAAAAGATTTCACAAAATAGCAAAAATATATATAAAATATATACATATTTCTTTAAAAAAATTTACGTTCATTCGCTACACTCGTAAAATTATTTCTAACTAACTTAAATATTTCTATTAACACCAGAGTTGCCTTTTATGAAACAACTAGCAACCCTCCGCAGCTTTGCCTGCGATGTATTTTAAAATAAAGTAACGCATTTTTTGTAAAAAATTTGTCTAATTATCGTTTTAATAGGTTTATTTTTTCCATGACATATTAATTGCATGAAATATTGCTTTAAAGAAATGCTGGGGTTGATTCCACCCCGTGTGACCTGATAGGGTTAATATACGGCAGCACTGTATATAATGATTTTAATATTAACAAACTTCAACTTTTATATCAATTGATTGTACACACTTTTGCCGAGTAGATGAATGTCTCCGGTTGACAGCCATCCGCGGTTGTGAGACTGTCCTTTTTTTATTAAGTTGAAACGATAGCTCTATTATTAGTTCTGTCAATGGTAACGCTTTTCATAAGGTCACTTTTGCCGTTTCATCGCGCTGGATAGACTGTTGTTTGATATAAAGCAAAATATCTTGTAAAAAAACGGTATTGAAAGTAATACTGAATTTTTTTCAAAGCGGTAGACTTCGATGTGACTCGCTAAAAGAACATTAGTATTGTTGCTTAAAATATAGATTGGGACTTGTAGGACAATATTGGCTGTTTTCGGAAATGCAGGAAAATGCGCAACTGCTGATGTATAATTGACATAACAAAATACATGACGTGCGCAGTGCTGTCAGATTTGTACTTTAGAACGTAATGCTTCCACTGTAAAAGCATCTTGCGCATTTTTTTTGCATTTTCGAACACAGCCATTATAACATGATAAGAACGAATAAGATATCATAAAATAATGCGATGTCATGTACAAATTGCTACTCAGATCACTCCAGTATACGGCTGTGAGCCAGCTTACAAAATTTGATATTTAGCATTTTTATACCCCCACGTTTAAAAAACGTAAATGGGGGTATATTTATTTTGTCACTCCGTTTGTAACGCCCATAAGGAGGCGTGGTAGGTATAGAAAAATATATATTTTCTTGATCAGCATCACCACCAGAGTCGATTTAGCCATGTCCGTCTGTCTGTCCGTCTGTCTGTCTGTGATCACGATTACAGCCGTAATTTTCAAGCTATCATCTCGAAATTCGATATCTAAAAAATAAAGGTCAAGTTCGAAAATGAGCCAAATCGGATGAAAACCACGCCTACCTCCCATACAAATTGACTTTAGTAAACGGTAAAATCTCTTAGAATTTTACAAAAATTAATATATGAACTTGAAACTTTGCATAAGAGCTTTGATATTTAGTATACACTCTGCCTTTGAAGTTCAACCAAATCGGATGAAAACCAAGCCTACTTCTCATGCAAAGTGACTTTAAAAATCTCTCTTCAAATTCCACAAAAATGAATGTATGGACTTAAAATTTTGCATATGATATATAGTATTGATATATGCATATGATAAATATACAGTATATACTCTGTGTATGAAATTCAACCAAATCGGATGAAAGCCACCACCACCTCCCATACAAAGTGACAAATAAACATTTTATTGACGGCTTTGAATACTCTTTGGTTCGGCCGTGGGGGTATTTTAACTTCGGCCCAGTCGAAAATCATTTCTTACTAGTTTTATGAAACTTGTCATTTAAATTAAATTGCAGTGTTTTTAGTTAATTATTTGTTTATTTATACATGTTAGTTATTTTTAGCTACTAACTTTCCAAATCTGTTGATGCACGTGCTAGCTTTACACCTGCAAGCACTGCGCTTCAATAGTTTTTCTTTATTATTCTAGATTGCTTTGAAATGTTCCCTTTTTTAAAAAAAAAAAAAAAATTAAATCATAGTCTCTACATTTGTGTCGATCTCACATCAATTTTTTTGATTTCCAACTGATTTTCTGGGGTGGCTCATAACCGGCCTCAAATTATTTTAAGCAAAAAAATAAGGTTTTAGGCAATCGTTCATAATTTTTTGCTTATAACTAAATCGATAGGGTCTCTTTGGGGAAAAGTAAGCTTAAAATATTAACTTTCGTTTGACATAACATGCATGGAAAAATATTAAGCACAGACAATTTTATGTCGATTTAAGGAATCATGCCTCATAACCGGAGACGTTGCCCTATTTATTTAACCATATTATTACATGGTATGAAAATACATTTTATGCAATGCACTTCGGCTAATTAACGCAATTTGTAGCTCAATTATATAAAACTCGTATTCGATAACGTGAATTGTTTTGGAAAGATATTGGTTTTAATAAGTCCTTACCTTTTCAAATTTAAATTTATGTTTATGGAATGAATTAAAAATACTTTTTTATCACTTTTAATAAATAGAATCAAATTAAGTTAAAATATTTTCATATATTCAGTGACGAAATTATACACTAACGCTATTTAATGTCGTAAAAACATGCTACAAAAGCCATTCAACCCATACCAATGCGCAGCTTTAAAGCGATGTAATTTGCATCGCACGGCGTTTCACTTTAAGCTTAAATTGTTACCATAAATTTCATGCACTTCTTTTTGCTGCTTAAGAATTCTGCACGCAGCTATTCAACATTTTGAATAGAAAAACTCTCTCTGAATAATGAAACATTGAAGCAGTAGCAACAAACGATGCGCTTGGAGAAAATTTAGTATTCTGCTCTTCGCGAACAAAGAGCTATCTCTCTCTGCTTCAATGCAGAGAATCTCAAATGAGCATTGAGCAGCATTTTGTAGCGAAACCAAAGCAACATTCTGCTAGCTGCAAGCAATGACATCGTCGAAGTCAATCAACAAATCAATGCTTGCAAGAAAATGATTTACTTTTTCAATAAAATATGAATTTTACGACCAAACTATTGATCTTAGATGCACGTTACCGTAAACTTTTTTGTTGGAATCGGCAAGATCACTCATTTGTCCATATATAATATTCACTTATCTTTTACGGTTTAAGCAGAAAATGGAAAAAAGCGCCAAATTTTTCCAAAAATACCTAATTTTGCCAGTTTCTTAGCCAATAACTTCTAAGCTTTGAAATATTTCAAAATTTTAAGTATACGGTGTCAATCTAAAATTAATTAGGATTTGTATAGTGAAAATTTCATTTAAATCCGTTCAGCCGTTCTTGAGTTTACTTGCATCAACGCCAAAAAGGCAATATTTCAAGTTTCATTTTTATATAATTGTAGGATAAAAAATAGTTGTTAGTCGGTGAAAATTTTTTTATTGTTTTTCAAAGTATTCTCCAAGATGATCAATACACTTTTGCATTCGTTTGAACTAATTTTCGAAACAGTGTTGGCACTCTGAAGTTGGTAATTACAAAACCAGATTTTTGAAGGCCTCAATATCCTGTTCTGGCATAGAAAAACGATAGCCAAGCATTTTTTTCTTAATGTGAGGGAACAAAAAGGGAACAATTGGTTGTCAAATCGGGACTGGTCGATTCAATAGTGAAAGTGAGCTCTCGGCAACGATATTTACTCGTCGCGGATTCAAGAATAAGGTTGATATCGAAACAAGAATCGATTTTGTGTAAAATATGGGCATACTTGTGTTTGGAATCTATGATTGTCTAGAATATGGTTTTTGAAACTCACAAGGCAGAAATGTGGACAAAGACCTTTAATTGCTGCTGGTATGGCATGCCTTAACTCAATGCCATATGCCAATGTTGTTGTTGGAATCAGTGAATGATGATATCAGGTCTGTAGTCGGGATTTTCCTTGGAGGTGGTTTTGATATCAATAATATGTAGCCAAAAACAAACTTTCGTTAAATGATCTGATGGATTTTGGTGTGTTTTTTTTGACCCGTAGGGGGGAGGGGGGGGGAGGGTTATCACCAAAATCACCCCTTGACTACGGGCATGAATGACATTAAATTATTGTAAAAAAAAATCTTAAGGTGGATTTGTTTTTCCATAGAAAATTAAGTCTTAATTTATGGAGCAATTGTGATAATTTTTTTTTTTTATATTAATTTAAAATCTTATCTTGAATCATTATGAAAGATGATGATATCAGCGCCGCCATAGGACTCGCTACAACCTGCAATAAAATTTTATTTAAATCTTAAAACTTGTAAGATGACATGAGCAGATTTATGTCAAAACATCCACAAAATTTAAATAAAAAACCTCAAATTTTCTCCAAATGCCGCTAAAACGCTGCCTATTAAGCTCCTCAGTTCTAATGATTTCTAAAGATCTAAGAAATCATCTTAAAAAAAAGAAAAAACAAATATCTGACAATCAACATATATAAATAGAATTTAAATAAAAAAAACACACCAAAACAAGCACATTAATTGAAGTATGATTTTTATTTATGATTTTTTATTTGCACTTACCCCGCCCTTCATACACTCATACACACCCCTATTAGTTCAACCAGTCGATATAGTCAGTCAGCTTCTAGGAATAACATAAAAAAACAATGTTCTTTAGAACCGCTGCCAGCCATTCAAATTCTGAGGCGCAAAAACGTTACACAAAATTTTCCAAATCATTAACTTTTGATTTAAATTTGACATTATTTTTTTTTTCTTTTTTTTCTATATATTTTCGTTTTGCTCTCCGAAGGCTTAGAATGTTTTTTAACAACATAAAAACAAAAAAATCAACGTTCCATCTATATAAGTGCATGTATGTATGTATGTGGGTATGTGTGTTTGTCTGTGTGTAAGTTTATGTACTTTTGTGTGGGTGTCTAAGTGTGAGGCTTAATGTGTGCGTTGATGCAAAGGACTAAGGAAATCCCTGCTGGCAACGCTTCAAATTTGGAAGTTAGTAAGGCGGAAAATTTCGTCAACAATCTAATTCAAATGGCAGATTCACTGAAGTCTTAACCGTTGAAAGCATTTTCGAAAATTTTTCTATAATTTATCTCTGTTTTGCTCATGCTGCTTTTTTGCTTTAATGACGCATGTAACATAGAGGTAAAAGTGTACAAACACAACTGAATCCTACACACATTGGTGATGCGATCTTTATGTTTAACTTTATATCAAAAGTTGAATTAAGCCAAAAAAAAAAAAAAAAAAAAATAAAAACCGCTTTATGGGGAGTAGTATAGGTTTCCATAAATTCAAGAAAGTTAAACTTGTCACGTAGGTCAGTGGATATCCTGTATCAGAGAATAAGGGAAAAACGAATTTTGCAGCCCTTGAAAGAACTTTGACCGAGGTTCTAATGATTCTGTTGTAAATACATATAGACTTATTAGATCGTATTCCAATACGCCACAAAAGTTGGATGGCTTTGTCAAAATCACCCAAACTTATTCGAAATGGCCACCATTTGCTTTCCAGCACGAGCGAAATCGATCCGACCAGTCATCGATCGCAGCACGCACGACATTCATAAGAAATTTCTCCACTGCTCGGAAAAAAGCTCGATTTAGAGACTCGATATTTGGGTAATCGATTACCATAATTACTACAGTTTGTAATCCAATGGGTTCAGGTCTGGGCTACCCGCTGGCCAGTGATCCGTGGAAATGAAGTCCGGTACGTAGTTTTTGAGCCACTCTAGAGTCAATTTAACCTTATGGGCCGGAGCGGAATCTTGTTGAAAGGTTCACGGCTTTTTTTTTAATTATGTTGTGTTAAGAGGCTTTGTAACCAATTCCAAAACATCGGATTCATACACTTTCGCCGAAGTTTTGACTCCTTTTTCACAAAATGGAGCTTGTGTCATAGGCGACTCCCCACCAAACGATTACAGAAGCTGGGTGGTAAGCTCTCTGAACTTTTGGAACGATTTCTGCTGAATGTCATGGTAACAGAGCATACACTCTATCATTCCGTTTATGGAACGATTCCTCCACCGTGAAAATTAATTTGTTCGTCAGTAAACATAATTCGTTTGTGAGTATTATCCTCGTGTTTGTTGATCTACGCTTTCGATCTTTTCTTTCTTACGTTGTTCCTTTAACGCTACCTTGTGAAGGTGTCCGGTGTGTCTTTTGTATGCTCTGAGCCCTAAGTCAGAAGGCAATGCGAGAGACGATTGCGCGTGATAGATTTTCTGCTTTCGCAGCGGTTTTTACTTGATTCGAGACTTCAAAGCCTCGATGGCTCGTGGTGTACTTACAACACGCTTACCGAAGGATTTTGGACGGTCGATTATTCCACCAGTATCCTCAAGCAACTTCACAGTTACTTACTTACTTATCTGGCGCTTACAACCGTTGATCGGTTTTGGCCTCGTATAAGAAATTGCACCAGCCATTTCTGTTTTGCGCTTGCTGGCGCCAGTTGGAAACACCAAATGTGGTCGGGTTATCCAACACCTGATCTTTCCAACGAAGATGGGGGCGTCCTCTTCTGCGTTGACCACCACCGGGCCAACTTTCATTTCGAATATTTTTTTCGCTGGAGCGTCGTTTTCTATTCGCTCAACATGACCTAGCCAGCGGAGCCGCTCGAATTTAATGCTCTTAACTATGTCGATGAAGAGCGTATAGCTCATACAGCTCGTGGTTCCATCGAATTCGGTACTCGCCATTGACGCAGATTGGACCGTAGATTTTACGAAACATCTTTCTCTCGAAGGATCCCAAAGTCTTTTCATCAGAACTGCTCAACGTCCAGGTTTGTGGTGCATATAATAGGACGAGCATGATTAGTGACTTATAGAGCGTGAGTTTTATTCGTCGAGAGAGGGCTCTGCTTCTCAATTGCCTACTCAGCCCAAAGTAGCACCTGTAGGCAAGACTTATTTTTCGTTTTATCTCAATACTGATATCGTTGAAAGAGTTTAGGCTGGATCCCAGGAAAACGAAGTCCTTAATAACCTCGAAGGAGATGTTGTTAACAGTGACGTGGTTTCCAAGACGTTGGGACTGTTTATTTGTTGACACTAGGTATTTCGCCTTCTCTGCGTCCACTGCAAGACCCATTCGACTCGACTCTTTCGCTAGTCTGGAGAATGCTGCACTGACTTCGCGCGTATTATGGACAATGATATCGATATCATCAGCATACGCCAGCAGCATAATATTTTTGTAGAATATCATGCTACTGCGTCTCAAATCAGTAGCTCGGATGATCTTCTCCATCATTAGGTTGAAGAAGTCGCACGATAAGGAATCACCTTGTCTGAAACCTCGTTTGGTATCGAATGGAGGAGTGAGATCCTTCCCGATCTGAACTCTGCTGCTGGTGTTGCTCAGTGTCATTCTGCAAAGACGAATGAGCTTTGCAGGAATACCAAATTCAGACATGGTGGAGTAAAGATGATTCCTTATCGGACTGTCGAAGGCGGCTTTGTAATCGACAAAAAGATGGTGTGTGTCGATTTGCTTTTCTAGGGTCTTCTCCAAGATTTTCCGTAGCGTAAATATCTGGTCTATGGTGGATTTGCCAGATCTGAAGCCACACTACGCTACAATACAGTACACTATAATACGCTCGACAGGACCTGATATGCGATATTAAGAAGGCTTATCCCAAGTTAGTTGGCGCAAATTGTGGGATTGCCTTTCTTGTGGATTGGGCAGAGCACACTGAGGTTTCAATCTTTTGGAATGCATTCTTCCGACCATATTCTGCATAGGAGCTCATGAATGCTTATAAATAGAGCTTCGCCTCCATTCTTGAAGAGCTCAGCAGGTAAGCCATCGGCTCTTGCGGTCTTGTTGTTTTAAGCAGGTCGGGCAGCGGAACTGCAACGCTGTCGTCCAAAATTGGGGTTTCCGGGATATCATCTTTATTGGCGGGATTGTTGTCGTCGTCGCCATTTAGAAGCCTAGAGAAGTGTTCCCTTCACATCATCAGTGTACTCTGGATATCTGTCACTAGATTCCCGTTTTCATCCTTGCATGATGAGGCCCCGGTCTTGAAACCATCGGCCAGAAGTTTTATTTTTTCAAAAAATTATCGGACCTAATTCCTGTCACCATGCATCTCAATTTTCTCTCACTTACGCATTTCCGCTTCTCTTTTTTTTTGCCTCAAATTATGTCTCTCTTCCCTTCTCTTCTATTTGCATCGTTCTTTAGCAGCATGCGTTACCACCGACTGCAGGGTGACTTTGTAGGCGGCGTCTTTTTCTGCAGTGGTTTCGCGATACTCCTGGTCGTGCCACTGCTTTCGGTGAGGGCGGTGATAGCCATTCACAACTTCAAACAACTTCACAGTACAATACACTAAACTACGATTGACTCTGAGTGGTCACAAGGTCCGAAAGATATCTCCTCTTTCTATGCCACATTTTTTAAGACCAACTACAATTTAACAGACTAACTACGATTTTGGAGTGAGCCCCATTCCATGATTATATGTAAGCAAAGGCCTTAGTTCACTCACAATCAGCTCGTTCAGCCGTGTAGCAAAACATATGAGAGTACTAAGTACCACCCCTTTACCCGATGTCAGAGTATTGACTTCTGACACGGTGTCTTGCACGGAGTCGTCGTCTGTCCCAACGGTCAGGAAATTGAAGTCGATGGCATTAATACCCTCAATTTCGTTAGGTAGCAGCTTAATTTCATCTTCTTTACTTCCCGCTGCATTTTCTGCCACTTCCTTCTCTACTTCACTCGGTATATTAGCCGCGCCACCCAATGAATCTACTTCGTTCAGTTGTTGCTCTCCTTTTGGTTTATAAATGTTGATTGGAATGCAACCTAAACTGTATTGTATGACACAGTTGTCATCTATTCCAATCGTTAGCAGTTTGCCCTTATTGGCATCCTTGCTGCTAAGGATCCTCTAAAGATTAGTATATAACCCATCGTTTGGACGACCATGAGATCCAGGAGTTTCTTTGTGTCCGCTTTTGCTGATTTATGTAGGTATACCGTCATCATGTAAACACCGTGTATATCGTCCTCAGCGCATGTTGATAACTCACCGCCCTTCCAGCAAGTTAGTTTCGGGAAATTCGGAATAGTCTCAGCCGTTCTGCCGTGTCTATTCCTGCAAAATATGAGCCCTGGTCTAAAATGGATGCCATCAGACTGAAATTTTTCCCTCCAGCCGTTGTTTATCTCTTCTACGATAAGTTTCTCAATCTGCCCCTGCCCAAACCGAAGGTAATCAAACACCTCTCTAAACCGATCTATATTTTCTTATTACCTCAAGTATTGGAAAATGGCACTAATACCTTATGAAATGAACGATACCTTATGAGATGATAATAATACCTTATGAGATGTGATGTAGGGATTAATACCACTTACGTAGCAGTTTCATAAAAAAAGTTTGGCATTTGGTAGTGAAGGGGGCATGATCGTCTAGTCTTAAAGGAAATGCCAAAAAGCCATCTTGGGATGATCACTTTTCCTACTGGAGGATCCTTGAGGTGAGGGTATGTTCAGGGAAAGTTTTAGGAAATACAGACAATCTGATGGTCTTGGTTGCACTGGCAGTCGGTTAGCCTCCAGACTTCCTGGTCTTCCTAATAGCTTTCGGCATTGGCACTTTTTTTCGTTGACTCTCATTTCGAATTTGCGAACTTATTTCATTAGCATCCCTTTTCCTAGCGTTGGACGGAATATTTTTGGTGCGATCTACGGATTTCTGCCTGACTGCTTTTGGTGTGGAGCCTTAATTTGATAGCGTAGGTACCATTTGGTTCCCGCACCTCTCATATCTGTCGTCATTCTGATTTCCCCGAACTTTATGTTTCCGGACTGCAGTCCAGTACTCGTCAATAGCTGTGGTTGTGTCACTCCAGGGTTTGATAACTCTTTCTAGCCCACTGTGCCATGACTTTCCTTCCGTTTTGTCGCTGCAGTTCTTGACTCCTGCCCAAATTTAGGTTCTTTGGTACCTTTGCCTTCCGTTCGTTTGGCAGTCTTCCTGTCTCTTTCTAAAAACACCTGGTGATCGTCGTTGTGGATATTATACCCCGCTCGATCGGTGCGTTGAGACGCGGATAGCCCCTGCTGTTATGGTAAGCCCACATTTACTCAATGAGGTGGGCAGTTACCAGTTAAATGCGCCGCTGGAATGCAGTTCTGTAACCCCCGAATATAAACAATCTCGGATAAGAGGGAGGGCGTATATTTTCACTCCCCAGTCTAGATCCGTAGTTTCCTGTAGAAGTAGGGTCACCTCATACAGGATGTTGCTCCCGACCACTTACTAACGGTTCTGATGAACGGGAGGCTGTGGCTTTCCGAAGGGACGCTATATTAGGGGGGAGGGTGTTTTTCGACAACCCAGTCTAGATCCGTAATTTCCTGCAAAAGTAGGGTCACCTCATACAGGATGTGGCTCCCCACCACCACTAACAGTTCGGTGTGAGACGCTGTGACTTCTCGAAAGGACGCTATATTCACGTCAGTACACCCAACAGCAACTGCTGTTTTGCCCAAAATTTAACAAATAAACTTAACAAAGCACAAATTTACTTCATAACGAATCATCATTTATGATATCTAGTTGAAAAAGATTTCTCACAGCTTTCTGTCGACCATACCATACAAACATTCCTCAAGCTGTCTGAACTGTCAACCGTTCGCATTTATTTAGACCTCAGCATGCAGCAGGTTGGCCATAAAATTTGCACTTGTCTAAGCAACTAACAAAATCTGACCAGAAATACATTTACGGTGATAGGAACAGATAATTGAAGATATACAAAGACATCAATGCACAACTGCAATGAATGCATGTGTGCGTGTAAGTGCGAGTGTGAATGAGCTAGTGTGTGTGTGGATTTGTGGATGGATGATGCAGAATATGATCATGGCATAGAAAACAAATGTAAACATATAAACAGAGCAATTTGCATGCAAGTGAGAAGTAACAAATAAACGTGTTGTTGTTATTGTTGTTGTTTTTGCTGCTGTGTTTGGTTATTATTATTGGCAGCATTGCTCATTGTAAGTATGCGTCAACAAAACCATATAGACAGACACATAGTGGTGTGTCTATGAGTATGTGACTTTGTGTTTTTTTGTCTGTGTGCATGTGTGTATGTGTGTGAGTCTGTGCGTGTGTTTGTTCATGTATTAGAACATATGTTTTTCTTGTGGCTTTGTTTTGGATTTGAAATGGAACATTGTTATTTTAAGAATATCTTTTAGAGAAAAATCTACATATGCACCTACAAACACATTTGAAAATAATACAGGGTGTGGCTCATGAAAAACTGACTGATTTGAAAACATTATAATTTCCTCATGTGAATTGATTTTAATTTATTTTTTTTTATTACAGAGCATTCCTTGGAGGTTTAAATGGATACAGACGATGTTAAGCATAGAGTCAAACTTATTTAGTTATTATTCAAGTCAAAGATGCATAATTGGAACTCAGAGAAAATTCAAGCAGCTTTCTTATGTCAGAATATCAACTAGCAATAACATGATTCGAAGCCTAATCAAGCTATTTGAAAGAACTGGATCAACCAGCGATCTTTTGGGAAGCGGTCCTTTTCGCAATGTGCGTACTAAGGCAGCAGTAGAAACTGTCCTTGACTATCCGTCTTTGACAGAATATTCGGCAGAGTATCCTTGACTATCCATCTTGCTCTAACCGTCATTGGGAAGTATAATGCCTTTACTGCAGTCAAAGTTATAATCTCATCCACAAACTTCTCCACCATCAACTATAACTTCACGTCGTAGATATTGATGAATTTTCAATTTCAGTTGATTAAAAAAGAGGATAAAATATGCATTTTTTTATGGGGCTTCTTGAAGGAACGGGTTTACGTCAATAAACCTCGAACTATACAATAGCTCGAAGAAAACATTCGAGCTCAAATTAAGACCTGAAACCTTGGATAAAATCGTGAAAATGCTTAAGGTTAGGTTAGGTTGACGCTCTTATGTCTGACTCATGAGACACACTTAGGCCAATTTAGGCCCATTGTGGTATCAGGGGTTAATTATTTCCACGCTATCTGAGCCATTTGGAACTATTTATAAAGCTGAGTATTCGGTAGACCGAAGATTTTTAGAGCTCGTCTGGGTCACTGTGGAACCAGTTACCTAAGAAGAGGAAGAGGTGTTGTTTTCTGGCCTGAGCTGGCCATGTGCAGAGAAGATGTGTTGTTTATTCTACCTCCTCCTCCCCGTCTCTGCAGCTTCTGCAGAAGTCGTTATGAAGTATTTTTAGTCTTAGGGCATGGTTTCCAATTAGATAGTGTCCTGTTAGAACGCCAATTAAATATTTATTTAGTCGCTTCTAAGAAAAATAAGTTCCTTTGAGCGTTTTTAGTTCAGGGCTGGCCAATCTTCATGCGCCGTATGGCATGTACTACCCGTAGACTACCTAATGTTGATACTTTCCAGAGATATTTCATTTGTGAGTAGTTTACATGTGGCGCGAGGTATTAAAATTTGTTCCTTATCTGTCGATAGGGGTTTGGTAGTAGCGTTTCGAGCGAGTTCGTCTGCTTTGTAGTTTCCTGGGAAGTCTCTATGTCTCTAAGGAAAATGCTTTTTTAAAATTACCTCTATTTATGATAACCAACATTTTAGGGTTCGTTGTTGCCAGCAATTTCACGCCTTGGTTATGTCATTTAAGCCAAATAACACATGAAGGACAATATGCTTAACTGTTTGCAGAATCGAACCATCTAATTCAACTAGTGAAGGAACTAACTTTTATTCCTAGAGATGGTCTACAAAGCCAACAGTCCAAAAGTCCTAGACCTTTTTCCGACTTGGCATCATGAAAAATATGATGCGAGTGTCCACGCATCATTCTCTTGGTAATTCGGACCACTCCACCATATTCGCTGCTTTTTCTTATTCTAACCTATGCACTTCTGGGCCTAAAGCTCCTAAGAGGACCGCTTTGATTTATGGAAGAGCAAATTGGATTGTGTTTAATAATTTTAACCGTAATATCAATTGGAAATTATGTTGTTCTGATAGAAATGTAAATGCCGCGGCCCTTATGGTGCAAGAAATTATTTTATTGGACGGTCTTTTATCCCTAATAAAATGAGACGCATTAAGTCAAAAGATTAAAAGATTACTCCTGGATTAATGAGACTTGCAGGATTGCAGTCAGGTCCAAAGAGGGCGCCTTTCAGAATTGGCATTCCAACAAGAATGCTAATATAGGGTGTTTTTTAGGAGCTTGAGAGCTTTAAATAATAATACAAGACAGAAATATTGTTGGAATGAATTTTTTATTATTATAATCTGGTAGATAATTTCATGGTATTTATTTTTTAAAATATCATTTCAGGCTTACATATGTTCGACGCGGCTACGAGTTACATAGTCCATTCGATCAGTCCAATTTTTCACTACTTTTTCTTATAAATCAGTCAATTTTAATGGATGTAATGCGTAAATGGCTTGAGGATTGTCTTCGCTCCGTATACGGCAATTTTGCTTAATGACGAAAAAATTTAACCAGAAATGTTGACAGATTATGTTGACCGTAAAATGGACGAAGTGCTCTATGAACTTCGCGAATAGATTTATTTTTTTCAAAGTAAATTTACACACTTTGAAAGCATTGAAAGCAGGCTTTAAACGATTCATGATGAATTGCCAAACCTTACTGAACAGAAATGTCAACACTGTTTAACATTCTCAACTGTCAAACCATAGACAACAACCATCGAAACTTCTCATGCAGCTAAAAAAACAACTTCTAGAAGACTTCGCATTGAGGCTAGGAATCGCTGTAATGCAGTTTTAAAACGTGAAAAGCTTAAATATTCGATTCATTCGTCATATAACTGATCTTTTGAAAAAAAGCTCAAGCCTGTGTTAGATAACACGGGCGCATAGGTCAGACGTAGAATACGTTAGTCATTAACAGCCTTATTCAATAGATTTCCTTAAACAACCTTTAAACGCTTGTTTAGTTACGCACTGTTTAAGGCTTTACGCAGCTTCTATGCAATCTTGCTAACATTGTTATTCATAAACATTTTTCATTTTCTGCTTATGATTTTAAGGTTTGTGTCTGAACTATAGAAAATCTCTACAAAAATTAAGAATTCCCATGGATTTACAATGGCCGCCGCATAAAAAAATGCTGCAAAGGCCGCATATGGAGCATGTCTTTGATATTAAAAGAAAAGACAAACAAAAATCATGGTTGTATTTACGTAACCTTTAAACGCCAATTTCAGCGTTTAAGTTACGCAGCTCTTAAACAACTACGAAAAATGTTTATGAATAACGTTTTCTTGTTTAAAGCCCGTTTAAAGTAACGCTACCTCTAAAATGTGTTTATGAATAACGCTGTAAGACATTGAGGATGTCTTACAGACGTGGCCAACTGGGTAAGCACAATTTTGTTTCTCTGCTTCGCTTATCAATGTTGTGTATGTACACATCGTTCGCTACTTGGTCATTATACTTCTTCTCTTTCTCACACTGGTTCTGTGATGAACACACAGATAATCGTACTGCTCTTACACATGATGTTATAATACATAAAATACAAAGCATATGAAAATTAATACATAATTTGAAGGAGTTAAATTTTGATTTACTTATAGAATCAAAAAAATTATATGTAGCAATATGATTATTTAAATATAAATCAAAAGAAGACATATTAAATATGTTACGACCATACTTGAATTTTCTTCAATGCATGCATAAAGTATTAAAAACTTATAATGAAAGTGACAAACATTTTCTCAAAATTTTGTGCTCCAGATCAACACTCCCGTATAACGTATTCTACGTTAAAAGAATTGTATCTTTTTACTATGTATAATAAAGGCTGTATATACACCCCAAAAAGTTGACAAAAATGCTACATGCGCTTGAAAAATTTTTGAAAATGACCCCATACAAACCACGCTGTAAGATGTGGCTGGTTCTGACATTCTACGTCAGAACAAATTGGCCTTTTCAGCCCTTGAAAGGACTTTGACCGAGCTTCTTATGATCAAATTGTGTTGTGCTTGTTATTTAATGTTTGTTCTCAGATGAACGAGAGCTGGACCGACTAAAGCATGGTTCATTAACTTGTACGACGTTCGCGGTTGTAACTCATGTTTCCTTTGTTTGTTTTATAAGTATGATTCTTGCATATATTGTTTTGGAATGAATGTACCGTTATTCCATATATATTATTGTTTCGTACGAAGTCTGGTCGCTGCGTAAATTACGATGGAATTTCAACAACGTTGTTCGATTTTGCCCATCGCAATAATCCATCATGCTCCGTTTCTAAAAATTGCAAAAAAATTGAAAAAAGCAAAATCAACGGTATGTTATGTAGCGTTTTAAAATGGTACAATGAACGATTGACTATTGAAAGAGCAAAAAAAAAATAAGTGTAAAATTTGGAACTACACTCAGAAAAAAATCCGCATTTGAAATCAACATTTTAGCATTTTGACATAACAACTTTTGATTTTACCATACAAATTTTGAAATTAAAGTAGAAACTTTTGTTTCAAGAAATAAAAATTATGAAATAACAAATAAAAATGTTTTCTCAAAAAATGTAAAATGTTGATTCAAAATGTTAAAAATTGTTAAAATAAAACCTTTGAAAACAAGCTTTTAATGTCTTAAATGGAAAAAAACAATACATTGAATTGAATGTAGCTCTGTTATGTTTCACAGATTTGTAATTTTATCGATAAATTCTTCAATGCATATAAAGATGAAATGAATACGTCAATCAAAAGTTAAAAATTTTAAAATTATAAGCAAACATTGGTTTTGTTGCATCTTTTTTTCTTCGATTCGTTCGTTCGTGTGTTTTCTAGAAAAACATCAGAGCAAAAGAAAAGTGGAAAATAAAAAAAAAATAAATGATGAAGTCACTGCGAGATCTGCTGCTGGAATGGGACTTGCAAGAAATCTACGAATTATTGTGTTGTAAGTATGGCGCTGGCTTAAACCTGAACAATTTTGTTTTTAAATTTGTACCATTTTATTTCAAAAAGCTAAACGATATTAAATCAACATTTTAAAATTTTTAAAAAACATTTTGTAGTATTTGATTTTACAATAACCCATTTTGTTTCAACATTTTTTTCAAAACTTTTACATATTGATTTAAAAGGGGAAATTTTTTAAAACAATAGCTTCAGCCATTTCAATACAAAAGAATAAACTTTTGAGCATGAAACAAAATGTAAAATTGGCAGATATACCAATGAAAAATTTTGATTTTACCAATGTTTTTTTTCTGAGTGTACTCGTAGAAACGAATTAACCAAAAAAAGTTTGTATCAATCAAAATAATCCCGTACTTTCCGATGCTTGTCGGACGAAAAAATACAATACGAACAAGAGCACTGCGACGAGAATACGTTTAAGGCAGGTTATAAGTCGTAGGTACCATGAAATACCCTAATCGTTCCGAAAAGCAAAATATAGATGCTAAGCAGAGAACTCGTCGGTTAATAATTGTATATTTGACGAAATTTAAAAATTGTGTTAGAATGGACGATGAAACTTACGCCAAACTTGATGTAAAGCAGTTACCTGGTCGAAAATTTAACATTGCATAAGCACGAAGAGACGTGGCAGGAAAATATAAGTATGCTAGGCTGGACAATTATGCTAAAAAAAGTAATGATTTGGCAGGCATATGTAATTGTGAGCTGGAAATCTTTGCATTTGTAATGAATACAACAATGACATCAGCGCGGACTAAAAATGAATGCCTAGAAAAACGTCTAAAGCCATTTATAAGACACCATAGTTCATCCGCCTTGTTTTGGCCTGACTTGGCCTCCTGCCATTATTCCAGGCAAGTGATGCAATGGTATGAAGAAAATATAACTACCAAAACAGCATAATTCACCGAATTGTCCCTCATTTCGATGGGTCGAAATGGGAAAATACTAGGCAAATGTCAAGGTAAAACTTAAGAGGAGTGCTCGTCCAGCAAAAAATGACAAAGAAATGTTAATAAAGTGGCATCGGTTTGCTGTAAAAGTGACAAAATTTAATGGCGCCTATCAAAAGAAACCTGCACGCAAAGAAATTTTTCGTTTACCACAACTGAAAAATTCACCAACTATACTTCGTTTGCGAGCTGTATTTGCCGCAAACGAATATTCAGTTGTCACAACTTAAAAATATATCTTATATAAGTTATAAAATTGTGGCATATTTTAATAAGTTTATTTCTTTTATAATTCTTAAAAAACATATTTTTTAAGAATTATATTGTGAGCTTAATGCCAAATAATTCATGAAGCAACAGGTTGCTACAACAACAAAGTTCTTTGCAGAACTTAAACCAAGCTGACTAGACCATGGTTTCGTCGGACGCTACTCCGACTCATCAGTAGTCTCAGTGGTTCTAGCAGTCCACTAACTTTGACAAGCTAATAGGCGCAAGATCAATAAAACCAAAGAGGAATTATAGAAGCGCTATACTTTGTCAAAGCAATGTTTTTCTACTCTTTTGCAAGTCGCAAAATTTCAAAAAGTTGACTGCATTGAAAAAAAGCGCAACAACAAAATCTTTGCAGAATCAATGCAGTCAACTTTTTTGTCTGCAGAGAGATGATATCCGATCAGAAAATGTAGTTTCATTTGCAAAAAAAAATATTTTTTTTTCATCTGGGGTTTGAACCTGGTCTTGAATTGGAATTGAGTAGCCCACACATTATTTAACGCATTTGGCCACGGCCTCCGCAGAAGAAATATTTTCTTAAAAAAAATATAAGCCGTAATTTTCAGCGGTAATGCCAAGAAAAACAGTTACATGAAATGATCGTTATGGTTTTTAGTGAAGGTTTCTCAGATTCTCTGATCTCCAAAATTTACAATTTTATTTCTTAACGTGACGACTATACTGGAAATGCGTTTCTTCGATAATCATAAAATTTGACAAAATTTTTAACGAGATTCAATACGGCTCTTCCGTACTGAGAGAGCAATGGGAGGTCCCCTGGATTAAAGTATAAAACTAAATGGATACTATAAGAAAAAAAAAGAGCAAATTCTATTTTAAAATTCACCGTAAAGTACATATAGAAGGTTGGAACTGAGCAGATCGCCTGCTGGTAGATGTCTCCGCGTTTCTGCGCACAGCATCAATATTTTATGGCGATCAGCCTGTTCTTGGTCTACCGGCATGACAATAGTCAGCAACTGTCCCATAATCGGCAAAGTTATTCGCTATAGAACAAATGGTTGGTTGTAATGGATCAGTTGTTACTCATCGTACAATCGTCGAAATGCTCGTTGAGGCTTGATAACTAATCAATAATTTTCAATAAAAAAGATAAAAAAACCTATAAATTTGAGTAAAATTCCATTTCAATATCTCTCTAGTTAAATTTCTCAAAGAAAAACAGAATAAAAAAAAATAATATTAGCAAAGAAAGAATTTATAATTTCTTCTTCGTGGGCAAACATTTTTGCGGTACTCTGTATATGTCTATAAAACCGAAAATATGCCATCGAAAATTTTCGAAAATATTTACTTATGCAAAGTTATATGCATGACAATGCACGTATGTGTTATGTTGGTAAGATTGCGGTACTGCAACAATTCCAATTGATTTAAATTTTACATATGAAATTATTCCATATTATATCCAAAACAATCCAATAACATTGCCAGAAATTTAATTCGATACACAATGATTTTTCCTATTGCTTTGTGTTGCTAGAAAGATTAATTCTACATATTTTGGAAATACTTTTTAAACAACCTTTTCTCTCAGGTTAATGCTTGTGCACGCTGAAATATTGAATTGATCGAAATTGAAAATGTCATCAGAGATTTCACATTTGTAAGTAAAAGAAAAATAATTTTGTTGTTGTTGGTTTTTTGTTTTTTTTTTGTAATCTTTAAAATGCCAAATGCCGCACAGTATTGATTATGTTGATAACAAAATAACAAAGCATGACATTCTTTACCGTACTTAAATAAATTAAATGAGCCAACATGACATATGATTGGTTTTATTTGTATTTGATTGAGTGCAGCACGAATCTGACATATTCAAAGGTTATTCAAATTAAATTTGTTAGAGCGAAAAGCATATTCATCCTGAACTCATGTACAATCTACAACTGTGCGATACATACATTCCATTGAATTCTTTAAAACAATGAACACAACAGTTCCATTTTTAAAGCCAAATTATTTCATCTTGCATCTCAAATCTCAAATCGCAATCTTAAATCTTAAATCTTAAATCTTAAATCTTAAATCTTAAATCTTAAATCTTAAATCTTAAATCTTAAATCTTAAATCTTAAATCTTAAATCTTAAATCTTAAATCTTAAATCTTAAATCTTAAATCTTAAATCTTAAATCTTAAATCTTAAATCTTAAATCTTAAATCTTAAATCTTAAATCTTAAATCTTAAATCTTAAATCTTAAATCTTAAATCTTAAATCTTAAATCTTAAATCTTAAATCTTAAATCTAAAATCTTAAATCTTAAATCTTAAATCTTAAATCTTAAATCTTAAATCTTAAATCTTAAATCTTAAATCTTAAATCTTAAATCTTAAATCTTAAATCTTAAATCTTAAATCTTAAATCTTAAATCTTAAATCTTAAATCTGAAATCTTAAATCTTAAATCTTAAATCTTAAATCTTAAATCTTAAATCTTAAATCTTAAATCTTAAATCTTAAATCTTAAATCTTAAATCTTAAATCTTAAATCTTAAATCTTAAATCTTAAATCTTAAATCTTAAATCTTAAATCTTAAATCTTAAATCTTAAATCTTAAATCTTAAATCTTAAATCTTAAATCTTAAATCTTAAATCTTAAATCTTAAATCTTAAATCTTAAATCTTAAATCTTAAATCTTAAATCTTAAATCTTAAATCTTAAATCTTAAATCTTAAATCTGAAACCTTAAATCATAAATCTTAAATCTTAAATCTTAAATCTTAAATCTTAAATCTTAAATCTTAAACCTTAAATCTTAAATCTTAAATCTTAAATCTTAAATCTTAAATCTTAAATCTTAAATCTTAAATCTTAAATCTTAAATCTTAAATCTTAAATCTTAAATCTTAAATCTTAAATCTTAAATCTTAAATCTTAAATATTAAATCTTAAATCTTAAATCCTAAATCTTAAATCTTAAACCTTAAATCTTAAATCTTAAATCTTAAATCTTAAATCTTAAATCTTAAATCTTAAATCTTAAATCTTAAATCTTAAATCTTAAATCTTAAACCTTAAATCTTAAATCTTAAATCTTAAATATTAAATATTAAATCTTAAATCTTAAATCTCAAATCTTAAATCTTAAATCTTAAATCTCAAATCTTAAATCTTAAATCTTAAATCTTAAATGTTAAATCTTAAATTGTAAATCTAAAATCTTAAATTTTAAATCTTAAATCTTAAATCTTAAATCTTAAATCTTAAATCTTAAATCTTAAATCTTAAATCTTAAATCTTAAATCTTAAATCTTAAATCTTAAATCTTAAATCTTAAATCTTAAATCTTAAATCTTAAATCTTAAATCTTAAATCTTAAATCTTAAATCTTAAATCTTAAATCTTAAATCTTAAATCTTAAATCTTAAATCTTAAATCTTAAATCTTAAATCTTAAATCTTAAATCTTAAATCTTAAATCTTAAATCTTAAATCTTAAATCTTAAATCTTAAATCTTAAATCTTAAATCTTAAATCTTAAATCTTAAATCTTAAATCTTAAATCTTAAATCTTAAATCTTAAATCTTAAATCTTAAATCTTAAATCTTAAATCTTAAATCTTAAATCTTAAATCTTAAATCTTAAATCTTAAATCTTAAATCTTAAATCTTAAATCTTAAATCTTAAATCTTAAATCTTAAATCTTAAATCTTAAATCTTAAATCTAAAATCTTTAATCTTAAATCTTAAATCTTAAATCTTAAATCTTAAATCTTAAATCTTAAATCTTAAATCTTAAATATTAAATCATAAATCTTAAATCTTAAATCTTAAATAATCTTAAATCTTAAATCTTAAATTTTAAATCCTAAATCCTAAATCTTAAATCTTAAATCTTAAATTTTAAATCTTAGATCTTAAATCTTAAATCTTAAATCTTAAATCTTAAATCTTAAATCTTAAATCTTAAATCTTAAATCTTAAATCTTAAATCTTAAATCTTAAATCTTAAATCTTAAATCTTAAATCTTAAATCTTAAATCTTAAATCTTAAATCTTAAATCTTAAATCTTAAATCTTAAATCTTAAATCTTAAATCTTAAATCTTAAATCTTAAATCTTAAATCTTAAATCTTAAATCTTAAATCTTAAATCTTAAATCTTAAATCTTAAATCTTAAATCTTAAATCTTAAATCTTAAATCTTAAGTCTTAAATCTTAAATCTTAAATCTTAAATCTTAAATCTTAAATCTTAAATCTTAAATCTTAAATCTTAAATCTTAAATCTTAAATCTTAAATCTTAATTCTTAAATCTTAAATCTTAAATCTTAAATCTTAAATCTTAAATCTTAAATCTTAAATCTTAAATCTTAAATCTTAAATCTTAAATCTTAAATCTTAAATCTTAAATCTTAAATCTTAAATCTTAAATCTTAAATCTTAAATCTTAAATCTTAAATCTTAAATCTTAAATCTTAAATCTTAAATCTTAAATCTTAAATCTTAAATCTTAAATCTTAAATCTTAAATCTTAAATCTTAAATCTTAAATCTTAAATCTTAAATCTTAAATCTTAAATCTTAAATCTTAAATCTTAAATCTTAAATCTTAAATCTTAAATCTTAAATCTTAAATCTTAAATCTTAAATCTTAAATCTTAAATGTTAAATATTAAATCTTAAATCTTAAATCTTAAATCTTAAATCTTAAATCTTAAATCTTAAATCTTAAATCTTAAATCTTAAATCTTAAATCTTAAATCTTAAATCTTAAATCTTAAATCTTAAATCTTAAATCTTAAATCTTAAATCTTAAATCTTAAATCTTAAATCTTAAATCTTAAATCTTAAATCTTAAATCTTAAATCTTAAATCTTAAATCTTAAATCTTAAATCTTAAATCTTAAATCTTAAATCTTAAATCTTAAATCTTAATCTTTAAATTAACTCAATCAACTGAATATCCAATAAAAGCCATTCCCCGATTTTCGAAATCATTATGATTTTATTTTCAACTCAAAGCTACAGCAAATTGATCCTTTAAAGGATTTACTTTAAGTACTCAAACAATTCATGTGAAATTTTATTTATAGACAACATGCTTTATTTGAGCACTACCTCATTGGAGCTCGAAATGAACCTTAGAAATGAAAGAGTATAAAAAAAAATTGTTTGCTAAGTGAATCAAGAAATATCTCTTGAAGCTTAGCAGAAAATAAGCTCAACTCTTAGAGACAAAAGAAGGAGGTAATATAGGACACAATAATAAATAAAAAAGAGAAAAAAGCATCATTGCTAGCTAGCCACAATGACAAAAAGTGATGAACCTCAACACGTAGTGCTGCACAAACGATGAAGACAAAGTCGAGCCAGACATGACGATGGTTAATACAGATGAAGAGAAGAAAATAATATAGATAAAATAATTATGATTTATATTTTGCCTAGATATGAAAATGGTCAAATATCTCACACGCACAAATATATTTTACACTCTGACACACACACACACACACATACCTCAAACATACTTACTCTCAAATGAATTGAATATAGTCAGCATTGCTAACGTAGAATGTCCTTTTTCAGCAAATTTCACCGAGGGTAGAAAGTTTGCGCACTGCGAGAAATTTTCTATTCATTCACAAAATTAGGTTAACACTGACGAATTAACGACATTAGTAAGACACAGAGAGACAAGTTGTTCGCGTGCAGTCCAGTGCTGCCATCTATCCTTAACATGTATATCTCTAGAGACAGAACACAGAAGTTCATTTTATGAATTCTTCTTCGAATTTTAGCTGCTTTCAAAAGCAATGCACGCAATCGCCAGCGGCAAAGAATTTGTACAAATGTCAAATAAGCAAAAAGCATAGAAAAAAATCGTCATAAGCAAGAAATGACAAAACAAAATGTCAAATGAAAAAATGTCCTGCACTAGGATGTGTTTGAATTTGTATGATGTAGAAATTATTAAATGTTTGTCAATTAATCAACTTCAGCAGCAAATGCAGCATTTTATGTCTGTGGCTCATGCAGTTAGTTTTTGCGGCATAATCTGTCTGAATAGAATAACTAAAATAAAATAAAAAACTTGTCATCTTTATCTTGGAACGCAAGGACGAAACCTGCTGTTGGTCAAGCTGAAATTTTTTTTATTATGTTATTTTTTCAGAAGATGGACTAATCTTCAAGGAGTTCTAGTCCGTGGTACATATGCAACTTGGCACAAAAAATTATTTCAATTAAAGGGTGGTATAATTATATGAGGGTGGTGTCGGTAGCCGAGTAAGCTTGAATGTCAAGCTGAAAGCTGGGTAACCTACGGTCCTACTCTTTAATCTTTTTGCATATTTTTTTCTCATTTACTCATTTCCAGGCATTCCAGGAAGAACCAACTTCAACTGGTAATATTGACGTTTATGATTTGTGAGAACCAGCGCTCAGATTTTGATGTACTACAAACTGCAAAAAATTACATTTAACAGCTGAAGAAGTAACTTGAAAATAAAGGCTTCCTTTACTTTAAATATATATATTTTTATATTATACTAGCCTTTTCCCGGCGCGCGTTGCTGCACCCTGCAACTATATTGGAACATAATAGGTGTATTCAAAACTTTTCTTAGACTCATAATTTGACACCACTGTCGTTTTTCACTGTCCGTTACAGTTTCCCAGTAGCAGGAGATCACCAAATAGTAACTCCATTTTGAGTTTGTATGTAAGTATTGCTACTTTTACTTTCAAAGCTATTCGATAACATAAATTTTAATTGTATGAACGGAGCCACACCCCCTTATATAAGGCACACCCCAGTTTTCTAGTAGATGGACATTACCCAGTTTTAGTACAGTTGCCGACAGTGAGCATGCAGGCTAAATTTCCAAAATGTAGCCAAATCGACGAAAACCCTAGGAAATATAGCATTTTTATTGATTTGTGGGCGGTAAAAGGCGGTGTGTCAGAAATTTAAGCCATCTCGTACTTGAAAAAATGTACTGCCAAAATTTCAGCTCCAGTTTTCAGCTCAGTAATTTTGAAGTTTCCAGCCATCACACAGACAGCGTTTTGCTTTTGGTATATATATTTTGGATAAAGATTATTGGCTATAACTGGCTGATTGGTAAGAGATACTAAGATAATTTTTTCTAATAATTAGATATTTTAACTTGTATATTTTTTCAAAAATATAAGAACACAATATTGGAAAAAAAATTTTGTTCGAAAAAATCAAGGGCCAGGCCTTGCTTTTTGAATCACAAAAATGGTTTTTAATTTTTTTTATTAATTTTGGTAAAATTGAAATAACTTTTGCTTATAAATGTTATAAATTTAAATAGAATTGAAAATTTGCGAATTTGAATTTAAATTATTTTTACAACAAAAACAAATTTTGAGCCTTTTTGTGAGGAAAACTCCAAAACTTCAGACCTTTTTTGAAAAAAATATTTAAAATATATATACTCAACTAACGGTATTTTTGCAATAAGGTTTTCATAGTACTTTGATGAAGCTTTGAGACAAAAAAAAATTTAACAAAATGTATACAAAAGCAGCGGAGATATTGGAATCGAAAATCACAAAATTAAATTTGATTGTTTTTTTCTCATTTTTGAGCAACGATGTTGCATTAAATATATCGTAGTAGCAAATTTTTTCATATTTTTCAAGATATGTTCATGTTTTTTATGTCAAAATAATGGAAATGTTTTTTTAATTTTACGAAATTTAAGAAGTATTTTATATTTTGTGAATATTTGCATTTGTAACCTAAGAAACAACTAAAAATATGCGATTTTGTAAGAAATTTGTACTACAGCCCCATCTGGTGTCCAAGGTGGATACAAAAAGATAATGCTAAAAAACTCATCGTAACTGAAAACCCCTATGTACCAATTTTCATTCTAATCGCATGAGTGGTTTGGGAGTTTAAGGTGGTTTTGCAAGAAATTTGTACTAAAGCGCCCTCTGTTGTTCAAGTTGGGTCAAAAAAGATAGCAGAAAAACACTCGTTGCACATGAAAACTACTATATACCAATTTTCATCCTAATCACATGAGCGATTTGTGAGTTTTAGGCGAGTTTTAGAGTTTAAAAAAAAAATTGGGCGTAAAAGCGGGCGTGGTCAATTTTTCTTTCTGTAAAAACCTAAATTGGACTATCACAAATATTTAAAAAAAAAACTTATCCAAATCGGTCCAGCCGTTCTCAACCGATACAATTACCAACGAACGACATTTGATTTTTATTTATAAATATAAGAAGATAATTTTTATACATAGCATTGCAGTATATTTCAAGATAGATTTTCAAGTTATTAAAATTGAATGAATGTCGGTTGTCTGCCAAAATATTTTTTATCAGAAAAACATATTTTTATATATGCACTGAAGAGAGGAGCATATTTAAAATACGATATGTCATCGGATGAAAATTTTTACGAGAAATAAGGGTTCATTCACTGCTTGAAATGGACATCAAACTCCACCTCGTCATCAGTTACTTTTTCATCAAGTAATCGAAGTAACTTAGCTTGATATTGTTCGAAATCCATTATCTGTATAATCAAGCATTGCAGGGGTTATAATTGGTTTGTATCAAACATTTAATCATAAGTTTACCTGAAGTTATAAGTTCTCAAAAAGTTTCATTTTTACTTACTCGGTGTCACAGACCAAATCACTGAAAATGGAATAAAACCCAAGAATGCACCGATCTATCCACACCGGCAGAAACAAGAACTCTGATCAACCGAAAGGTATACAAAGAGCGAAAGTATTAAAAGCTCAACTCTTGCGTACAGAAAGTATTAAGTATGTGTTCGGTCTGTTAGACCGAATGTTATTAGCGGTAGGTTAAAGGAATATGTTGAAAATTTGCATTTATGTAAGCTAGTCAAAAATATATTTACACCTTAATTAGTCTGACGAGGTACCCGGGTACCTTGATGTGTTTTGTATAAAATTCTTAAAAACTATGTTTTTGTTTTTAAAAAACAAAAATTTTAATTTATTCCAATTAAAAAAAAAAAATACAAGAAATTCTGTGTATTCTAAGATAAACTATCTGTTCTTCTGAATTTTTGGAGCATATGTTGCATTTTGGAAGTTTTTTTTTTGCATGAGCATCACAAACTGGTTTGCACCAAATTGTATATAATTTTTTCGGTATAAAGACAACAACTTCCAAAAATTTCAATACGACCACTTGGGTCTTCGGTATATGTTGCGGTATATTAAAAGAAACTACTGCTCGTGGAAGAGGTCGCGGTTCTTGTCCAAATACGTCTAGAGCGTATGAATGGTTTCGACATCACAATTGGATTTTCAGCACGTTTTTCCATGTTTCCTTTGCACAACTCAAAACTTAAATCCTTTAAAAACTTCCTGCCTCTATCGGTGGATACACAGCCTGGATTGTTCTCCATATATACAATATATGCAGCCAAAGCTGCTACATCGATCACGTTGAAAAACAATGATGGCCATTACATCGATTTGTCCTTCGTTTTGTGGTATACTCACCCAACAGTTTGTCCATATTGTCAACGCCTACTTTGGTCTTGTTGTAGTACGTTATAATATCAGGTCTAGCAGTTACCGTAATATAGGTGACACATGAATTTTCGACAACAGAACAATTGCTTTTTTCTTTTTCGGTACATATCACCACAATGTTGCTCGGTAAATTCAAGGCAAAGTTAGTAGAATTGTCTATCTTTATGGGCTTGCATATTTACTGGCAAAATACGTCATTATTTTTTGAAATGAAATTATTTCTGCACATAGCAACACTAAAATATTTATTGCTTTAAAGAGTTTATTGTTTTAAAGAGTAGAAACTATGAAACATCGATCTAGCTGAACATAAAGCATTTCCACACGATCAACCTATATAAATTATATGAAAGTACCCGGGAGCATTGTCGCTCTGGTTGAGTTGGTTTTTTTTTTTTTTTGTCACTCACATAAGGGTTAAACAAATATAAATATTCAACGCATGTGTTAAATTTGTGGTCAATTGCTTTATTATGTGTAAGAAAGAGACAAAACGTGATAGCAACACGAAAATTCAAAAAAGTTGAGCAAAAAGCTAAAAGAAAGGAAGGAATATAGATTTTTCAGTTTTTTAGTGTTGCAAAACGATAAAAAAATATTTTAAAAATTACAATAAAGAGACTCAAAAAGCCGAAACATGCTTTCAAAATTAAAAATGTCTAAAAATGACAATTAAAAACCCTACAATCGCGAAAAATTACACAAAAATGATCTTAAACTTACCTGAAATATATCTTACCTTAAGATTACCTGAAAGCTAAAAATTATGAAACAAGACAAAAATTTATTCAAAAACTCTTCACATTAAGAATTTATGAAACATAAATGGAACTTATACATAACCAGGAACTGTTTAAGAAGCAGCAGAAAAAAGGGGATATGTCATCGAAATTCTAGCCCTGGTGATAAGTAGAATATGAGACATTTCCGTGATTCGATATTTTCGAGATAACGTGAAAAATTGCATGTATTACAGTTCCGGATTTTGTTGCTGAATCTTTGGAATTGTTATTTATGAGCAGACCAAATTTTTCGCAAAGAAAGTTAGCGGCAGAGAATCTTTTTATGCAAAAGTTACATTAAAATCTATCCCGAGAATCTTAGGGATTTTATCTTCGTTTCTACAAAGAGCATCAGCACTTATATGACTGTAAGTAAGTAGGCAACGGTGTATGAAATGTTTCTTTGAGGTTCTTAAAATAAATAATGAAGCCTCATTTGCTCAAATCAAGCGCGAAAAACTACAATTAAGAAAAATAAATTTATAATGCGCATATATTTCTAAAATTAAGTAAAATAAATGATTTCTTGAAAGAAAAATAAAAAAATTAATCTTAGAACTTGGAACAAGACTTGAATCAAGAAAATATTTTCTTAATTTAAGCAATCACAGAGAATTATTTTAGTTTTCAGCTAATTGTTTACTTGAATCAAGCAAACTTTTCCCACTTTAACTTATGTTGGTATGCTTAATTCACAACATGTTTAGATGAAAACATGTTTAAGATGGGCGGATTGACAAACTATGGCATGATTCGAAGGTGCAGTGACTTATCTGTTACTTTTCTTGGAAACAGGTAAGCGGTAACAAGATATATTTAGTATATTCGAGTAGTTTTTTAAGATCGGTTAACCTACATCTTACATTTTTGCTGAAGGATTTTCATTATAACAAGAAAATTAAGTTTCAAGCAAAACATTCTAGTATTAAGAAAATTATTTACTTGAATCAAGAAAATTAATCTAGTTTTTAGTAAATTCTTTACTTAAACCAAACAAATTATGTTCAATTTAAGGAAAATCAATTTCTCAAATCAAGCTAATTATTCTGGTTTTTAACAAATTGTTACTTGATTCAATCATAATTTTCTTACTTCAAGCAAATATTAGTCTTGAATATAGAAAAAATTTTCTTGAATCATAAACAAATGTTTCTTGAACTGAGCAGTTTTTTCTTAATATCATGTGTTTTAAATTTGCTCAATTCTAGCAAAATAATGCTAGAATTGAGAAATTTACACTTGAGTGTAAAATGATGTCCTGATTTTCTATCCGTGTTAAAGAAGTAAGAAATCTTAATAAAGTTAACTCTGAAAAACTACCTGAAGAACTTTATTCAAATTGTGGAGTCAGTCTATAATAAAATAAAAATATGAACAATTTGTAGTAAAAGACCTTTATAATATAGCAATGAATCAACTACACTATCAAGCTACTCACACAGCACGAACCAACCGAAGACATGTTCTCATTTCTGATGCTAGTTTTAGAAATGACGGTAAGAATCAAATCAAAACAAATTTTCCATTGAGATGCTTGACCTAATAAGAGACAATGAAGTCACTTTGAACTCGAACATTTTGTTTTTGATTTTTAATTTTTGGCCTATGGCAGCAACCAGTGTGCACTCGTCGTATTCTTCACATATTGATTCTTCTGATAACCAACTGTTTCGATCTATGAATGACTCATGCCCTCTCTAGTAAGAAGATCACTTTTTATGAAGATTGCAAAAATATATCGATTCCTGGAATTTGTCTAGCAAAGTTGTATTCGTCTCCAACTTTAAAGATGAGAAAAAGATTTAAGTAGTTAACAATGAACAATACTTTCAAAGAAAAAAAAAATATTCTGGTATTATTCAACTTCAATTCAATTCCAATTCCCAATATCTGCATTTTTTGTGTTTTTTTTAAGAACACTCTTATATCTTATTTATGATGAACTTGCAAGAAAAATCACGTTTTAAAATTTCAAGATACAATTTTTTCGTTAATTTTACACATATTTTATACTAATCATTTTTGAATAATTTTCTAAACTTTACTTTTCTTTCTTTTCCGTAACTTTAGTCATTATAAATGGAGTCATTGTCCATTTTTTCCAGCTTTTTCTTTTAACCTCCTTGTATCTGCATTATCATTCTGATTTGCCTGCATGTCCATGATCATAAGCAAGTGACTCTCCAGCGCTTTAGAAAAGAACATTTTAAATCCACTCCATCTTTGAAATCCTGTCGTCAATACTTACTTTATTACAAGAAAAGCATGATCATTCATTCTTTCCAGAAGGTCTCCTCCATCTGGTGTACTGAGATAAATATGCTGCTGTACAAAATAGTATTCATGTGCAATGCAAATATAAAGAAACATTAAATTGAGAATAAGTATTTTAAACATATTACAAAACAATTTTAAGTATATCTTTCTGGCACTTGAAAAAGAAAAATGGCTGAGGGATAACTAGTATCTATGCCAACTTTTACTGGAATGACAGAGTACGTTTTACTTGTACTGGTATTTATAAAGAATTTAATTTTGTAAGCAGCAATTTTGATATAAGTAGTGATATAAAAAATAGTTAGGTAATCGGTTTTACATAGTTTTAGTATTCGGTTCACTCAAAAAACTCGCTAGCATCAGGCTTTTTTAGAACGGTCAATGTAGCTTCATTAAGGATTTATTTTATAAAAAGTTAGTTTATATGGTGCAATGAATTCATGTTTCATTTTCTTTCATAGAATTATTTAGATCAAGTTATTTAAAAAAAAAACAATACTATCAGATGTACTACAAATAACCGATAATCGTTTTTTTACTTATCTATATGTATTAAATGAAAAAAAAAAGTATAAAATTTCAATTTTACTGTTTTCTTGCAAGCATATCAAATTGATTTTAAAATTTTTACAGGTCGCTGTGTCAGTATATTTTATCATGAATTGAAATCTTTCTTAATTTTTTACTAAAAATAACAAGCTTATAAGCAGATTCTGTAATATTTGGTGTGATATATTTATATATTTTTTTAATCTTCTACTTATCTACTACTTATAAGTAGAATATAGAAGCAGACAAATTAAACTTAAAGTATTCTGGGATTACGTTTAAATTAAATTACTTATATCTTAAAGATTGCAGTGATATCTAAAAAAAAAGAAGAAATTTTTAAAAAATTATAACCTCACATAAATATGCTGACGTTTCAAAGATCAGAAATCAGTTGTTTGAGTTTGCAAGGCACAAACAATCATTTGAACTTAATTTTACTCATTTAAGCTATCAAATAAGGTATTTTTATAAATCAAATAAATATTCATAAACCGACAGTTTTCCTTACAAAATTACTCTTGCATCGTTTGCTTTAAGGCAATTGTCTATCTTTAATTTTAACTATCTTCCATCAACTAATGCCTTTTTCATGCATTAAATTTAACTATTTTGCAGTAATAAACATTAAACAAGATTTTATTATGTAAATTGTTAAATGGCCTGTTAATATCAATCATATACAAACAAACACTTGCCATCACATACTCCAACCTACTCTGACATGTACTTCCTTCTCGAACATATACGCACTCACTGCCTTGACTTAAATCAATTTGCTTTTTATGTTGAGTTTGCAAAAAATAAGCAACCTGAACTAGTTGCATTTACAGCACATGCATTTTTGATAGATGCACTAAATTCCATTCTTTATGCTTAAATCGAAAAAGTTGTGAAAAATTTTCGATGCTTCTAAAAATGAAGTCTAAAAGTGTTATGATTCAAACTAAAGGTATTAATGTTTGAATAAATGTTAATGTATAAATTTCTTAAAGTCTAAGTTCAAAACATTAAGAATAAAAAGTTAAAAAAATCAAAGTTAATAGAAAGTTTTAAAACTTAAGAAACCAAAAGGTAAAAATCAAGAGTTAAGAGTTAAGAGTTAAGAGTTAAGAGTTAAGAATTAAGGATTAAGAGTTAAGAGTTAAGAGTTAAGAGTTAAGAGTTAAGAGTTAAAAGTTAAGAGGTAAGAGTTAAGAATTAAGAGTTAAGAGTTAAGAGTTAAGAGTTAAGAGTTAAGAGTTAAGAGTTAAGAGTTAAGAGTTAAGAGTTAAGAGTTAAGAGTTAAGAGTTAAGAGTTAAGAATGAAGAGTTAAGAGTTAAGAGTTAAGAGTTACGAGTTAAGAGTTAAGAGTTAAGAGTTAAGAGTTAAGAGTTAAGAGTTAAGAGTTAAGAGTTAAGAGTTAAGAGTTAAGAGTTAAGAGTTAAGAGTTAAGAGTTAAGAGTTAAGAGTTAAGAGTTAAGAGTTAAGAGTTAAGAGTTAAGAGTTAAGAGTTAAGAGTTAATAGTTAAGAGTTAAGAATTAAGAATTAAGAGTTAAGAGTTAAGAGTTAAGAGTTAAGAGTTAAGAGTTAAGAGTTAAGAGTTAAGAGTTAAGAGAAAAGAGTTAAGAGTTAAGAGTTAAGAGTTAAGAGTTAAGATTTAAGATTTAAGATTTAAGATTTAAGATTTAAGATTTAAGAGTTAAGAGTTAAGATTTAAGATTTAAGATTTAAGATTTAAGATTTAAGATTTAAGATTTAAGATTTTAGATTTAAGATTTAAGATTTAAGATTTAAGATTTAAGATTTAAGATTTAAGATTTAAGATTTAAGATTTAAGATTTAAGATTTAAGATTTAAGATTTAAGATTTAAGATTTAATATTTAAGATTTAAGATTTAAGATTTAAGATTTAAGATCTAAGAATTAAGATTTAATATTTAAGATTTAAGATTTAAGATTTAAGATTTAAGATTTAAGATTTAAGATTTAAGATTTAAGATTTAAGATTTAAGATTTAAGATTTAAGATTTAAGATTTAAGATTTAAGATTTAAGATTTAAGATTTAAGATTTAAGATTTAAGATTTAAGATTTAAGATTTAAGATTTAAGATTTAAGATTTAAGATTTAAGATTTAAGATTTAAGATTTAAGATTTAAGATTTAAGATTTAAGATTTAAGATTTAAGATTTAAGATTTAAGATTTAAGATTTAAGATTTAAGATTTAAGATTTAAGATTTAAGATTTAAGATTTAAGATTTAAGATTTAAGATTTAAGATTTAAGATTTAAGATTTAAGATTTAAGATTTAAGATTTAAGATTTAAGATTTAAGATTTAAGATTTAAGATTTAAGATTTAAGATTTAAGATTTAAGATTTAAGATTTAAGATTTTAGATTTAAGATTTAAGATTTAAGATTTAAGATTTAAGATTTAAGATTTAAGATTTAAGATTTAAGATTTAAGATGTAAGATTAAAGATTTAAGATTTAAGATTTAAGATTTAAGATTTAAGATTTAAGATTTAAGATTTAAGATTTAAGATTTAAGATTTAAGATTTAAGATTTAAGATTTAAGATTAAAGATTTAAGATTTAAGATTTAAGATTTAAGATTTAAGATTTAAGATTTAAGATTTAAGATTTTAGATTTAAGATTTAAGATTTAAGATTTAAGATTTAAGATTTAAGAGTTAAGAGTTAAGAGTTAAGAGTTAAGAGTTAAGAGTAAAGAGTTAAGAGTTAAGAGTTAAGAGTTAAGAGTTAAGAGTTAAGAGTTAAGAGTTAAGATTTAAGATTTAAGATTGAAGATTTAAGATTTAAGATTTAAGATTTAAGATTTAAGATTTAAGATTTAAGATTTAAGATTTAAGATTTAAGATTTAAGATTTAAGATTTAAGATTTAAGATTTAAGATTTAAGATTTAAGATTTAAGATTTAAGATTTAAGATTTAAGATTTAAGATTTAAGATTTAAGATTTAAGATTTAAGATTTAAGATTTAAGATTTAAGATTTAAGATTTAAGATTTAAGATTTAAGATTTAAGATTTAAGATTTAAGATTTAAGATTTAAGATTTAAGATTTAAGATTTAAGATTTAAGATTTAAGATTTAAGATTTAAGATTTAAGATTTAAGATTTAAGATTTAAGATTTAAGATTTAAGATTTAAGATTTAAGATTTAAGATTTAAGATTTAAGATTTAAGATTTAAGATTTAAGATTTAAGATTTAAGATTTAAGATTTAAGATTTAAGATTTAAGATTTAAGATTTAAGATTTAAGATTTAAGATTTAAGATTTAAGATTTAAGATTTAAGATTTAAGATTTAAGATTTAAGATTTAAGATTTAAGATTTAAGCTTTAAGATTTAAGATTTAAGATTTAAGATTTAAGATTTAAGATTTAAGATTTAAGATTTAAGATTTAAGATTTAAGATTTAAGATTTAAGATTTAAGATTTAAGATTTAAGATTTAAGATTTAAGATTTAAGATTTAAGATTTAAGATTTAAGATTTAAGATTTAAGATTTAAGATTTAAGATTTAAGATTTAAGATTTAAGATTTAAGATTTAAGATTAAAGATTTAAGATTTAAGATTTAAGATTTAAGATTTAAGATTTTAGATTTAAGATTTAAGATTTAAGATTTAAGATTTAAGATTTAAGATTTATGATTTAAGAGTTAAGAGTTAAGAGTTAAGAGTTAAGAGTTAAGATTTAAGATTTAAGATTTAAGATTTAAGATTTAAGATTTAAGATTTAAGATTTAAGATTTAAGATTTAAGATTTAAGATTTTAGATTTAAGATTTAAGATTTAAGATTTAAGATTTAAGATTTAAGATTTAAGATTTAAGATTTAAGATTTAAGATTTAAGATTTAAGATTTAAGATTTAAGATTTAAGATTTAAGATTTAAGATTTAAGATTTAAGATTTAATATTTAAGAGTTAAGAGTTAAGAATTGAGATTTTAGGTTTAGGATTAACAATTTATAAACTTTTCTATGAGGATAGGAAACAATATCTAATTGAGAGATCGAGTGCAAACCAAAAGAAAGAGTTACCAGCAGAAAATTATATAAATAAAGTTTATAATAAAGAATTTTATAAAAGCTGAAACAGCTCATAAATCTAAAGCATTAAACAATGTGGCAACCATCACAAAAGTTACAAAAACAAAAACGAAGCAGAACCTCAAAAGAGCAAATATCTCCGCTTGGACCTACTCGCAAGGAACTTTTGCTATGCGGCGCTACGCAAGCAAAATAAAACTATTCTTAAAATAATTTTGTAGCGCTGCATAATGTTTTTCTCTTTTTTTTCTACTTTCAACATTTTTATGTGTAAAGCAAGGATTTGCCTCTTGGCAACTTTTCCATGCTGAATGCGAGGCAAAACTTATTTACGCTGCCATGGTGCATAAAGTACTTTAGGGTTGGCGAACTTTTCAATTTTGGGGTGCTTCGTCGACATTGTCAATAAATAAATATTTTCAGCCACCCTTCGAACATGTTGTGGTTAGTTAAAATTTTAGAGTTGCTGAAAATAGAAACAAATCAAGTAAATAGTACATAGTTTGCAAGAAACAGCTGCAGAGGACAACTTGTAGCTGCAGGTCCCTGATCCTGGGTGCTTTTACCATGGACAAGCACAAGGCTGACACCAAGTTATGTACTCTACACAAAATACAAAAGAAAGGAAAACAAAAAAAGCATAAAAATGCAACCAACAAGAAAGCACAAGAGCTCCAAGCTTAAACTTGCGGTTTAATTTAATAAATCATCATGTTGCTAAATAAAGCTGGGAGCTAGTTTATTGCCTGGCCTTCAAAAAGGTTTCACATATAGCTGTTATATACTGACGTCTGGAAATTGGCTGAAATTTTTTAAAATTTGCTACGCTATGGCACCACGTGTCATTGACTGTTTTATGAGCTGTCGCAGAGAAAATGGGTTTTAATGCTCCACACCACTCCGCAAATGGTGCGTTATTTTTGAACTTTTTCAAAGTTTCTTATTTAAACCACACCCACGCAGGCCCTTTTAAATATTGCGCATCATCGTTTTGTTGCTTTTGTTTTATTTTTAGCCTGCTTGTAGCCTTACTTCAGGCGCATAATAATCAGGTAATCTCAAAATTTTCCTCTGCTTTTTTCTATTCTCTTTGGTTTATTTTTTCTGATTTTTAGTTCTTATGTTCTTGTTCTTGTTTGACTTTTGGTTTTCTATTTTTTTTTGTTTTCGTGGACAAAATTGAATAAATGACATCAACATAATAAAAAACGTGCTTGAAATTTTCTATTTTCTTGGCCTTTGACAGCCGCCATGGCTGTTGTTGACTCTCGTCCGTTATGCTTTCTACCGCTGATTTAACCACTTCGTAGTCAAGGCGCACCTCATTACTTGGTAATTAAAATTCATTTTACGTATTTGTGTTGTCGTGTTCAACATCCTAGCTAAAGGAAAATATTTGATGTTGTTCTTTGAAATTTGATTAATGTTGTTGCAATTGGCCAAAAAAACTAAGGAGCTTATTTATGAAACGTTAAATGGCAACAAACTACCATGATTAAATTGAAAGCGGGAGTGGGAAGATTTACTTAGATCAAAATTCATCGAATTTTATAAGTTAACTATGTATATTTTTTAATGTTAACAACTACCAAAAATTCAGAATATCCATTTGAAATTTTTTCAAAAATCAGAGAAAACTGTTAAATCCGAACATTTTGAACATAACTGTCATCTATTATTATTGATAAATATTTTTCTGTGAAAGTCGCCGAGTGTAAACGGGTTATTTTAAAAATTAGGTTTCAAATAAAAGTGGATGCCATATGAATGTGTCCACTTTCATGTGTTGTTGAATTTCGATGGTTTTGAAATTTCTCTTTGGGTAAAATGAAATGTGCCCATTTGTGGACAAAAGATTTTGCATTCAAATCGGACTTGTCGTGTTTTCATTTAAATATTTGCACAATAGTGTGGCGGCCGTGGCGCAGTGGGCAGAGTGCGTGAGAGAACCTTGCTTCCATTTCCATCAAAGTTTTATTCCATTGAAATAATTTTTCTGTTCGGCCGTTACCTCAGAGAGTAAACAATGTCTTGTAAAGCTTCTTGAGAACATGCACATTAGCCTTTCGGAGTCGCCATAAACTAGTAGGTCCAGCTCTTGATCAATTGTCTATAAACATTTAATAACGTGCACAACACAATTTGATCATAAGAAGTTCGGTCAAAAACCTTTCAAAGGCTGAAATGGCCACTTTATTATTATTATTATTAGCAAAGAAATTATATTTGCACGACTTCAATACATACAATTATATGAATAAAAACAGTTATCAAAGTTTTGGTTGGTTTGGTTAATTCTTGGTTAAAACTCAAATACTATTTATACATAAGACAAAAATAAAAAGAAAATATTCTCAATAGAAAATATTCATCATGTGTGCATGATCACAAAATAAGGTTATTTTAACGTTCTTTTGCCAAAGCCGGACAAACCACCAGGCGATCCATCATCATACCGCCCAATATGCCTGCTAGACACCATGGGAAAACTCTTGGAGCGTGTGATCCAAAAAAGACTGCTCCCATTCACAGAAGGCAGTAACGGTTTGTCGGAGTACCAATATGGGTTCCGCAAGGCACGCTCGACCATAGATGCCATTAACAAAGTAGTATCCTTTGCCAAAAAAGCCATACAAGGGAAGAAATGGAAAGGAGGCTCAAAAAAGTATTGCCTAGTTGTAACACTAGACGTGAAAAACGCCTTTAATACCGCTAACTGGAGCCATATTTTCAAGGGGCTCGAAAAACTAAAACTTCCGGGCTACCTCAGAAAGGTAATTGGGAGCTACTTTGAGCAAAGAATACTCGAGTATAGTAGTAAAGAAGGTATCAAAGAATATGCAGTAACAGCAGGGGTTCCGCAAGGCTCCGTTCTAGGACCAATACTCTGGAATATTACATATATATGATGACATACTCAAACAAAAAATTCCTGAAGAAGCAAAGGTCATCGGATTTGCTGATGATATTGCAATTGTCGTGATCGAAAAGTTCTTGGATGAGGTGGAAATGATAGCCAACGAAACCATAAGCTTGATTAATCGTTGGATAAAATTTGTGGGCCTTTCATTGGCCGAGCCCAAGACAGAAGCAGTCCTTATAAGCAGCCGAAAAATGAGGGAGACAGCTAAAATTAAAGTTGGTGACCATGAAATTTCATCGAAGGAAGCCATTCGATATCTTGGTGTTATGATTGACGACAGGCTAAACTTTCGGTCACACACGGAATATGCCTGCAAGAAGGCGTCAAACACATACAGTGCGCTCTCCAAAATGTTACCAAACATCGGAGGACCGAGGAGCAGTAGGCCACTCCTTTTGGCAAAAGTAGTTAGCTCAGTGTTATTATATGGCTCGCAAATATGGGATGATGCAGTCAAAAAAAAAACGCCACGCGGAGGCAACTTACAAAAATTTACCGATTGTGTGCTTTGAGAGTCATAAGCGCATACAGAACGACATCTGAGGAAGCAGCGTGTGTAATTGCAGGAATGATTCCAATCGACATTTTGGCGGACGAGGCCAGATGCCTTTACGAATTAAAAAATAGAGACATAGTAGTCACTCTCATCAAACAAAGAGAGAGATAGCGTTCCATGGTTAAGTGGCAAGACCATAGTTGCCAACTAATATTCCCATATAAATTCTCTTGTTCCCACAGCAATTAAAAAAATTCCCACGTGGGATATTTTTACTAAAAAATTCCCACAGCAATTAAATATCACACAAAAAATCCCACAGCCATTAAAAAATCCCACAAATGGGAAATTTTAGAAAAATATATATCAGTGATTAAAGTTATAAAACATATTTGAGAACTTCTCTTAAGATGTTTTTAAGGGAGATTAATTGTTTAAAAATTAAAGTATAAATAAAAAACAGAAAAAAAAACAAAATTTTATTTATAAGAAATTAACTGTTAACATTGAGATCAAACGTTATCAAACGATTATTAAAAAAACAAAAATTCACATACATATATTATTAAAATTATTATTATTTTTGTATATAATATAATAAATAAAATTATTTATATTAAAATGTGAAATAAATAAGTAAATTCAAGGAAAAAACAATAATTTTGTCATTCTATTTAAATTAAAAAATGTATGGGAAAAAACTCCCACAAGACTTAAAAAAGTCCTCATTGAATTAAAAAATCTCATGGGAATTCCCACATCCCACAGCAATTAAAATATCCCACAAATGGGAAATTTCCCACAAAACTGGCAACTATGGGCAAGACCGATGGAATGCTTCACAAAAAGGAAGGTGGACGCACAGGCTTATTCCAAAAATAGATTCATGGCAATCTCGTCAGCATGGAGAGCTAAACTACAACACAACACAGTTTCTCACTGGACATGGTGAATATCGTGACTACCCCTATCGCTTTGGCCACGACTATTCTCCTTACTGCCCAGAGTGCAGCGACGTTAAAGAAGATGCAAAGCACGTCTACTTCGATTGCCCAAGATTTGAAGTAAAGAGACAGAAGGAAATTCCAATTAAAGTAACGCAGACACCTGCCGTATAGGCCTTATTCCACGTTGCCCCATGGCAGTGGGGTCGTGGTTCAAGGAATTGATGCCTAGGAGATAATTCGTCAGGACGTCCGTGCCATGCTAATTTATATGACGTCCATCATACTCTCCAAGGCGTCACTTCCATGACTCCAGACGCGACCATCGCCCCGTCATAGTAGTTTCAACACCGGTCACACACCATACTTTTGTTGTATATTTAAATTAATAAATATACTGTATGGATAGCAACCAATGTTGGAACGCAACGGTACCAATTATGGATGATTAGTTGGGTCATCATCCACATTTATTGGTGGAAATCGAGACCCATCTAACATCTCTTGCAATGTAAGGCATTGCCACCCGGTTGTTTAGCGCAACTCCACGCCGATCCACAGACCTGTTCGCGACATTGAACTACCACAGCCAGCACGATACTCCCCGAAGGGCCAGCCCACGATAGTCTCCTGGGCTAAAGGATTTTCCCCGACACGCATTTATCACAACACCGACACACTTGCATTCATCACACTTGACTGTGAAGGAAAAAGCCACCACTACTTGGACGTGCTACAGCGTAGACCACATCGCCATTGACTGTGTGCGACACAAGATCGCCACTATATACTCCATTTCAATACTGGTACTCGAGACTACCGGTATGAACACCCAGCCACCTGCAGCACTAGTTAACTCATACACCCGTCACTCTTGAACTCCGAGGCTACTAAGATATTACTTTTCACACTCGGAAAACTCATGACACTTCTTGACACCTCATCAAAAGTAAAGAGACAAATCATCCGACGGACTGTAGATGCTACCCTAAGCCCAGAAAATTGCATTGAGCTAATAACAAGAACGCATGAAGTATGGAACATAGCCACCAATGTAATAGACGTCGTCCAACATAAATTACGGCGTCTCGAAGCTGAAAGAAAGCGCACCATGACTGACAGTTAGCTGGGTTAGGTGGGCTTCGTGAATTTTTCACACATTTTCCTTCACGGAAAAGAGAAAATAGGAAAATACTGACGATACGAGAACAAAAATATTCTGTCCGCCTCCTGATGAAATACTTTATGGTTGTTCCGGGGGGATAAACGGGACCAGTAGGGGAGGTGTTTTAGCGGATTAAAGTCCCGCACTTCGGCTTTTGATGCTTTCACCTCATAGGAAAAAAAAAAAAAGGTTATTTGAACGTGGACATGCTCATATTAACGCCCATTATCTCTCTATTGTCACTTTCAACTCTTTTGTAGTGTTAAATTAACGTCCAATGTTAAAAACTTTAGAAGAGAGTACTCAATCTACAAATCATCAATCAATCACCCTTCGGTGGGGTTCAAGTCCGGTCTTTTTGCTGGCCAGTCCGATAATAGTATTTTTCTGGTTTTAAAAAACTCTTTAGTAGAAGTTTCAGTGTGAATGGGCATTATCTTGTTAAATTATTTTGTTGAAATGTCCAATTACACTGTGCGATAGTCCAAAATACCTGGGAGATAATGTTATTTTTCTTGTAGGTCTTGTTGAGTTAAAGAACTTTCTATACTTGAAATTTACCGGACACCCCCAAAATCTGGACTTATGGTCTAAAAACCGATTTTGCCTACCTTTGCCCACTTATTGGCGTATAACTTACCTGATGGCCAACCGATTTTAAAAATTTAACCGGATCCTAAAAGACGATACTCGAACCTTTCCAACGATATATATATTGTTTGGCACAACTTGAGAAAGCTGTGTGTATTTACTCTGCAAATAAAACTTTTTTTCAATTTTTTTACTTTTTTCAACTTTGACGATTTTTCTATACACTAAATTATATTGAGACCACACTAGTCCTATACGGATTCATAGAAAACATTTATTAGGAATTGTAACGCAATTTAGTTTTTGAAAGGTGGTCAGTAACTGACAAAGTTATTCAACTTTTCATGAAAAGAGATTTTTTTTCCAAAAATACATTTTCGGTATGACAACTCAAAAATGTTTGCTTGATTTTTTTTTTTTAAGAAAAACATTTGAAGGAAAAAAATAAAATTAAAATGATTTCGGAGTATTGCTGGTCATTACAACACGACACTAGAGATGCCGACTTAAAAAAAAACACAGGTGCGTCACTGGACACACGACAGAAGCGAAGCATATTCACAATTTCATAGATTTGATAATTTAATGGCTTTTTTTCGATTCGAATAATTTTTAAATTCAAAACTTGAAAATAACAAAGAAAACTAAAAAAACACACGTTTATCTTCACACCAGTAAGTTTTATTATATATCATTATTATTTTTTTTTTCTGTCACTTAGAAAAGCACTTGTCAACGCACTTTTGGTCAATTGTTAATTTTTCCTTCGCGCTATGCAAAAATAAAAAAAAAAAAATAAAAAAAAAATGCCCAAACAATAGCCGTGTTTTAATCGTACTGGTTTAACCAAAAATGTTCTAAATTACATGCAGAACACTAACAAAAAGATGAACCTGCTCAGTAGCTGGATCATCTTGTTAAACTTGTTTTCGTTCCGCTACTGCTCTATAGATGTCGTTGTTTACTTGTGTTTTCATTGAATTATAGTCACCCTTTGCTGTCAAAGGAAACAGCTGTGCTTAGTTCTTTGCAATAAATAAATAAAAATGGATGCAAGAGAGTCGTTATTTTATTGCCCCAAGCGGTCAATGCCCCAAGCTCCAGTGTCCCAAGCGGTCAAGGCTCCAAGCTCCAATGTCCTAAGCGGTCAAGAGAAAAACTTAAAAAAGTTTAACTAATGCGATCTATTAGGGCACCCCAAACGATACGACATGTCGGATGGACCTGTCATGTCGTCGCACATGTAGCATCGTTCGTGTGCTAAAAATGAAGTTGGATGGACATGTCCGATGAAAGACGAAAATTTTTGACTTTTTGCTCGGTCCATCCGACATGTGCGATCGTTTGTGTGCGTGTCCATCCAACTTAGTGCATTTTCTCATTCGATAAAAGTTCTTGAGTGAGAAACATCGAGCGGAAAAATGACAAATGTTATAAAAGTACATTTTTAGAAGGAATTTTTTGAGCTGTATAGAAGGCTCACAGTGACTCTGAAAAATAAAAGAGGAATTCATAAAAATAAAATTTGTAAAAATATCGAGCACTGCACAATGCTCGATGTTTACTCGCTGGCAACTTTAAAATAATGAAGTCCATCCAACATGTGCGACCGTTTGAGACCATCGAAAAATAGTGCCGTTATTTTGTCGAACTACATGTCCATCCGACATGTAGTATCGTTTGGGGTGCCCTATTCGTTCATCAGGTTAAACCAGAACGAATAAAACGCGGCTAATGACCCAAACTACTGAACGCTGTTGATGACAGTGTGGAATAGAAGAAGCAACAGTTTTGTTTTTTGCTACTTTTGTTGTTTGGCTAGCCAAGACACAATCCTTTGAAGAAAAGTCAACACACAATCCTTTCTTAAAGTAATATATTATAGCGATCTGCTGAAACATAGCTTTAGCTAATGTTTATTACTGAATCAGCAAAATTATGAAAGGGTTTTAGCCTAATGGTTAGAGGAAAGTACCAACAAACGTTAGAACTGTAAGTTGTGGGTTCAATTCCTGCAGCGGGCAAGGAATTATTTTTAATTTAACATTTTCTGGTTCAATTGATGCAAGCAGAAAACAATATCAATTCTAAGAAAAAAGGTGTCGGAAAAAAGTGTCGTTTTTTCAGATTTCACTCTAGCAAATCGCAGAACGAGGCGTAAAAAGCTTCGCTTCAAAAAGATAGGTCAAAAGAGATAGCAGCAAATTACTCAACGTACATGAAAACCACTGTATACCACTTTTCATTCTAATCGCATAAGCGGTATGTGAGTTTTAGACAGTTTTGTAAAATATTTGTACTACAGCGCCCTCTGGTGTTCAAGGTGGATCAAAATTGATAGCCCAAAAACACGCACCGTACCAAAAAACTTCTATAAACAAATATTCATGCTAATCGGATGAGTAGTTTAGGAGTCTTTTGCATAGTTACGCACAAAAACTCCTTTTTTTATATATCGCACCTGTTCAACAAAAGGGTGGTAACTCAAAATTTTGCAATTTTCACTTTCTATTAAAAAACGATACATAATGATCAACTCTACCCACTGTAAAAATCTCCCATTATTTTGTCTACTCTTTCGTCAAAAAAATACCGTTATGTCACTCTTCATGTCTTCAGAGTAACTACTTATGTATCAACAAAAGAGATTTATTTTTAGTTGCGCCCACGTGTTTCAGGCATTTAGATCGCGGTTTTTCAACTAAAGAGTAGTATTTCGAATTGTTCCCTTATTAACAAGTCGAAATAATATCTTTACTTAAACAAAGAATTTTCAACAAAATGGTAGGTACTCGAAAATTGGTTATTTCTCTACAAATACTTAACAAAATAAAAACAAATCGAGTGTTGTACTGTAGTTAACAAGATATCTTTACGATGGCATAGTCTTTTTTTGTATAATATACCTTTAATATTAACATAAACAGTTTTTTGCCTCTACTGAAAAATAGAAAATTTTGAGTTACTATCTACCCTTTTGTTGAACAGGTGCGATATATAGAAATAAATAACTTTAAAAATTTGAGCAAGAAATTAATGGGAAAAGTTATATTGAATTAATTTTAACTTTGTAGTAGGGTTTTTCTTTTTTTTTTTTTTTTTGTCAAAAAGTTTTTATGATAATTGGTTTAAGCAGGATATTTACAGAGTGCGGAAGATACTTGAGGACAAATTGACTTCATAACTGAAACTGATTGGAAAAGAAATGTTTTATTTGAAAAATAATAACCATCATATATATCATTTGAAATATTGTCTATCGCTAGCAGCAACTACTATTTCCCATCTTCTGGCCTCATATGAATTATTTTTCGGATGGGTCGGACAGGTCTTTAGAGACTTTTCAAAAATTGCCCCAATTTCTGTCGTAGTCATTGAAATGTAGTCACTTCTCAGCTAGGCCAAGAGTCTTCGACCAGATCAATTGACAGTCAGAAAGATGAATTCGTATGAATATGGCGATTCCTTATTAAACTGGTTTCTAAGTAGACTTAAACTGATTTTGTGTTTTCTAGCACAGCAACCGATTTTGAAGGACCTTCACGGCATTCATCCTGGAATGAACGTCGGCCACGATTGATTTCGTTTTAAAGGGTGTTTTTTTGATATATCAGATTTTTAAAAAAAATAGTCCCTAACCCAAAATTGGCCTACTTTATTGAGAATATCCTCATTTTTCTTTTTGAAAAAGAATCTTTACCCTAGCCAAGGCCGCTGCACTTATCTCAAACTTAAATGTTGCAGGATTGTTGGCCTTTTTATGAAATTTAGGAAAAGTAAAAAAAGTATACTAATCGAAGAATTTTTATGGCAGAAAAACGATTTTTTTTTATTAAGCCGGTTTTAGAGCAAGTATAAAATAATCGTCATTCTGATACGTTCGAAATATGTTGTTATAAATCCGTCCGACAACCCCAGACCGCCACCCCAGAGGTCCCGGGTTTGAATCCTGGCCAGGCCATGCTCTTACGAAATTGAAAACTCATCAATATTTACGTCTCGAAGTAGTAGTTGGTGGTAGAGAAGTTTGTGGATTAGACTGTCTTATAACTTGAATTGACTGAGGTAAAGGTATAACACTTGCCTAAGATTCAAATTCCATATGTTTCTACGGCTTTCCACTACGCTTATACTCGTACTCGTAGTGTCCTACACATGTTTCACTTGATTGCCTCTTCTCTCCCACTAATCTATCACCCCATTTTCGAACCAAGGCAGACTTGACTGAATTGGTATTTCACCTGAAATCCTAGGTTCGAAGTTAAAGAAAAAAGTAATGTGAATAATATTTATTTGAACTGATCAGATCAGATCAGATCCGATTGATTTAGATTAAAATCAATTAAGACAATATTGAAAAAAATTTTACAAATAAAATTTCATAACACAAAAATTTATCTCATAAGTAAAAACACCTTTATTTGATGACTTCCATAAGCTTTTTGAAACATTTGAGACTCGCCACAAACAAGAAAATAAGAGAGTGTACAAAAAAGGAAATCATTGCTTAAGTACACTGGCAATCCGAAAGATTTTTATTGTGAGCAATTTTTTTTCCGCTGCACACTTTCGTATTGCAACGAATCCGAAAAGTTGGGCTGGAAACCAATGAATGTGTTGAAAATAAAATGTACGCACATGAACACTTGCCTGGTAAAGGCTTAGGCGAGAATATTAACGCAACCATACACTTATACACATACACACACATGTACACACATATGTATGTATGAAATGTTTTTAACAAAACACAAACATGACAACTACAGCGAAGGCGAGGTGTAGAGCCGCCAACGAGTCGCTTAAGCTGCTCGTTAAAACTCTGCGCTGTTGCAGGATATTCGACGGCAAACACGAGAGGCGCTCATTTTGTTTTTCGAACACACACTAACACAAACACACCCACATGCTTTAACACAAATTGTTGCAATTACCACATTTACACTGTCCACACTTACAGCTGTTGTTGTTTTTGTAGCTGTTTTGGTTGTTATTTTCGTTGCATTGAGCAGATTGTTATCCTTACGAGCTTGCCAGCAGGATTTGCGAACGATCAACGCGTATCAGTGACAAAATTAGCTGCCATTCTTAAACGTAATGTATGCTTAAAATGTAGGAGGAAGGTGTTGTTTTTGTTATTGGAGGAGGGTGTATTTCTGGTCCGTTGTTGTGGTCCGTTGGCGCGAGGCTTAAATGTTGCTGTTATCTTTGTTCGCTGACCACGTGTTTAGCTTCAGTGACAGCAAATGTATTGTCCATGCTTCCATTTGGGATATTTTTAATTTTTCGAAATATTTAGGGAGAATGTTTTTATGGTGTTTCGTGAAGTTTTTGGTAAGATAATTAAAATTCTTGCCCTCAGTTCAGTGGAAAAATTTTTTAAACAAGTGCGCAACATATCCATAGATTTTTTAAACAAGCAAAGTTCTTTATTAGGCAAAGACCTCACTCAAGCTTCACTAAATCAACAGACAAGTTTACATGGATCTTTAGTTGAAGCTTTAAAGAAGCTTGTTTTAGAAACTATATCTTTGAGAGCTTATTTTGACTTCTGTATCTTGTGATTTCTGTAAAAGCACACAGACGAATTTTAAACCACTTGCTATGAAAAGCTTTGCGAAGACTGTTCCCAAATTGTTATTTAAAATTTTACAGCAACTTCAATATTAAAAAAAAAGTAATAACTTTTATGACTGGGTCGTCCGGATTCATACCTATGACACTTTGGACCGTTATTTGTAACATGAAAAGAATATAAAAATAATTATTGAAACTTAAAACAAAAGTATTGAAATTTATGTTCAATCTTGGAATTTTATAACAGTTCGCACACTATGCTTTATACATACAATAGATATATATCTAAACAAAATCTTCAGAGTAATTTCCATAAAGCTTCGGTTAATAAAATCACAAAGGCTATGAATTCAAGTGGTTCTAAGAATGATCAAGTTAATGCTATCCCCAGTAAAAAGCTTTCTTAGTACTTACATAAAGCTTCGGTAAATTAAATTATACATATAAGCCTTGAAAGCAGGCGACTCTAGAAACGAATAACATACTAATTGACATAATTTTTATAAATTTTATAGTAAATTATATAGTTTATAAAAAGTTTCCAACCTAACAAAATCTTCGGTAATATCTTCATAAAGGTTCAGTAAATAAAAGTATAAAAGCAATGAACAGAGTCAGCCCTAGGTACTGGTGGCCTATCGCTTTTCATTAACTTCCATAAAAGAGCTTTCAATCTTATCAAAAGCTTTTAGAACACTTACATAAAGCTTCAGTTAGAAAAAGTATACAGGCTCTAAACAGAGGCGGCTTGAGGGCAGTGCTAGGCATCTCACGAAAGTGCGGGTAAAGAGCTTCCTCCGCCGTCACACGTATTTAATGTACGCTGCATAACATTTTTATATAAAAGCTTTGCGCTGCATAACTCACTTTTTGAAGCGAAGCTTTTTACGCCTCGTTCTGCGATTTGCTTGAGTGAAATCAGAAAAAACGACACTTTTTTCCGACACCTTTTTTCTTAGAATTGATATTGTTTTTTGCTTGCATCAACTGAACCAGAAAATGTTAAATTAAAAATAATTTCTTGCCCGATGCAGGAATTGAACTCATGCCCGTTGACTCATAGTTTAAAGCTTAAGCCATCGAACCAAAACCCTTTGTTGGTATATGTTGCTGATTCAATATCAAGAATCAACTGAAGCTATGTTGCAGTAGATCAAAATAATCTATTTATAGGAATTGTATTGGCTACAAGCCTTCATCTCCTACAATAACCATTAGCCAATACACAATAACCACTATAAATTGTGTATTGGCTATACAAACAAGAGTACTAAAAAACACAAATGTTGCTTCTACTTACTACTAGATGTCGTTACGCTACAAACAAATTTAATGATTTTTGTATATTTATTCGCTACAACTGAACAGAAGGGCCGGATTATCAACCCCCATTATTTTTGCAAAGGGAACATTTTTCCCTTGAGGACCTATCCCCTCCGACCTCTCCTTACGGGTGCTCCCATACAAAAACGAAAAACTTTGTTATTTTAAAGTTTTAAATTCAAAAATTATTTTAATCGAAAAAAGGCATTAAATTCTCAAATCTTTGAAATTGCGAAAATGCTTCGCTTCTCTCGTGTGTCCCGTGACGCACCTGTGTTTTTTTTAACAATGCAAAGCTTTTGAATGCACAAATATATACATACACCAGTGATGCTCAAACGCACACAACTAAACTTGATTGGATGTGTGTGTAACACTTAAAGCTTCTCACTGAAAGAAATCTAATGTTAAAGCAATTTGAAAGCTTTCCGAAAGCTTTATGTTCATAAATAGAATTAAATCGACGCAAATCGAAAAACTATGAAATTATTTGTAATAGATTATTTGCTTATAATATATTTCATATTATATTGTTTTTGGATTTTTTATTATTATATATGAATATATATCGTATGGGTATATTTTGAATACTTTGAATATGTGCAGTGCCCTTGTTTGCTTCTTATAATGTTAATATTTCTGGAAAAAATATTAAAATTAAGACGGGGTCAAATAACATGAAAACGATATGAAAAAAACCGATTTCAAACTGATTTTGAAAAGTTTTTTCCTGAAATTTTCTGACATACATACTTTTGACATGATAACAAATCAACCAATTGTTGTTGATTTTTTTATATCCACGGCCGCCAAATATGTTTATTAGTGTTGTTATTATTATTGTTTTTGGTATTATTATTTTTATTATTAAAATCTTTGATTATTTCGTCAAAATCTACATCGTCATTGGAAATTTTTATGCGCATCAAATCTTGCAGATGATTGTCCGATAAGCGATTTCGGTGTTTGTTTTTTATTATTTTCATCAATGAAAAAGAGCTTTCGCAAATATATGTTGTTCCAAACATCGAATAAAGTTTATATATAGCATTTTTTATTGTTGGATAAAGGGACTCATCAACATTTTTCCAAAATTCACATCCGTCTGCAATAGGTAACATTAAATCTTCTTGCAAAATTTTTAACTCGCTTTGGATCGATGGGCTTTGTTTTTCTATATTGCATTTTAGAGGATTGTTATGTAGCTCAATTAAATCAGATATTTTTTGGAAATCTTGAAATCTTTTAGAACAGTTGGTTTCTAATGTATCAAAGACTTCAAAAAAACGGTTCATGCTGACTTCATTACAACACGCAGTGTAAGCCTCTGCAGTTCTTGTTAAATTTTCTAGGTTGCCGTTTTTAAATTTAGTAGATAAAATAGTAAGCTGTCGTTGGAATTCTACAACGGCTGAAACCAAATCAAAGATCATTTTTTGCTTCCCTTGTAATACTAGATTTCATTTATTGATAAATTCAGATATGTCCGTTAAAAATGCCAAGTCCAAGTTAAAAATAGGATCTTTTAAAGAGTTAACTAATAAATCCGAGCCAGGAGAGGGGTTAAGCTCAAAAAATGACAAAACTTCAAAAAACAGATGAAATAATCTTTTGAGGCTATTTCCTCGACTCAACCATCGTACTTCAGTAAAAAGTAGCAAATCACCATAATCGGCCTCCAGTTCTTCCAAAAATGTTTTGAATTTTCTATGATTTAAAGAGTTGTGACCACCTCGAATTTTATTGATAATTTTAATGGATATTTTCATTGTTTCCAATAAATTTAATGATTTGGCAAACAAAGCTTGTTGATGTATTATACAGTGAAATACGGGTACATCAATTTGGTTCTTTAATAAATAACCTATAAGCCCTTCTTTTTTCCCCGTCATAACGTGAGCTCCATCGGTACAAACCGAAGATAATTTATTTATGTCTGCAAATGAAAAGATTTTACTATTTAAAACATCATAAATTGTTTTGCCCTTCACGTTTCCATGCATAGACTCAACTATTAGCATTTCTTCTGAGCAATGAAAATTTTCATTCACAGTTTTTACACAAATTAATAGTTGACAACAATCATTAACGTCAGTGCTCTCGTCTAAGCAAATAGAAAAGTACTTGCAATCACGCATTCTTTTTTGAGTTTTTGAAAATAAGTATTCGCTCAAAGTTTTAGTCCTACACGTGATTGTTGACCTCGATAAAGCTAGGCTTTCAAAAATGTCTTTAAACTCTCTACCTTTTTCACCAAAACACTCAAAAACTTCTTTGGCTAAGTCTTTAAAGAATATTCCATCTTCGAATGGCCTGCACCTCTTCCCTAAAGCAAGACTTATAACATAAGAAGCTTTTAATTGGACAAAATTTATATCGGTTACCGACTGACTTATTACTGCGTTTTTCTTCTTATTGGTGTTAAATTCATTGAATTTTTCAAAAAACATACGTTTTAAGTCAATAAGTATTTCCTGTCTCTCCCCTCCCACTACATTATGGAATTCAGCATGTTGTGTAATGTAATGCCTCTTGATATTGGATATTTTCACCTGAGCCAACACCTTAAAGCATACTAAGCACTGAGCTTCGCTTAAACTATTTTTTATAAAAAAATAATCTTTTACCCACCTTTCTAAAAACATTTTTTCACAGTTCTAAAATCAATTTTTTTAAAATAATCTTAATGCGGAGCAAAGTAAACGAAAATCAACTGGTCTGAATGAAATCTAAAATCACAGTGAAGATTTGTTAGATAGACATGATTTATATATGAAGATATCATCACCCAAAATCCAAAAAGCCGCAGCAACATTTTTTTATATTTTCTTAGGAAAAGACGAAAACTTTATAAAAAGACACATATTTCAGATTGAACAACCACTCCTTCTTATGAATTTTGTTGATTAACAAGCTAATCAATAAATATTAGTATAGAATTCAGTAAGACAGGTTTCTTTAATTAAATTTATTTTGAAAAGTCAATAATTCGATTTTTTTTGTAGTTATGACTTTTTCAATTATAGGCGACAATATGATTCAGTTTATCAGAATTTAAATTGACTAATTATAGGTCTACAAATGCTGAAACAAGTATGTTGGTGAAGAGGCGATCTTATTCTTCGAATTGAAAAAATATTCAATTTTATTTTTAAGTCCTTTGCGGCAAGCAAGTAAACACTTTCATCTAAAAGAAAATTTGGAAAGAGTAAAAACCTTGTATTTAGGCAAACATTAAATTTATGAATTGCACTAACCTTATTTTTCATCCCAATTTTTTTTATTTTGCATTTACAAGTTCTTTTTTGCTGACAGCTATTTCTTAATTGAAAACAGCAAAAGTGTGCTGAATTATTTACATATATTAAATATACATACGTAAATAGCAACATTTTTCGGTATTAACTAAAAACAAAATAAATATAAAATTGCATACAATCATCGCTTACATTACAAAGTGTTGCGTTTCCGAAGAATCATAGTTAACTGAACTGTGCTTTGCTTCTTAATGTTTTCTTTTCGGTGTACAAAAATTGCGTAATTATAATCAAATTAAGCGAACAAAGTGACGTGACCCTTTCTGCTTGGAGTCTGCCTGCAGACTGAAAGCTTTTTAGCAGCGCAAAATTTTATATACCTATACGTTGCAGAAAAAGCTGTTAGCTCTCGAGCTAATTTTGATCGACACTGACATACACATAAACGCCAAGTTTGCCGACCACTTCTCTAGGGACGCGTTGCTCATATCTTTCTATAACTTTCATAAAGTTAACAGTTGAAAACATTGAAAGCTTCGATAACACTTCCGTAAAGGTTCTGTAAGAAATAAAATTACCCACTTTTAACAGGGGTAATCTTAGGAAAAGGAAAATAAAAGCTTTTCGTAACTTTCCCTAAATGAATTTTCTTGAAACTTTGACTCATAACTCTATAAAGCTTCTTGATATCACTTCTTAGATTAGAAGAGCTTACATGAATATGCTATGGATATTGACGGCTCAAAGAAGGGACAACTTCTTGCATACATAACTTTCATAAACGAGTTTTCAGTCGTATCAAAAAGTTTTACAACACTTTCATAAAGCTTCTTTTAAAAAATAAAAGTATACCGGCTATGAATTGAGCCGGCCGAAGGAAAGGGTAAATAAAAGCTTTCCATAGCTTCCCTAAATGAGTTTTTAGAAGCTATTTTTTTAAAATATATATCCCTTTCCGACCTACGCAAGAACTGTTGGTTAAATTTTGATAAAATTTTAGAACCTGCCGTTTTTGTATGCATTATAATCAATGAAATAAACTGTTTTGTCACATTGCTCGATTATCCTTTATTTTCAGGATACGCACTTCGTCTTATTGGAAATAAAAACTCATATTCGAATTCACTTTTTTAGTTTTGAAATTTGTATCTTCTCTTTATTTTTGAGTATGGTATTTTAAAAAAACAATTTTGATTCTTCTTTAAACATAAATAAACTTTACATTTTGAACAATAGGTGCGTGTTCTAGATTTACATCCGACAAGTCTGCAGCATCTTGCTGATGATAAATCATGCTCATGTGGCCAGTGGTTGTACCCATCGAGGCGTTTGTGAGGACATGGTTGTGATGATAGACGATACTTTTTTGAAACACTTTGGGCTTCTTCTTCGGTGTCCGATTTATAAGCCGATGCTACTTTTTTCTTTACTGCCGCCAGCCAAAGCTAATCGGAAACTTAACAAGTCATGAGTATTTGATCGAGATTTGGCATTTGTTCTGGAATGATCTCTGTATTGTAGCCAAGCGTTGCAGCAAGCGAGATCAATAAAATGAATAAAAACCTTCAAAGTCCATTTTCGTGTTTTGAAAAAAGACCTGTACGCCACCATTAACTGGTCACAAACGTCTACACCTCCCATTGACTTGTTGTATTCTCTCACTATTCTTGGAGCTGGAACCTCTACATACCGTTTTTCCTTTTTGTCCCAGCGTTTGACATTTTCAACTGGGCCACATGCATATGCTGATGATGCCAGAGTTACAGCTTTAGAGTCCTTCCACTGTACCACAACAATATCGTCTTCACTGTTACAAAATTCTTCCATATCACCCCTTTTCATTTGTTTTTCATTGGTGAGATGGACGTTTTTAATTCGGTTTCTCATTATTGTTCCAGTAGCAAAGATACCACGTTTTAAAAGAGCCTGAAGAAGCGGTATTGTGGTGAAATATCGGTCAAAGAACACCTTAGAACCTGCTGACAGTGTTTCAACCAAACGCAAAACAAAAGCTAGGCCTAAACCTAAGTTCATGATTGGAAGATATGTTGTCTTCCCTTGGTAGATCTCGAAATTGAGCAACAGCCCTTCCGATGTTGTTAACACTTCATTCTTTAATCCTACACCTCTGGGCTTATTGGGAAGACTTTATCTCACAGGACACCGGCCAGTGAATGGTATCATTTGCTCGTCTATGGAGTAATTATCACCTGGCTTTCTTCGAATACTTCGACATGTGAATTTGACTACTTCGATTGATGGATTTATTTTCCAATATACGTTACGTTGCTTTTCTTCTTCTGGTACTTCATTGCTATCCACCACATGGAGACACAAGCGCAACAGAAAAAAACGATCTCGGCTCATTGTATCAGCTACAATCGGAAATCTAGTTTTCTTTTCCCAGTACATCCGTTATCTTGGGTAACGTATGCAGCCAATTGCAATAACAATACCAAACAATTTTTTTATTTTACCAACTGTAGCCCCTAATGGTTTTCCTTTAACAGACACATGGCATCTATTGGTGTACACCGTGACTTTTTCAAAAAAATCAGCATGAAAATATGCTCTAAAGTAATGTTCACTGCTGTGTTCAATTCAAAATTTGTGGAGACACTCACGTCTACTTGCACATCAAACGGTCTCTTTCTCCAGATATTGCGGCGATTGGTGTCTTCACTGACATTTTCCTTGAGTTTTGGAAGGATTTCTAAACATACTTCTTCCCCATCTTCGTCACTTTTTCACCTTGAGATTCATCTATCGGAAGAGGTAATTGCCAGGTTGCATCTCCACACTCATCATCACTTCTGAAGTCCTCCAAATCCGACTCCAAAAGAGCACTTAGTATTTCCTCTTGAGTTAATTGTTCTGAAAGACGCAATAAAAAAAAAAAATATTTTGTGAAACAAGTCCTAACACGCGCAATTGTTGCATTTAGTGTAAAAATGGCTAAAAAATAAGTTAAATTACAAAATCAAAACCGAATATCACTTTCTAATTAAAATTTGTAATAGTTTGATCGTAAAATCACTTATTTGATGATATAAATAACACTTTAAATAATTTAAATAAATTTAAGTACTAACTGTTTCGACTCATTTTCACAAATGTGCAAAATGCCGCACTAAAAAAATCATTTCACAACAAACGCGATTACATGTAACGGCAGATTTTGGTTTTCTTTAAAAAAAAACAGCATACACAATTGTGTGCTTCAGGTCTTATCACACCACAGCAGCATTTTGTTGAATAAATAAGAATTGAACTCATACGCACAATTGTGCGTATACGGTCGGAAAGGGATATAACTGGATCTCTTTAAAACTTCTTGATCTCACTTCTCAAAGACTTTACAATAGCTTAATAACAACTTAAGCCTCGTTAAAGGGTTAGCTTCCGGCTATAAACACGTTAGAAACTGAAAGTAAGCTTCAACTGTAGAATCTTCAAAATTTTTTACCTTAAAGAAGTTCGTGGTTTTAAGTTGTGAAGCTATGTAACTCAATCTGAATTATTGTTTTCATCCCCTGTTTTAGGCAACGCATTACGCTTTGTGTTTAAATTAAAATCAAAGTTAAGCTCTGCAATAACAGCTTCCGCTTCAAACTAAAATTGTTATTAAAACCATTTCGTCTATGCAGACAATTTTCTTTTGAGTGTTTATAGCTTTTTCTGTTTTTTCCCGTTCTCTTCTTTTTTCATTCTATCTCTTTCTCTCTCTCTTTCTCGCTCTTTTCTTTCATCCGTTTTGTTTGCATATTTCTTTCCTTTTTACGCTGCTTATTAAATACGCAAAAGGTTTTTCATATTTTCCACTTTAGTCTAAAATGCGCTTGTGTGTCATAAAAAAAAATAAAAAACAAAACAAGAAAGCTAAAACATGGGAAAAAGAAGTAACAAAATCACCAGTAAAGTATCAGCAGTGGCAAAGTACCCAAAAAATGCCCCCAAAAGCATACTTTGGAAAATATGTGCTTCGTAAAGACAAACGAACGGCAACAAAACCGACAAAAAACCAAAATATTAAAACAAGAAAAGCGACTCTTACATCAAACAAAAACACAAAAAAAAAAAAAAAATGAACACAAAGAATAAAATAAAAAACATAGCTACGTTGAAAGCTGCTTAAGGATATGCAACACTTAGTACACAAGCGCAACAAGAGCGGAAAGAAACATAAAAAGAATTCGCAAAAATATTATGTACATATATGATGTAAATAAAACAAATATTTTGAATATACAAAGGGCATAACAAAGAGTAGTAAACAATAAAATTGTAAAATTTTATGCAATGTTGACAAAAATAAAGCATTTTAAGACATAAAGTCGAAAAAAAGAAATAAAAATGTATAAAAATAAAATAAAATATTATCAACAATCTTGTCAGTTTCTGATGTCATAAGGGAGAGTTTTCTTAACTAAAGCACACTGAAAGAAAAAGTTTTGATTTTAGTTTTTCTAAGGAACAACCAACATAACCAGCTATGGGCAGAGAGCGCTCTGGGAGCGTTGATAGCAAAGGATTATGTAGCAACACAAAACGGAACAATAAATTAAAGACAAGAGACAAACACAGAAACGACACAGAATGTAATGGTGCCCATACCCGAACATAACCCTATAACAGAGAGAGTAAAGTAATCATCTTTAATACTCATAGGTTAGTTAGGTGAGAGCCACATACTGAATTAGTACGTCATAGAAAAGAGAAGAAACTTTTACACTCTAAAAATATTTTGTAGGATCATAAATGTGACTGGAAATAGAGACAGTCAAAAGGCATTAATTTGACAAAGTTAGACAAATAGGAAATAAGGGAAAAAGAAATAAAGAAAGAAATAAGAAATAAGGGGAAAAGAATTTCAGCTAGTGTCTTTAGTAAAATGCAACTTTATCTTGCAAAAAAATACAAGTTGCATTCAGCCATAAGCTTGGTGTGATCTACTGCCCTATTTTGTTGCATATCCTCTTGATTCTAGGATTTCTCTAAATAAGCATGAAATACAAAGTTTTCAGTGTTTGGTTTTTGGTTTCTTATTTTTGCAATTTGGGCTTTGGGTTTCGAGTTGAAATTGTAATGAATTGACGTTTCAAAAAACTGTCTACTTAGGTATAATTAATATACGTGTAAATTTTTCGAAAAAAAAGTTTTTTTTTTAATGTGTTCTTTATAGTTTTAAGAATATACATACACATTTTTAAATCGATATTTAAAAAAAAAACAGAAGTTATAACGGTTTTCGTTAACCTATGTCTAAGCTCCATACAACAAATAAAAAACTTTAAACGCGATTTCCTCAAAACTAATTTTTTTAAAACGGTTGGATAGATAACTCGAAATCTATTGGTTCAATTTCAATTATTTTTTTGCATTTTGTTCGTTATTTTGTCCTTTAAATCCCCATTAAATTCAAGTATCTATTTTTATACCCCAACGTTTAAAAAACGTAAACGGGGTATATTATTTTGTCACTCCGTCTGTAACGCCCATAAATAGGAGTGGCAGGTATAGAAAAGTATATATATTCTTGATCAGCATCACCACCCGAGTTGATTTAGCCATGTCCGTCTGTCTGTCCGCCTGTCTGTCTGTGACCACGATTACAGCCGTAATCTTAAAGCTGTCATCACGAAATTCGATATTTAAGCTTTTATCTAAGAAATAAAGGTCAAGTTCGAAAATGAGTGTCTTTATCAAAGCGGTAAAATCTCTTAGCATTCCACAAAAACTAATATATGGGCTGGAAATTTTGCATATAACCTTTGCTATTTAATATACACTCTAAGTACGAAATTCAACCAAATCGGATGAAAACCACGCCTACCTCCCATACAAAGTAACTTCAGTAAAAAAGTGACTTCATAAAAAATTTTCAGTTAAAACTATGACGAAAATGGTTTTACAAATAAACATTTTATGGAATGCTTAAGACTTTGGATATACTTTGGTTCGGACGTGGGGGTATTTTAACTTCGGCCCAGTCGAAGATCATTTCTTACTAGTTTTTTTATTTTTTTTATATAAACAAAAAAGCGCTCAAAAATGTATCTATTTTTCGAACTTTTTACTTCAACTTCCGCCATAATTAAAAACAAAAACCCCCGGCATTCTTGCGTAGGGGGGATGCTTAACCCATTAAGTCCGGGAAGAGCACAATTTTAATATGATGTTTGAGACTTATTTTCTGCTATTAAAAATTGGAATAAAAAATTCCAAACATACCTATTCTACTATTTTTGGGGTAGCTCTTTCGATTGGTGCAGTCGGATTTGCAGAATAATGACTTTTGGAACCAATATGGCGCATTTTAATTAAAAAAATAACGAAATTTTTTGCGTTTTTCTTTTTTGTGAATCTTTTTCGCATAAATAAAGTTACTGAATCGGTGCCAAACTAAAACCAAAAGTGCACAAAATATCTAAAGTATAATATGAATATTTTTGTTTTGGTTTGAATCAACCTAACCTCTTCAATATATCAATACGTAAAAAATAAACGTTATTTGATAAATTATGAGTATTATTAATAAAATGTACATCTCTAATAATATAATTGTCCCAAAAATATATAAAGAACGGGTTTTTGAGATCGCTGATCACGAATTTGAGGTAAGATTTTCAAAATTTAAGATGGCGGATTCAATATGGCCGACCGAATTTCATAAAATCTTCAAAATTACAAGAAAATGTGTATAAGGGAGTTGTTGAGGCCGTTGATCACGAATTCGAAGTTAGATTTTCAAAATTTAAGATCGTGGATCTGTAGCTGATTAAATTTCATGAAATGTCTGAAACCAATGCGATAATGTTTATTATACGGGGTGTTTACGATAAAAAATTGGTTGTTTCCGTCCGTTAGCCATTTTATAAACGCTTCCTAACTGGAATCTTGTAAAACCTTTATATTTTTATAATTCAAACGAAGTTATATAGCATTTGTAAATTAAGCCTAATATTTTATATTGAAATATTCGTAATTTTAGACACTTAAAAAATCCGAAATCCTAAGGAAAAATAAATAAAAAAAAAAAAATTAAAAAATAGCAAATAAAAAATAAATAAAAAAACAAAATAAAATAAAAACATAAAAAAAAAATTAAAAAAAAAAAAATAAAAAATACTCTTGGCGTCTGGTTTGAGTTGGAAAACATTTACCCGAGAAACAATTTGTGTCCGTAGCAAAGAACTCAGCCAAAAAAGTCCCGAGCATCGGACACAATTTTATTTTTTAAATGATACGAGCAGTAACGAAAAAGTCCGAAGTTAATGAAAAAAAAAAACAAAAGACTAAGACTAAGACTAACACTAAGACTAAGACTAAGACCAAGACTAAGACTAACACTAAGGCTAAGACTAAGACTAAGACTAAGACTAAGACTAAGACTAAGACTAACACTAAGACTAAGACTAAGACTAAGACTAAGACTAAAACTAAGACTAAGACTAACACTAAGTAAGACTAAGACTAAGACTAAGACTAAGACTAACACTAAGACTAACACTAAGACTAAGATTAAGACTAAGACTAAGACTAAGACTAAGACTAACACTAAGACTAAGACTAAGACTAAGACTAAGACTAAGACTAAGACTAACACTAAGTAAGACTAAGACTAAGACTAACACTAAGTAAGACTAAGACTAAGACTAAGACTAAGACTAACACTAAGACTAACACTAAGACTAAGATTAAGACTAAGACTAAGACTAAGACTAAGACTAACACTAAGACTAAGACTAAGACTAAGACTAACACTAAGACTAAGACTAAGACTAAGACTAAGACTAAGACTAAGACTAAGACTAACACTAAGTAAGACTAAGACTAAGACTAAGACTAAGACTAACACTAAGACTAACACTAAGACTAACACTAAGACTAACACTAAGACCAAGACTAAGATTAAGACTAATACTAAGACTAAGACTCAGACTAAGACTTAGACTAAGTCTAAATCTAAATCTCAGACTAAGACTAAGACTAAGACTAAGACTAAGACTAAGACTAAGACTAAGACAAAGACTAAGATTAAGACTAAGACTAAGACTAAGACTAAGACTAACACTAAGACTAAGACTAAGACTAAGACTAAGACTAAGACTAAGACTAAGACTAAGACTAAGACTAAGACTAAGACTAAGACTAAGACTAACACTAAGTAAGACTAAGACTAAGACTAAGACTAAGACTAACACTAAGACTAAGACTAAGACTAAGACTAAGACTCAGACTAAGACTTAGACTAAGTCTAAATCTAAATCTCAGACTAAGACTAAGACTAAGACTAAGACTAAGACTAAGACTAAGACTAAGACAAAGACTAAGATTAAGACTAAGACTAAGACTAAGACTAAGACTAAGACTAAGACTAAGACTAACACTAAGTAAGACTAAGACTAAGACTAAGACTAAGACTAACACTAAGACTAACACTAAGACTAACACTAAGACTAACACTAAGACCAAGACTAAGACTAACACTAAGACTAAGACTAAGACTAAGACTAAGACTAAGACTAAGACTAAGACTAAGACTAAGACTAAGACTAAGACTAAGGCTAAGACTAAGACTAAGACTCAGACTAAGACTTAGACTAAGTCTAAATCTAAATCTCAGACTAACACTAAGACTAAGACTAAGATTAAAACTAAGACTAAGACTAAGACTAAGATAAGGCTAGAACTAAGACTAAGACTAAGACTAAGAGTGAGACTAAGAGTGAGACTAAGACTAACACTAAGACTAAGCCTAAGATAAGGCTAGAACTAAGAATAAGACTAAGACTAAAAGTGAGACTAAGAGTGAGACTAAGACTAAGATAAGGCTAGAACTAAGAATAAGACTAAGACTAAGAGTGAGACTAAGAGTGAGACTAAGACTAAGATAAGGCTAGAACTAAGAATAAGACTAACACTAAGACTAAGACTAAGACTAAGACTAAGACTAAGACTAAGACTAAGCCCAAGACCAAAACCAAGACCAAGACCAAGACCAAGACCAAGACCAAGACCAAGACCAAGACCAAGACCAAGACCAAGACCACTTGATTGCCCTTTCCTTCCCACTAATCTATCAATCCATTTCGAACCAAGGCAGATTTGACTGAATAGGTATTCCACCAGAAATCCTTGGTTCAAACCTAAAAAAAAAAAAACTAAAGAAACAGAACAGAACAGAACAGAACAGAACAGAACAGAACAGAACAGAACAGAATCCATGATATCGTTTTAGACAATCCGAAAGTGAATTGCGTTGAGGTTACAAAGATAACAACTGACTCTGTAGTTTCCATTTTGGACGATACGAATTCGTGATACTGAAACATAGATTGTTTAGCTATTTTGACGTAGAATACGTCGTTCTCGGAGGTAAGTAGGGTGTTTGATAGTGATCAGATGTCGGTATTTACATTACTTTTTGAGCCTTTGGTGGGCCTAAAGTACTAATCGTACAATGTTGATCTTAGCACTTGTTGGTCTGCTTGATCCTCAATCCGACAAAAATTCATGTTAGAACTGTCTAACTTATA